>CM066984.1:128961250-129506250 GCA_033977485.1 Hydrangea macrophylla | reverse complement strand
TCTTGGTATACCTCGAATCCATATCTGCATTCTTAATTATGATGTAGTCTTTAATTTTTTTGTTTGTTGAAGCTCCAAAGCTTGGGTGAACCACCGTCCGCAATCTCTCTCTGTCCCTCTTTCTATTTCAACCAAACCCACCCAAATCCAAGCTCCCTGTCCAGTACTCTTTCTTTACTTAGTTTTTATGATTGAAGGTTCCTGATTAACTCCATTTTTTATGATTGAATGTTACTAATTAACTCCATTGTTTGGATGGCTGATTTGAGTTTGTTTGGAAGTAAGGTTCGACCTTTTAGGGTTTATTTGGATGGCTCACATATACCGCTGTGTTTCCCCTTCCCTCTTTTGGGTAAATGGGTTCTTTTACAGGTAGATTCATAGCTGCTGAAATTGGAGGCGCAAATCAGCCCCTAATCAGGTTCATAGCTGTTGTCTTTTTCACTTTTCTGTCTTCCCAATCAGCCCCTAATCAGGTCCATTTTTTTTGGATCTTCAATATTTTTTGTGGGGCTCTAATTTTGATTTGGCTCGGCCTTTTAAATTTCCATCTTTCATCTTCTTTAACTAACTTTCGGTGAACTTGGGCTTTGTCGGGTCCTCTCGATTATTTGTTCGAAGAAAGAAGAGGGGCTTTTTGTGAAACAGAGGACAACTCTGATTTTGCAATCAAAGAAAGGGATATTTGCTTCTCTCTTCAAATTTATTTTAATACACATGCAACTGTATGTATTATACAGAAAGTTAATTTAAACACATGTTTTGGGTTTTTTATTTTGTGGCTTTGTGCTAAATTGCTATGAGGGGCTTTTATATGCACATTACCGCCAGGCTTGAATTTGTTCCTCATTTTCTATGGATTTGTTCTTCATCTTCTTTTTGACTAATCGTAATTTGGCTCACTCTCTAATATTTAATTGCATCTGGAGGGAAAATTTCTTTGGCTACAACAGGTTGATTTGGGTAAGACAAATTTCTTTCAATGTAAACACTTTGGGTCACTCTCTCTAATATTTTTACTCATGTGACCTTTGTAATTTACTTCCCTTTTTTTCATATGATTTGTCAATGTTTTTAGAATAACAGACTGTTTGTGCACAAGTGACAGAGCATGTTAAGCCATAAAGTGCACAAGTGACAAGTGAAAGCTTGGTGCACAAGTGACAAGTGACAAGTTTATGGCTTAGAGTAACGGACTGTTTGTTCCTTTTATATTTTCATATCATTCATCAATGGTTTTCCTTCCCTTCCCTGTTCTTGACAAACCGTCCGTTATACATAGCATACATACTGTCTAATTATCTACGTGTGTGTATCAAAATCATGTCTGTAGATATTATCTTTAGGATCTTTAAAACATTGGATCTAAATTGATCCAAGCAAATTATTGCATTAATTTTTGTACTTTTTTTGCTCTCGATGTAAGTGCGACACAGAGCTCTATCATTTGATGGTGAAACTAATATAATTGTTTATATTGCTGGCAACACATTTAGTGCTCTTTTGATGACTGAAGATCAATCATACCATTCCAGCTGAGTTTCGCTAAAACCATGGTTAGAAACATATGTCTGTAATTCATTTGAAACAATGTAAAAGTGCCTAAGCTTTAATAACTTTGATCATATGTAGGAGAGTAAGCATAATTCTTTAGATTTCGTTTAATAATGTAATTATATTGTCATAGGGGTTAAATACAAGTTTTACTGCACATTTGAGTTTAGACAAGACTTTTTTTGAGTAGATCTAAATAGTTCATGTCAGATCATTTTCATGTGAAGGCATAGTTGATGTTTGTTGTAACTGCTTCCTTCGTGTTTTTTTTTTTAAGCAGTGCCCCCGGGCACGGGCAATTACTAGTTTCCTATAGTTGGTGAGAAATGATAGGTTTTCTAGCTAAACAGAGAAAGGTCGACTTTATATTTATAAGGTTTTCATTTTGATTTCCCCACCGAAAGTCGTAGTCGTGTCCTTCATCGACCATCGCCACCTCTCTCACCAGTGTAGTGGCTTTGTAACGTCAAGGCTTATGTCTCATTTTCCCTCTTATCTTTTCTCTTTTCCACTTATATTTTTTTTTCTCTCTTCCCTCTTATTTGGATTACCCATTGATTGTTGCATATCAGATGAGATAAATATGCTTGGAATCATTCTTAGGTTAATCTATAAATCCATAGACAAAATTTGTTGGTTACAGATCAATGAGGAAGATTTTGCTCTTGATTTTTCTTAATTGCCATGTCTTAAGTTAAGCCCTAACGGCCCGTTTATTAATGGATTCTTAGGATGGATTTTGATTCCACCCAAAGATTACTAGTAAATCTTAAAATTTATCATTGTTTGATACATGGATTATTCATTGAATTGTGGGTTTCATTGGATTTAGAATTCATCCAAAGGTGAAAAATAGGGTGGATTCTAAATTTCATTGGTGATTCCTTGAATATAAAATTCCATGTAGCAAATTTCATTTTGTCACCTTATTGTTCCATGATTTAAATTATATTCCCTTCTCTTCCATTGGTCTTAGAAGTATCCTTTCCATCCCACTAATTCACATAGAAAAAGATTATAAATATAAATAGATTTAGACATGTTCTGTTCCTGGTGTAAAAGTTTTTGTTCCTGATTTGTTGTGAGAGTAAAATGTTATTCTCCTGGTGTAAAAGTTTTTGTTCCTGATTTTTTGTGAGAGTAAAATGTTTTGTTCCTGGTGTACAAGTTTTTGTTCCTGAATTTTTCTCAGAGTTAAATGTTCTGTGCCAGGTGTAAAAGATGTTGTTCCAGAATTGTTCTCATTGTAAAGTATTGTGTTCCTTGCGTCAAATTTTTTTCTTTTAGGATATTATTATTTTGTGTTCAGTTCCTCCTTGTTCATAATGTTTGATAGCTTGTGTATTTTTTTTCTTTGTTTGGCCATATTAAAACTTTTTGTTGATCTACTTTAGATAATCTTTTGCGTGGAGGCTTTTCTTGAATATGAGGTATTCACTACATAACACTATTGAATCTTTGAAATTGTTAACACCATTCTTCCTTTGAGTTTGATAATTTGAGAGTAATTTTTGCAAATGTAGGAAGCAAAGGGCAAAAAAGAAAAAGGCAGGACAAGTGTCTGAAATACCAAGGAAGCCTAGATCGGCATACTTGCTATTTTAGTAAGTCATATTATTTGTGTACATTAAACCCTAAAAATGAATCCACAAAGGATAATAATGGTTTGCACGGTGTTTATGTAGCCAAGAAAGATGCAAGCAACAGAAAGTAAGTGGTGGAGACGCAAAGAAACAAAATGAGGTAATAGAAAAGGCAAAAAATATATTTGAATCATATCTAATCCTCATACTTAAAAAAATTCTTTCTATAGCTGCAACAGGAGAGCGGTCTTTTGTGGAAAGGAATGACTGATGTCGAGAAACGCCCATTCAAGGAGCAGGCTGAGGAGGAGTCAACTGCGTATAAGGAGTGGAGGTCTACTCAGAAGGTATCACATACTCTTTTGAATGCCATATCTTCATTATCAATGAAATTTGATAACATGAAAAGAAAAGAAAAGAAAATGTAGAAGAAAGCATTTCCTTTGATTTCAGTAATGAGGACAATAAAAACATGACGAATGAGACCTAAAATAAGTTGGTGTTTAAGGAGTTTATTGGAATCAAGAGCTGCGCAATTGAATGTTTAATTTGTATGTTTAAAGCTGAATTCTTTGAAGCGGTTATCCCAATAATCCAATTACGGCTATAATTCTGGATTACTGATTATATTACTTTGAATCAATAAGCATTCAATTGCAAAATTTTTAATCAATGTCGTTATTTTAAACATGATGTAATTGGTTATATTATTAAATATGATGTTCCCTTGATGTTTTCTTAACAGAAAAAATCTGTGATGACAACAAGAATTTCATTGCGCCCAATTCTGGACACAATTTCAAAGTTTTCGGCTGGACAACTAGAAGCAATTAAGTCAATTGGACTCGGTGGCCTTATTGACTTGCGATGCACAAGAGTGGACCACAGTATCTGTGAGTGGTTGGTAAAAAAATTTGACCCCGCAGAATGTTCATTGACTGCACATGGAAGGAAAGTTATGGTGACCCCAGTAGATGTTGGAAAAATATTGGGCATTAGTTCCCAAGGGGCCGAAGTAAGAATCGAAGGACCATCAAGTGCCATAGCAGAGATGTGTGAAAAGTACGGGTTTCCAATTGGACGGTTGAGTATAACCAACTTAAAGGAAGATGTCCAGTCGATGGAAGAAGCTGGAGATGAGTTCAAGGTTAAGTTTGCTTTGCTTGCCTTGGGATGCATCCTTTGCCCTAGCATGAAGCCGGGCATTAATCAATACTTCCTACATGCATTGGTGGATGTATTTGCTCTTGAAAACATGAATTGGGCAAAACAGGTTCTGGACTACCTTGTCAAGGGCATCGACAATTACAAGGAAAACAACCAATCTGGAGTTAGTGGTTGCTTGCTCTTCTTGCTGGTAAAGATCTTCTTTTCATGTCCGATTATAATTGCTTGGCATTTCTATAATTTTCTATTAATTTAACCCAAATTCAACCACTAACTTATATA
Organism: Hydrangea macrophylla; assembly: GCA_033977485.1. Lineage (NCBI taxonomy): Eukaryota > Viridiplantae > Streptophyta > Magnoliopsida > Cornales > Hydrangeaceae > Hydrangea > Hydrangea macrophylla. The sequence goes on along the minus strand of CM066984.1, from coordinate 129,501,664 downwards.
AATTTTTTAATATTTGTAGTTGTTCTACTTGGAAAATTTTATACCTGTTGGGCTACCCATATCGTCTACAACAACAACCGCCTCTTCGAGTGCAACGATAGGGGAGTGGGGGAACGAACAAGTAAACGCTCGACTTAGATTTCTAAGAAAGAAAGGATTGTTCACCAACCAAAAGGTATGTTAATGTACCATGGTTGAACTATTTTTTCGACGTCTCGATCCCATTTTTTAAAATTATTTTCTTTTTCATTACAGATTGTGTTGGTCACGGGCAGCGAGAAAGTACCTGATATGGGCAGCGAGAAAGAACCTGATATGGGCAGCAAGAAAGAACCACCAAAGGAAACCCCGCCCCTTGCAAGAGGTCAAGCAAATGGAGAAGAAACTCGGCTAGAGAAGGTTGAGTTTGCAGTTGAGGAGATGAAAAAAGAAATTACAAAGTTGAAAGATGTGGTGCTATCATTGAAAGCTGATGTTGTTGGTAATGTGAAGCTATTGAAAAATTTTATGTCGAGTGGAGGACAACAACAACAACAACAACAACAACAACAACATGAAAAAGTTAGGTCACCTTCATTTCAATATGAAGAACAACAAAGAGACCAGTCACCTTCATTTCATAATGAACAATTCTATTCTCCAGTCTCCCCAATTGCTAAGAAAAGCAAGTACACCACCCCGGCCAAAGTTACAACAAAGAGGTATGAAATTGACCTTGATTCATTGAGGCCAGCAGAGAAGGTGAATAAAGCTCCTACTCCTCCTGTAGATGAGTTGTCAAGCATTCCCCCGGTTGCTAAGAAACGCAAGCACCCCCCACCCAAGGGTTTAGAAAACACCAATGAACTTCGACGATCCCCCCGGAAAAAAGCCATCCGCAAAATGGAGGGTGAACATTCAGTAACCTCGAAGGCCCCCCTCCCTCGCACTCGTGTACAGGACAAGCGTTTACCTAGCAGATATAAACGCTCTCCATACACTGCCGGTACGTCAAAGCCAAGGAAGAGGGGAGTGCCGGTGGCTGTTTTTGAGGGGCAGGTTAAGAAGAAGGTCAGTCACTTTTATGCCAATATAAGGAACTGTTTCATGTTTCCTTGAAGATAATTTAAAAACATAGAGAAATCAAATACATTGTTGTAAGAAAAATACACATGTTCCAAATGATGCATAATTATGTGAGAATAATTACCTAAGGCATGAACTAATAAAATCTTGGGTTAAATATTTAATAATTTTCATTTATTCAGGTTGAGGAACTATTGTCCAATCCCCCAACTATTGAACGTGTTCAGCAGTTGGTGCCCGATCCCCCAGCTTTTGAGCTTACGCTTCCAGCAATCACGCAAGAAGAGAGGAACATTGTCGACTACGTTCTCGACAAGAGTCAGCCTCTAAAGTATGTCATATATTGTCACGCCCCGGAGTAGCATAAATAGAGAAAAATAAATTTCCTTTATGGGTCCATAGGGAATGACAAGTGAAAGTCACCGATAATCCACACCACACAGTACTAGTCCAAACAGGAACAGTAAAACAACTGAAATATAAACACGGTTCTATCTATTACAAACATCAGAGTACGGTCCACAGGATCACAACAGGTCTGGAGACAACATATGCCCAAGTACCCGTTAACTACAAAGTACAACAGTAAAAAGAAAAGTAGTAATATAACTACTATCTATCTTCAGGTCTTCAGCTAGCGTACGGATAGGCGTCAGCATAACTGGCATCAGTGGGGCCATTCTCTACGTAACTCCCTTCAGGGTAATCGTTATCGCCATGAGTTCCGTCATCTGCATTGTAAAGGACAGGGTAGTCTGGACGGGGAATGTCCAGGCAATAAAGGCCGTCAGCTTGTTGAAAGCTGAGTGAGCACTAACTAACACAGTCTCATAGAAATGACATAATTACCATTATGAACAATGTATGACAGTGATACTAATTATATTCCTCACTCGTTTATTCAGACATATCATTAATCGATTATTATCGACTCCCATTCTAAGACTGATTCCACAATACCCAACTGACTATCTCGAACTGATTATATCAGCACAACATATCAGTGCTCTTGTTCACCGCTATACCGCTTTTAAGAACTCTTGCGAGCACCCATACATCATTCTCATATAACGACTGGTCCATGGATATACCCATACTCTTGTTCACCGCTTTTAAGAACTCTTACTGTTCACCGCTTTTAAGAACGCTTGCGAGTACGATACATACACAGCTCTGGTAATTCAAATCATGGGCGTGCCACATCTACTCTTGTTCACCGCTTTTAAGAACTCTTACTGTTCACCGCTTTTAAGAACTCTTGCGAGTACTGTGCACCCATAATTCTCACGATCCTGATCAAATCCTTGACATACACTTATCGGATTCAACCTGAGCGAATCATCAGCTCGACTCACACAACCTTAAACATACAATTCCTCTTACTGACTCATTCCTCACTTATCCAATACTACCCAGTATTATCATCTCAAACTTTACTACGTTATCGCGTCGTACTATTACTAGCGTTCCGAACCCGATTACGTTACTCACCATGTTATCTCAATCTCATTATCGTATCCCATTACCTCCGTTATCCATAATATCGCATAATAGGAACATGAAACAACAATTAAACAACTACGCATTATGAATTATAAACTGAAAGGAATACATTCATGTTCTGCTAGGTTCGATCGATTGAGGTCATCTCGATCGCTCGAAGAAAGTGCTGTTCGATCGATTGAAGTCTTCTCGATCGATCGAAGTGAAGGTGATCTCGATCGATTGAAGTCATTTCGATCGATTGAGACTTAGTGATGTTCGATCGATTGAACTCAGTTCGATCGGTCGAACTTCGTCTTCCCCAGATTCTGCCAGTGAACGTGCAGAATATGTTAGGGGGTGTTTGGGTTATAATTAATACGCCCAGAATATGTAAAACATCATAACTAAGTTACCGAGTGAGTTTGGAACTCACTGAAAGTCGTTAAGGTGCGTTTGGGTAAGCTTTAGCTCCGAAGCTTTAATGGCGGCCACTCTCTCTCTCTTCTGTCTTGTCTCTGTCTCTCTCTGTCTCCTTCTTTCTTTCTCTCCTTCTTCTTCTTCTTCTCTTCTTCTTCTCTGCTGAGTATATATATATATAGATATGTGTGTGTATATATATAGATATATGGAGGTATGTGTATATATATGTATACCAACACACAAGCACACACTCTCAACTCTCTCTTGTCACAAGGTTCAGCAAACACACCACACACACGAATGCAGTGTATATATAGGAGAGGATGGGGTGCAGGTGGCAGCATTTGCGCAAAACTGGTATTCTGATATTTCTATTCTCGATCGATCGAAGGATGCTCGATCGATCGAACTCAGATCGGTCAGTTAGATCGATTGAAAAAGGGTTTGATCGATTGAAGTGGGGACCACGTATTTAATTTATGTCGGTAGGGTTTTCGATCGCTCGAAAAGGGTTCGATCGCTTGAACTGAAGGGTCTCGATCGCTCGAACTAGCTTCGATCGATCGAATATTGAATTTCATGAATGGTCAAATGAAGTATATAGAATCTCTCTGCATTAAATATTTATTAAAAAATACGGGGTATTACATCATCCACCACCCAACAAAAGATTTCGTCCTCGAAATCAGAAACATACAAAGTTAAACAAAAACGGAAACTTCTCACGCATCTCTGACTCTAGTTCCCATGAAGCTTCTCCTTCATCATGATGCTTCCACTGAATCTTGACTAATGGAATCTCCTTATTCCTGAGCTTCTTGACTCCATGATCTAAAATGCGAATTGGTCCTTCGTTGAACGTAACATTGTCGTTGACTTCAATATCCTCAAAGTTGATCTCGTGTGCTGGGTTATGAACACATTTCCTCAGCATACTGATGTGGAAAACGTTGTGCACTCCTGACATCTTCGGTGGCAATGCTAGGCGATAAGCAACTTTTCCCACACGCTCTAGAATCTCGAACGGTCCGATGAATCGTGGCGATAATTTGCCTCTCTTCTGACCAAATCTGACGATGCCTCGAACAGGCGAAACTTTGAGTAGCACATGATCTCCAACGGCAAACTCTAAGTCTTTGCGTCGCTTGTCAGCATAACTTTTGTGTCGGGTCTGAGCTGTCTTCATCTTCTCATGTACAATCTGAATCTTCTCACTAGTCTCTCGTATCATTTCTGGCCCAAGAAGTTGAGTATCTCCGACTTCAGTCCAACATAACGGTGATCGGCAAGGTCTTCCGTACAAAGCTTCAAACGGCGCCATTCCTATACTCGAATGATAACTGTTGTTGTAAGCGAATTCTATCAAAGGTAAGTGTGTCTCCCAAGAATTCTCAAAATCAATAACACAAGCACGTAACATATCTTCCATTACTTGATTAACTCTCTCCGTCTGTCCATCGGTCTGTGGATGAAAAGCTGAACTCAAGTTCAATGTTGTTCCCATCGCTGTCTGGAGACTCTTCCAAAATTCTGCAGTAAAGCGCGAATCTCGATCTGATACGATAGAAACAGGTACCCCGTGTAACCGTACTATGTGTTGCAGATACATCCGGCTCAATCGTTCCACTGGATACGTCATACTGTAGGCAATAAAATGTGCCGTCTTTGTAAGTCGATCCACAATTACCCAAATAGCGTCATGATTCTGCTGTGACTTTGGCAATCCCACCACAAAATCCATGGTGATGTGTTCCCATTTCCATTGAGGAATTGGTAACGGCTGTAGAAGTCCAGGTGGTTTCTGATGTTCTGCCTTTACTTGTTTACAAGTAAGACACTGAGAAACATATTCAGCCACTTCTCGCTTCATTCCTTCCCACCAAAAATTTCTCTTCAAGTCCTTGTACATCTTTGTACCTCCAGGATGAATCGTCATCCGTGATTTATGAGCTTCATCCAATATGTCCTTCCGGAGATTTTCTTTGTCAGGTACACAGAGTCTACCTTTACATCGTAAAGCTCCATCTGTACTAACACTCCAGATCTCAGGTTCTTTTGCTGTCATCTTGGTGAACCATAACTTCAAATCCTCTGCTGTCTGTTGAGCTTCTATGATACGGCTGATCAAAGTTGGTTGTACCATCAGACATCCAAAATGTTGTCTTTCCATTGGTTCCACTGGCTGAAACTTGAATTCGGCTAAAACTTCCAATGCTTTCCATTCTCGAATTAGCAATGCAGCGATCACTAATCGAGGTTTACGGCTCAAAGCATCTGCTACGACATTTGCTTTACCTGGATGGTATTGCAATGAAAAGTCATAGTCCTTGAGTAACTCCATCCATCTCCGTTGTCGCATGTTCAACTCCTTTTGAGAGAACAAATACTTCAAGCTCTTATGATCGGAAAACAGATCGAACTTTTCTCCATAGAGATAGTGTCTCCAAATCTTTAATGCAAACACTATTGCTGCCAATTCCAGATCATGCGTCGGATAATTCTTCTCGTGTACCTTCAATTGTCTTGATCCATATGCGATAACATTCCCGTCTTGCATCAGTACACAACCCAATCCCTGGTGCGATGCGTCACTGTAGATCACATATCTTTCTCCACTCTTAGGTATCGCAAGTACCGGTGCAGAAGTCAATTTCTCTTTTAACTCCTGAAATGCATCCTCATGCTTGTCCGTCCATTCATACTTCGTCTCCTTCCTTGTTAAATTCGTCAGTGGTCCTGCTAACTTGGAAAATCCTTCTACGAATCTTCTGTAATATCCTGCTAATCCAAGAAAACTTCTGACCTCTGTCGCATTGGTCGGTCTGTTCCAACTTAAGACTGCATCAATCTTAGATGAGTCTACCGAAATACCGTCCTGAGATATAACATGTCCCAAGAATTTGACTTCCCGTAGCCAAAACTCACACTTGCTGAATTTTGCATACAACTTGTTATCTCGAAGTGTCTGCAAGGCAATCTGTAAATGCTCCTTGTGATCCTCTTCTGTCTTTGAGTAGATCAGTATATCATCGATGAACACTATAATGAATTGATCCAGATATGGTCTGAATACTCTATTCATTAAATCCATAAATACTGCTGGCGCATTCGTCAATCCAAAAGGCATAACTAGAAACTCGTAATGCCCGTATCTTGTCCTGAATGCAGTCTTCGATACATCCTCTGGTCGAACTAACAATTGGTGGTATCCTGAACGTAAATCAATCTTGGAAAAGATTCTCGATCCTTGTAACTGGTCGAATAGGTCATCTATCCGAGGTAGTGGATATCTATTCTTGATCGTAACCTTGTTCAACTCCCTGTAGTCTATACAGAGTCGAAGTGTTCCGTCCTTCTTCTTTACAAACAGAACTGGTGCTCCCCAAGGTGACGTACTCGGGCGAACGAAACCTAAGTCTTCAAGCTCTTGAACTTGCTTCTTCAGTTCTAACATCTCAGTTGGTGCCATCCTATACGGAGTCTTAGAAATAGGCAATGTACCAGGTACTAATTCCACACAGAAGTCTATTTCTCTTTTCGGTGGAAGTCCTTTAATATCCTGAAATACATCCTGAAAATCTTGTACAATAGTAATCTGATCCATCGTGAGTTCTGTACTTGTACTCCCAATCGTAGCCAAACTACTCGTAAGAAACATATCGCTCGTCGGCTGACACTGAAATCTAATCGTCGGCCTTCCTTGTCTCGGAAATACAATCGTCTTAGTAGGGCAATCCAAATTGGCACCATACTTAGTCAACCAATCCATTCCTAGGATAATGTCGAACTCGGACATTGACAGAACTACCAAGTCTGCAGGAAGATTCCTATCTCCCAAAGTCAATGGGCAATCTTTACACACTTTACTCAACTTAACAGTCACTCCCAAAGGTGACACAGCATTCAGTGTTGACTCAAGTGTCTGGGGTTCTAATCCCAATTGACGCACAATCTTAACAGCAATAAATGAACGTGCGGCTCCAGTATCAAATAAAGCTTTAACTGGACTATGAAAGAGTACAAGCGTACCTTCCAAATGTTGCTGCTCATCAGCGTTAAAGCCTGCTTCTCCTGGAATGATAGCATTCATCCTTGTCTGATCTGGAGGTCCTTGTATCCCTTGAATCGATGCTCCGTAGTATCCTCCTTGTGGTGCACGACAATCCTTACTTAGATGTCCCGGCTTGTTGCAATTCCGACAGACAATATCCATTCTGCGGTTAACTCTAGGGGCTGTACAGAATCTGGCAACGTGCCCTGGCTTTCCGCAATTAAAACATCCTCCACTATTGCTTGGCGGTGCTGTCAGTAGTGCCTGCGGCTGTGATCCTTGCTGGCGATATTGCTGGGGTCGAGTATAGCTCTGCTGTGGCTTTCTGGTTCCTTCCCAGGTTCTCTTACTCCCTTGGAAATTACTCTGAGGTCTCCAACCTTGAGTATTCCTTGGTGGCAAGTTATGGAAATTCCTCTGTTGAAAACTTCTAGATGACTGTGATCGATTCATCTGTGGTTGTTGTGCTGGATAAGCATCCTTCTCTAATCCTGCAGCAAATCTGACAATCTCTTCGAATGATTGATTCAGATGACCAACCATCATATGTCTGAGGTGGGGATTCAATCCTTGGTGAAATCTCTTCACCTTCTTCTGTGGCGTGTCTATCATATGCTGAGCAAATCTGGATAGACGCTCAAACTGTGTTGTATATTCCCTGACATTCCATCCTCCTTGTACCAAATTGAGAAAGTTCCTTTCCTGTTGATCTCTCTCATCCTCTGGGAAATACTTCTCCAAAAATCGTCCTTTGAATGTCTCCCATGGCATAGCTTTAGCAGCATCGATCCCAATAGTGGCTCGCTCGGCTTCCCACCAATCTGCGGCGGCATAAGTGAGCTGAAAAGTAGCAAGGCGACGTTTCTCTTGTTCGCTGCATTCCAATGCTCCAAATATCAACTCCATTTCTCTGATCCATTGTTCCGCTTTCCATGGTTCTGTTAGTCCATCGAACTTTTCTGGACGTAACCCACGAAAATTTGCTAACAACTTATCTCCAGTCTGTCTTGGTGGCGGGGGTGCAAAAGGTCTCTGGTGGGTGGAATGATTATAAGTATCCCCCACATGCTCCATCCTCTGCATGAAAGCTTCGAAAATTCCTGTCGGATCCATCCCTTCCGGAATAGGTGCTCCATTACGTGCTTGGTGATTTCTCAAGGGTCCTACCATGATGATAACGAGTATTGCCTACAAGAGACATATTGATCAGCTGAAAGTCTTCTCGTAGAAACGAAACCAAGATAGAACGCGAAGTAACAAGAGCTAACAGTTCTACAAAACAATACATCAAACATCCAACAATCAATATCAAAAGTACTGCTCGTATATATATAGATATCAAAAGATGTACCATGGAGTACACAGTAACCATACCATGTACCACGTGGGACAAGGCTAAAACAGTACTAAGGTCAACTACTACTGTCTATACAAAGCTATGGTCAAATAGCTATCTCTCAAGCTCCCAAAAATCTAGTGGACAACATGTCCTGATAAAATCAAAAACTAAGCCCTGCAGGTCCTGACTCAAAAGTCGTCAACGTCTGATCCTGCTGGTGGTGCCTCGTCCTCTGAATCCATCTCCATCTCCTCGAGTGGGTCATCCTCAACTGGAGCAGCAAGATCTCCGACTACAACTCCTATATCCCAATCCTCTACTATCTCTGCATCATCATCCTCTATACCGTCTGCTATTGCCTGGTTGGCGACATCGACTGCTACTGCGGCGAATCCATCTGCTATATCAAGAGCTCCCGCTATGGCTGCCTCTCCCATAACAAAATCTGCTGGTTGTGCGACCATCTGAGCTATCCATCCTACTGCCATATCGGCCATAGCTGCCATATGCATAATGGGTCCAGCGGGTATCTGAAGCACAACTGGTGCCTCTGGCACAACTACCTCCTCATCGGGCGCATCCTCATCTACTACTATGTCTGCCTCAACAGCCTCTGGGTCCGGTACTGGATCCTCTGGCTCGAACTCTGGCTCCTCGGGGTCATCCTCAGGCTCATCATCATCTGCATCGTCTGCATGCTCATCCTCTACTGGGTCCTCGTCGTCTATCGGTTCCTCCTCTCCGTCCTCGTCCATGTCCTCATCGGCATGCTCAAGGTCCTCATCCTCCTGGATCGGCTCAGGCTCTGGAACTGGTACATCGGGTACCGGCGATGGTGGTGGTGTTGCTGGCACTGGTGCAACTACAGGCTCTGGTGGACCGGCTACAATAGCTCTCAACTCAATCTCATCCATCTCGGGCTTACTCTGAACTAACCGTAATATCTCCTGGCAAATATCTCTACCAATCCTCGCAGTATGGTAAGCATCCATACGCATCTGCGTCGGGTGAGTCCTCTCTGTCACATAAAGTGCTCTCCACATGTCCTCCTCCAAATGTCTACTAGCTATCTGGCACACACGCTCTCGATAAAACTCTGGGTCAGCTGGCTCCACGGTATCCCCATGGATCACGTGTCCTCCATAAGCATCGGTAACAAACTGATGAAACTCTGGATCCATGCTATCCTGCAAAGGAAAACTATCTATCGTCAGAAAGACGAACTTATCTTATACTCATATCTCATCTCAAGAAAATCTTAAATACTAGAACCAGATGGTGTGGAATCCATCAGTGAACGACAATATCAGAACCTAACCGTAATATAACCAGGTGCTCTGATACCAAAAACCCTGTCACGCCCCGGAGTAGCATAAATAGAGAAAAATAAATTTCCTTTATGGGTCCATAGGGAATGACAAGTGAAAGTCACCGATAATCCACACCACACAGTACTAGTCCAAACAGGAACAGTAAAACAACTGAAATATAAACACGGTTCTATCTATTACAAACATCAGAGTACGGTCCACAGGATCACAACAGGTCTGGAGACAACATATGCCCAAGTACCCGTTAACTACAAAGTACAACAGTAAAAAGAAAAGTAGTAATATAACTACTATCTATCTTCAGGTCTTCAGCTAGCGTACGGATAGGCGTCAGCATAACTGGCATCAGTGGGGCCATTCTCTACGTAACTCCCTTCAGGGTAATCGTTATCGCCATGAGTTCCGTCATCTGCATTGTAAAGGACAGGGTAGTCTGGACGGGGAATGTCCAGGCAATAAAGGCCGTCAGCTTGTTGAAAGCTGAGTGAGCACTAACTAACACAGTCTCATAGAAATGACATAATTACCATTATGAACAATGTATGACAGTGATACTAATTATATTCCTCACTCGTTTATTCAGACATATCATTAATCGATTATTATCGACTCCCATTCTAAGACTGATTCCACAATACCCAACTGACTATCTCGAACTGATTATATCAGCACAACATATCAGTGCTCTTGTTCACCGCTATACCGCTTTTAAGAACTCTTGCGAGCACCCATACATCATTCTCATATAACGACTGGTCCATGGATATACCCATACTCTTGTTCACCGCTTTTAAGAACTCTTACTGTTCACCGCTTTTAAGAACGCTTGCGAGTACGATACATACACAGCTCTGGTAATTCAAATCATGGGCGTGCCACATCTACTCTTGTTCACCGCTTTTAAGAACTCTTACTGTTCACCGCTTTTAAGAACTCTTGCGAGTACTGTGCACCCATAATTCTCACGATCCTGATCAAATCCTTGACATACACTTATCGGATTCAACCTGAGCGAATCATCAGCTCGACTCACACAACCTTAAACATACAATTCCTCTTACTGACTCATTCCTCACTTATCCAATACTACCCAGTATTATCATCTCAAACTTTACTACGTTATCGCGTCGTACTATTACTAGCGTTCCGAACCCGATTACGTTACTCACCATGTTATCTCAATCTCATTATCGTATCCCATTACCTCCGTTATCCATAATATCGCATAATAGGAACATGAAACAACAATTAAACAACTACGCATTATGAATTATAAACTGAAAGGAATACATTCATGTTCTGCTAGGTTCGATCGATTGAGGTCATCTCGATCGCTCGAAGAAAGTGCTGTTCGATCGATTGAAGTCTTCTCGATCGATCGAAGTGAAGGTGATCTCGATCGATTGAAGTCATTTCGATCGATTGAGACTTAGTGATGTTCGATCGATTGAACTCAGTTCGATCGGTCGAACTTCGTCTTCCCCAGATTCTGCCAGTGAACGTGCAGAATATGTTAGGGGGTGTTTGGGTTATAATTAATACGCCCAGAATATGTAAAACATCATAACTAAGTTACCGAGTGAGTTTGGAACTCACTGAAAGTCGTTAAGGTGCGTTTGGGTAAGCTTTAGCTCCGAAGCTTTAATGGCGGCCACTCTCTCTCTCTTCTGTCTTGTCTCTGTCTCTCTCTGTCTCCTTCTTTCTTTCTCTCCTTCTTCTTCTTCTTCTCTTCTTCTTCTCTGCTGAGTATATATATATATATAGATATGTGTGTGTATATATATAGATATATGGAGGTATGTGTATATATATGTATACCAACACACAAGCACACACTCTCAACTCTCTCTTGTCACAAGGTTCAGCAAACACACCACACACACGAATGCAGTGTATATATAGGAGAGGATGGGGTGCAGGTGGCAGCATTTGCGCAAAACTGGTATTCTGATATTTCTATTCTCGATCGATCGAAGGATGCTCGATCGATCGAACTCAGATCGGTCAGTTAGATCGATTGAAAAAGGGTTTGATCGATTGAAGTGGGGACCACGTATTTAATTTATGTCGGTAGGGTTTTCGATCGCTCGAAAAGGGTTCGATCGCTTGAACTGAAGGGTCTCGATCGCTCGAACTAGCTTCGATCGATCGAATATTGAATTTCATGAATGGTCAAATGAAGTATATAGAATCTCTCTGCATTAAATATTTATTAAAAAATACGGGGTATTACATATATGACCATTCTAACCAATACACATGAATTTTCATTTTACTAATTTGTTTAAAAAAATGCAGGGATATCATTGTAAGATATGAGTTGGAGCAGGGGGACCGTGAGACACTATTGTGGCTACGGGAAGGAGAGTGGGTCACTGACCTTGTAAGGATTCAAGAAAATTCACAACATTTTGTAATACCCTTCCAATGCCCTATAGTTAGCATTTCACCGAATAAGAATATTAACAAACTACGAATTGTGTAGGTAATCAACCTTGCAGTTGTGAGGCTAACATATGAAGAGAGGTGTCGGCACGATGATGGGAAATGCACAAGATGGTATTTGCCGACATACTTTTCGGTAAGACAATTAAAACCCATGAAACTAATTAAAACTTTTCGGTAAGATAATTGAAACTTTGAAACTAATTAAAAAAGATGAAGATAATTGAAATGTTTCCTTTACAGACACAAATTACTGCTCGCACTGCACCCTCTTGTAGTGAAATGGCAAGGAATTACTTTGGAACTGGTCGTTATACTTCCGCATTCAGTAGTGTTCAGAGGGTATGGTCTTAATCTTTTTATGAGAATTATTTTCTTATCGTTGGTAGCATTGTTGTTAAATGATATTGCTTGTAATGCAGATTTTTATACCCATGAATGACAACAATGACCATTGGTTTCTATGTGTCATTGACTTGCCCTTACAAAAGATCTTTATTTTAGACTCATTGCCTGATAAGCAAAAACTCATAGCTCGTGACAAGCTAGTTGTAAGGATTGTAAGCTTTGTGGATATGATGTTGATCCAGTACTATGGGAATGACTATAGTAGCTCAATAAGCTTATTTGAACACCAGAGGATAGGCTGGATCCCTAAACAAAAGAATGGGTATGACTGTGGGGTATTTGTGATAATGTACATGCAACTCCTCAACCTTAACCCGGGAACAAGGTTCACGGTAAATATTCATCCTTAAAACTTTGTGATAATGGTAGTGCAACTTAATTAACATATTAATTCACTATGTTAATTATAATAACTTTGTAGTTTGGATCTCAAGAAGCCCGACAAAGGATTCTTGTGGATCTAGTGACAAGTGAATACAACACAGTTAAGGAAGAGGTACTACAAAAAGTTGCAACCTACACATCCCAGCATCAAGGATAGAGGTAATAAAGTAAGGACTCACTTGTCTTCTTTTCTCAAAATTTGTTTTCATCGAACTCATATCCCCACGTGTAATTCCTGTTGGCCTGCAATGGTACAAGACATGGTTTATAATTACAAATTATAGGCCTGCCATCTTTATCCAAAAGCATAACATACCATGATAGTATATTTACCATGTTATCCATTGTAAATATATTGAAATTAAGGACCCATTATTATATAGTTGTAAGGTCAATTCCAAATAATATGAGCAAATGGTAATGCCTACCTCATCGATATTGTTTAAGTCGACTCTTGTAGTCGATGGATTGTTCATTGTAGTTGTTCCGCCATTGAACTCAAAATCCCATGTGTAATTCATGTTGTGCTGATAGGGTAAAAGACATGGTTTATAATTAGTAAACTAAGTGGACAACATACAATTTAGAGGCCTGAAAACTTCAACCAAAAGCACAATTTTGGTAACAATTAAATGCAGCTATTTTACGGCGGTGTTGTATATGAGCAAACAATATCAGCAAGACGGGATTCCTACCTCATCGATATTGTTTAAGTCGACTCTTGTAGTCGATGGATTGTTCATTGTAGTTGCTCCACCCTTGAACTCAAAATCCCATGTGTAATTCATGTTGTGCTGATAGGGTAAAAGACATGGTTGTTTAAGAGTAAACTAAGACTGCAGTGTACAATTACAAATAATATGAGCAATCGATAATGCCTACCTCATCAAAATTGTTTAAGTCGATTCTTGTACTCGACGGAGTGTTCAAGGTAGTTGCTCCGTCATCGAATTCGCTGTAGCTCATATTTGGTGTGCGGGTATCCTTTTTATATGGAGTATGCATCCCAAATTCAGGAGTTGTAGTTTGTTTTTTATTTGGGCTACAAAAAAAGCTCTTTCTTCGGCTAGCAGTAACCCGTCCACCAGCTTCAACTTCAGCATCATCTTGTTCAGTGGACCGGTTAGGTTGATTTTTTGGGCACGTTGTTCTTGTGTGTCCAACGCATCTGTAAATATCAATGTTAATTTCTATACCACATAGAAGATGTAAATGCTAATCTATTTATTGTTTCATTTTACTACTTATAAATTGTAATGTTGTATTTTTGGTTTTTTTTTTTTTTTTTTGTGTTGCAGGTATTCATTTATTTTGGAATGGGTCATCAGTGAAGAATTGGTTGTGGTTGTAAGGGTTTAATGAAATTAGGACCTTGGGTAGTTATACCCTTTTTTGTTCGAGTGATAAGAAACTGTGTTCCCTTCTTGTTTCTGTTATAAGAAACACATGTAAAGTTTTGATAAATATAAGTTGTTGGATACTTCTATTTAGTATGGGGGAATACATCTATTTAAATTTTTTGTACCATTTTTGTTTCTGTGATAAGATGTTTTATATCCTTTTTGTTTCTGTGATATGATTTTTTGTACCCTTTTTGTTTTTGTTTCTGTGATAAGAAATATTGTGCCTCTAATACATGTAAATTTTAGCTAAATAGACGTTGTGTATAATTTATTACCTTCAATAACCACATCGCTTTAAATTTTGTTTGTTGCTGCCTGCCCCTTTACTTCCCTTTGTTTCAACTGGCGCTGGGTCTTTTACACCAAAATCGGTAGTAAACTTTGCGGTCCCATTCTTCTTCTTCCATAGGTCCTTCAAACGACATGTTAGTTCTGTGACTGTATCATTTGCATCGGTCCATCCTTCCTCCGTTAAGACAGCGTAGTGTCCCATGTCTTCGCACCTCGATTTGAACAAATCGAGACGTGCAATTTGACTTTGAGTATGCTGAAAATTATTGCCTTTCAGAGACGTGCAGTTTGGCGTTTTCGCCCATTCTGGGCCACTTTTCAACCATCTTGGTGTGATACAACTAAGAGGGATTTCCTGTATGTATTCATTTTTCATTACACATATCATATGGCAACAAGGTATTCCAACAGACTCAAACCGCATGCAAGAACACTTAATTGTCCCATCGTGGTGATTGGAAATAACATTCCATCGCGAAGTGGGCTGTGGATATTTGGACAGGTAAAAATTAACGTACGTTGGCCCATTCACCCTTTCTGCGACAAAGTACTTAGTCTCACGGTTAATTTCACCACGAAACATGATAAAAATCGATCTAGTGAATATGTTGGCAGCATGCGTCTCAATGGGCCTCAAGTTTGTGGACATTACTGGATATGTTTGTTCAGTATCATTGTGCGCCTTAGCTTCATTGTGGCGAAGACGTCTAAGTGCTCTATCGAAATTTCTAACAAACTCGTAAAGCCGCATTCGGATTTTAAGAAAGCCTTTTAAAAATGAATTAATCCCTTCGCACCTTTGCGTGCTCTTCATACCGGCAAAGAATTGGCCCCTCAAGTATGCCTCAGCCCAAATCGAACGCTTTTCATACATCTCTTTCATCCATTTGTTACGGTGTAGCCCATACTTGTCAACTAACTCTTGCCATGATGCTTCAAACTCTTCGACCGTGCAATTTCTCTTCATGCATTTGTCAAAATCTTTACCAAACCCTGCAACACGGATGTTTGTAACGGCATTCCGCTGTATGTGCCATTGGCATAACCGATGTGATGAGTTAGGAAGAATGCTAACAATTGCCTGCCGCATCGCCTTATCTCCATCAGTTAGTACGGAAGTCGGAGCCTTACCCTTCATTGCTTCAAGTAAGGTCTCCAAAACCCAAATGTAGGTGTCTACGGTTTCATCGACCAATAATGCGCAACCAAAAATTGTAGTTTGAAAATGATTATTGACGCTTGCAAGTATGACAAATGGTTTCCTGTAGGCATTTGTTCGGTAAGTTGTATCAAATGCTAGGACATCTCCAAATCTGTCATAGTCGATACGGGATCTTGCATCTGTCCAAAACAACCTGGACAATCGACTTTCCTCATCCACCTCAAACTTGTAATAAAATTGTTCATCGGTCTCACCTTTAGAACACAAATATGCCAATGCTCCCTCGGCATCACCATCTACAAGCTCCGATGTACGTTCAACATCAACGTAATTGTACAAGTCCTTTTGAATGAACCCAACCTTCTCATATGAACCCGCTTGATGTACCATGTAGTCCATAATCTTACTAGGTCTGATACCGACACTGCGCATTGAGCTAATTTGAGCTTTATCTGAATTCTTGATTTGCCGGTGTGACCAAAGGAAAGGCACACATTGAGGAGGACATAGCGGATGGCTATGGTCTTTAACAAATTTTGTCACAACATAATATTGCTTAGCTCTATCCAATCGGATACGGAGGCATGCACCACATTTAACTCTGGTAAGGGCCTTGGGTTCCCTCGACCTGTCTTCACGATCAAAATATTTTTGGCATCTCTCCCCTTCTTTAGAACACACCCAACGTCTCGATACGACTATTTGGTCCCTTCCGTATTTTAATTCATCCTTTCGTACACTAAAACCCACCACCTTCGCATAACTATTGTAAAATTTGGCACCTTCACCCTCGGATTTGAATGTCATGCGAAGGACTTCATCTTCGGTCATTTCATATAGTGCTTGGTCTGAACCACATTTAAAGGTTTGTTGGACGACATTACTATGTATAGCTTCTGGGTCATTACTGTCAACCCCTGTGTGGACATTATATGAGTATTCCAATCCGCTTTCATCATATAAATCATTCCCCAAACAAGTTTCTTCATCCAAATCTGTGCATATCGACTTTCCCTTGGATCTCCGCATACCATCCATTGGAATTTACGCTGTTAGAAAACAAAAAAAATAAAAAAAAATTAATAAATGACAAGTATGCGTGTAATATGGACTATGTTTAATGAAATTCCATGATTAAGAAATTCTGTACCCTTATTGTTCCATGATTAAGCAATTCTGTACCCTTGTTGTTCCATGATTAAAAAATTCTGTACCGTTATTGTTCCATGATTAAGAAATTCTGTACCCTTATTGTTCCATGATTAAAAAATTCTGTACCCTTGTTCCATGACTAAGAAATTATGTACCCTTATTGTTCCATGATTAAGAAATTTTGTACCACCCTTATTGTTCCTTGATTAAGAAATTCTGTACCCTTGTTGTTCCATGATTAAGAAAAATTGTACCCTTGTTGTTCCATGATTAAGAAATTCTGTACCCTTGTTGTTCCATGATTAAGACATTTTGTACCCTTGTTCCATAATTAAGAAATATTGTACCCTTGTTGTTCCATGATTAAGAAATTATGTACCCTTATTGATCCAATGATAATAAATTGTGTACCCTTATTCTACACCCTTTTTGTTGCTTACTCACCAAAACACTTGTTGTGGCCTACTTCTGAATAGTTCCTTAACAATATAACAATTTTTAATTAATTAAAGATTAAAATTGACATCTGAGTGATGTGACTAAACTTTCACTGGAAATGTCCGTAACTGTCTGATTAATGATGTTGAAAACCTACTGTAGCTTTCATTAAAGTGACAAGGCTCTGATTTTTCAGTGATGTGATTAAACTTTTTGAGTGAGTGATTGATGTCGACAATTCACTGTATCCTATTCATAATACTGTCCCTCTTACGAAACCCTCATTCATAGTGTAGTCATTTCCAAGTTAAAATTCATTGATAGTGCATAATTCCTACTCTATAAAAAGCAAGCGAGGTTGCAAGTAACATACTGTGTACTCAAATCTCCTAAGGATGAGAAGAGGTGGAGGTGGAAGGAGTAGTGGAGGAAGAGGAAGAAGAGCTAGTAATGCTCCTTCAATTAGCGATGTATGGCAGATATATTGCTCTTACACAGATCCTAAAGGTCAAACATGGTATGGCAAAAGACGTTCTTTTGTCAACACCCCAATACCTTATAATTTCTCTTTCTCAAATGTTGGCCACATAATCATTGGTGACGCTCACGCTCAACTACCAAACAATGCAGTTCTAATTGGAGATGATCTACGCTGGACAAAATTATTTAGCATAAGGTGTGAGTGCGAAGTATATTGTCGTTGGCACGGGTTACCAGTACCGATTTCTCGCGCTCCTGATTTCATGCGAAATCCGAATAGGGATGACGAACGGGTCATACATTTGCTGAAGCAAGAGATTCGACAGATGAAACGAAGATTGATGCGTTTTCATGCAATCGAAGATGTAAAAAAGTATTATGACCCCCCAGTCTTTGCTATACAAGATATTGAAGATGATCCATCTTATGCTGATGTATATCCTAATCTACCAGATTATACTGAAGATGATGTTGATGGGGATTTTCAACGTTTTCTTCCTGGGTGTCTAATCAGAGATGATGGACAACCTTTCTGTTGTTATGAATACTATGGCGATTTATCTGGTTTGGACCTCCTTTCTGATTAGTTTCGTCATGGTATGCTTTGTTTAGCTTTAAGTATGTTTTTTCAAGACAAGGTTGTGTAATGAACAACTATTTAAGTATGCGAGTAAGATATTCTGTACCTTTGTAGTTCCATGATTAATAAATTATGTACCATTGATGTTCCATGGCTAAGATAATTTGTACCCTTGTTGTTCTACGATTAAGAAATTATGTACCCTTATTGTTCTTGTGATAATAAATTTTGTACCCTTATTGTTCCATGATTAAGAAATTCTGTACCCTTGTTGTTTCATGATTAAGAAATTATGTACCCTTATTGTTCCATGATTAAGAAATTATGTACCCTTATTGTTCCATGATTAAGAAATTATGTACCCTTATTGTTCCAGATTATACTGAAGATGATGTTGATGGGGATTTTCAACGTTTTCTTCCTGGGTGTCTAATCAGAGATGATGGACAGCCTTTCTGTTGTTTAACTTTAAGTATGTTTTTTCAAGACAAGGTTGTGTAATGAACAACTATTTAAGTATGCGAGTAAGATATTATGTACCCTTGTAGTTCTATGATTAATAAATTATGTACCGTTGTTGTTCCATAGCTAAGATATTTTGTACCCTTGTTGTTCTATGATTAAGAAATTTTATACCCTTATTGTTTCATGATTAATATATTCTGTACACTTATTGTTCTATAATAAAGATATTTTGAACCCGTATTGTTCCATAATTAAGATATATTGTACCCTTATTGTTCCATATATACTATTCACTATAAATGTAAAAACACTCATATTACTACAAATGTTGTACGAGTGGGGTATCACATCTATGTTCACTAAAACCTATTTTCTTCACTAACACATAATGCATAAATAAAAGTACACAATGGGGTATCACATTTTTTTTCGCTCAAATGTTTGAGAATGCATCCAAAAATGTTTGAATAAAGGAACAAGAGATTCACTAAAATCCTTTTTTTAAAATTTAATTTTATTTATAAATTTCACTAATCTTTTACAAATGTTTTTAAGATAATGCATAAAAACAAATAAAAACAAATAAAAATGTTTGAGTAACAATACTCATCTTTCATTAATAATTTTTTTTATTTCACTAATAGATTAAGAATATTCATATTCCCAAAAATGTTTGGGTTTGAGAGTGCATAAAAAATAATAAAATTACACAATGTTTTTAACATTTTAACACATTTTACAATAAAAATAAATTAATATAAAAATTTGCAATCAAGTAAAAATGTTACTTACAACACACTTTTATCTTCTCTTGTACAGTATAGAGTTTCTTCCTCCAACAATGGCTACCCTTGGATTGGTTTAGAAAAGCAAAAAAAATGTTGAAGTGGTAAAAAATGAAAGATCACAATTTGAAGGGGAATTCATCCCTAAGATTTTAGTGGTTGGTGGGAAATTACTAAGAGTTAGAGTTAATGCAACCTCCTCTTAAACACAACCTCCCAACCTTAAATTCTACATTTTTTCTGGTACAGAACAACTCTTGTTACTCTAGGTACAACCTTAAACAACGTTAAATTCTACACTACATATGAAGGAACAATTGTTATTACAGAGGAACAACTGTTACTGCATGTCTCAGGAACAAGTTTTATTACAGTACAGTAAATAACCGGAAGCACCAGTCAATTGGAGCATTAAATGAGCATTTAATAGATTTAATACACAATTGTCAATAAAGTGGCCTATGTGTTGTCAACCATCCACTGCCCAAGTACAAGCATCCAATGGTCAACAATCCCCTCCGCACCACAAGCTTCCATGCGGCTAAACCACCCATCCGTATCACAGCTCTTCCCTCAATTTTGATGTTTGCCGTTAAACCGCCTCTGTTTTTTTTTTTTTTTTTTGCTAAGAACCGCCTCTGTTGCCGTCTATTGGAGTATATGTCTATCCCATTCTGTAGTGTACATGTAGAAAAAGCTAATTTAAATTTTTTTTTTTCCCCTCAAAAACTAATTTGTTAGATTTTGGAACAACCAGTGTCCAATGTTTTGAGTCTTTGACATAATATCAATTATTTTTGTAAGTTTAATATAATATGGTTAATCTTTAGTGAGCTTTTTTTCTGTGTATCATAGAATTTCTTCCCCTAAACTGATAACTTGAAATTATTACTTTTATTTCTCTTCTTTTATTATTTTTTTTTTCTGTCACAAGGGAGTGGAATGAGATCGAACGATTGACATATACAAATGCATCTTTTAGATCCAAAATATTGGTCGAAACCTGAAAAAATATAAATGATATATGTACAGTAAATTTAAATATTAAGTAACATCAAATTACCTTTTTATTATTTTTTTTCTTTATTATAATTTTTTATTTTTCCTTTATTATAAAATAAATAAATAAATAAAGGAGTCGAACACTCGGCCTAACAATGGAAAAACTTAAGGGCAATGCTAGGGGTACTAACAACTTCCACTAACACTTACTAACACACTCTATCTCTCTCATAGTGGTACTGCGAGGCCCACTGCGGACCTCACAGTACCACTAGGAGAGAGATAGAGTGTGTTAGTAAGTGTTAGTGGAAGTTGTTAATGCCCCAAATATTACTCAAAACTTAAAACCTAGCTCAGGTGAAACCAACTATATTCATTTGCAAAATCAAACTACTTTTTTTGTGTCTGGCAACTCCTTCAACCGGGTTGGGTAGGCCTAACCCGGTGGCTTCCGGGTTCAATCTGTCCAGTAGCCGTAGGTTCAATATAACAGACTGTCTACAAATGAGTATTAGTTGGGTAATGGGTGCGACAATTGGCACTCAGGTAATGCTCGCTCATCACCTTTTATTTACACCCATTATTGGTTGCCATTCCTTAAGACTCGTTCTGCCAACCTCTCTCTCTCTCTCTCTCTCTCTCTCTCCTGCCATTCATTATATCTGTGGGGAAGCTCCAAGCTCCATCTTTTCATGTCAACGGTAAGGTTTCCTTCTCCGTCTCATAGTTTGTTTAGTTTGTATGATCAGATCACATTACGATTTTTATTTTTATTTTTTCTTCTTCTTTGGTATCAAACAAATTAACACATGAAAATCATATTCAGGAAATTGACAACGATATCTGTAGCTTCCATTGTTCAATGCTGATTTAGATAGAAATTGCATATGATACTTTCAAGACATCCTTTTCATTTGATATGGCTAAATTAGATGTTGGACAATTGGTTTTTAGGAAGGAGTTTACGCTCAAATCTTTGTTTTGGGGTGTTCAGATTCGTAAAAAGTTTCTAGAAAGATGAATGTTTATTGATGCCAAGTCGCCAACACCCAACTATTTGATACTCAACAACACAAAGGAGTTACTCTATCTGATCGTCACATGATTACAACGGTCACTGTGATTTGAGTATTTCGTGAAACCCATATGAATTCATGGAACCACATTGATAATGAAATTAAGAAGCGTGTTTGATTGTAATAATCATTAAGCCAGTTATGATTTGGCGACGAATTTGTCAATTCTAACGATGAAAATTTTCAATTGCAGCAGGATAAAGGGCGGCCTTTGCCAAAATTTGGCGAGTGGGACGTCAACAATCCTGCCTCAGCAGATGGTTTCACCGTCATATTTGCCAAGGCTACAGATGACAAGAAAACCAATGGAAATACAGTAACTACAGCACCAACACACAGAAATAACAATACATCTAAACAAAATGAAACCTATCAATATCCCCCAATGGTATGATAATTATATAACCTTGAAGATTATAATTCCAATAAATCTCTACAACTTTGTTGTCTTACAATATGATCCATTCTTGTATGCAGGAGAAAAGGTGGTTTTGCTGTTTCTGAAACCCTTCTGCTTCTGGAGCCATGACAAGGTGTAATTTGATGATTGTGGTGCTATCTATAGTTGATGGTGTGCCTGCCGGATCAAGTCAAAGCTAGGATCGGAAGGTTTTTTTTTTTTTTTTTAAGATCTCTCATTGTATTCATATAAATGTAATCAAGGAAAGCCTACCCCAATAGTCTGTGCACAATTTGAACCTATCAACTGGTTCTGAGATTCTACGGTAAGAATGTTAAACAGACCATTAAAAGGGCCACTGTCAGACTACACTAGAACCTGTGTAAAAACATTTACTTTCCAACCATTTCGTTACAATATGACATTTAGATACGAAAACACAGGATATAAACAACAAAATTTATACCGTGCCAAAACCGAAAAACACAAACTTAATACCATAAACATAACTAATGGGTGTTCTTATTATTTTCTTGAGGTAGGTAACGTGACTCTTGGCCACCAAACAGAATGAAAATTACTGGACATAATACACTTTATACAATACGTTCATCAAATAACGAACTCAATCCACAATGGCCTGAACATTTATTCTCTCAGTCACATGCATACTTTCACCAGGAAAAACAAGCAATTCATCTTCAAAACAGAGGACATAAACAAAGATACAGCTTACAAGGATGATACTGAGACTACCGTGACTAATCTTTTACTCCTTGGATAAAACCAGATGTCATAGGCAATAATTTAACAAACTCAGTTCTGCCACTAACATAAATGATGAGAAATAGAGATTATCTATCCTCGAAACTCAATCATAGACATATTTGAAAGTTTATAAGTTACAAGACCTTTCATAACGGCAAGAAAGGTACATCTTATGCACAACAGCTAGCTGTATCCCTAGTTTTAGAACAAAGAGAAAAGAAGAGTAAAAGTTACCAGATAAAGAGGTCACTTTGGGGGTGGGGACCAAAACTTCTACACCGGCTGGTAGATTATAGCCTGACTTACGCCACCATATCCAGCCAATCTAGTCCCAGCATGTGTTCCCGAGTTGTCATAAGGAGTCTCTAGGACGGACCCAGTAGGAAAAGTTGATGAGTCATGATTCACTGGATGGTCAAACAAACAAGCTCGCCCATACTTACAAATACCATACTGTTCGTAATGCCAGCAAATTTTCCTACCCTGTATAATGTGACACAAGTTTAAAGAGTAAGCATGACCATCAAACACAAAGCATAATTTACTTCTAATTTAGCCTTTTTTTAAATTTAATTTTTCCTGGAAAATAAATCGTGATACTCGGAATAAGAGAAATAAGCCCACGAAGTCTGCATCAACAATGTTACCAGAGTACAGACAAAATTCCTGTGCTGTATTGGAGTTTTGCTGAAAACTGGTTATCTTGGAAAACTATTTTCAAGGCCAGAATGCTTGGGAGCATACAGAAAAGGTATGTTTCGATTGCCAAACCAACATTTCTGAAGAGTTTAATTTTCATCTTAAAGAATGAAGTTCACTAGAAACTCAGGCATGGGGATTTAGAAAACGTTAAAAATGCTACATCGTACACGGTAAAGTTGTGAACGTACAGGTCTTAAAGGCAGGCCTTTTTCACTCAGAACACATAAATCTGCTTTCGGGGCTCGGCTCTTGGGATGGTGATACCTACATGCAGATTTAAATTTACAGTCCCCAGTTTTCATGAAGTAATCGCACTCGGGTTTCCCAGGTCGTTCAGGAAACTCATCAACCTGCATACCCATATCTGTTTTCTTCGTAAGACTCTTTTCTGGAGTTGGTCGAGGAAGCCTCATCCTTTCTTCTGGATATTTAGGTGCCTAAGCAAAACATGGACTGAAGCATTAGGTAAGATATGTAATCCACAAACTTATAATGGGTCTGTATATCCCTAACAGATATGGACATGTAAACACACACACACACAGAGACACACACACACACAAAAAAATCACATGAACTGATCTATTGGATATAAAAAAATTAGTATCTTGGCCTTTGTTTAGTGTAATGGTAAAAGCTGGGGCGACAAGTGAGAGATCAAAATTACAAGTATGAGAGCAATCATTCTGTGCAAAAATGTCACACATTCGATATATCTCCAGTTCACCCCTTCCCAGCACCTGTGTAAGGAGGACCACCACTGGTAAGCCCTTCAAATTTCAATATCGTGGCCCTCTATAAAGCATGAGCTATGGTAAGTGGTAACGATGCCGCATCCATCAACTTTCGTACCAATTGAAATTCAGAAGTTAAGGAAGCACAATCGTCCAGTCCACGAGTAAATTAATGCAACTCTTTTTTGGTTTGATTATAATAAAAATCTTCATAGCTCATATTGAGAGCTAAACGTGAGAATGCGCTAATGCAGTTTTTCGTCTAAGGATAACCATTCATGCAATGCCAAAAATAAGTCAATTAGGTCTTTATCTAATCTATTCTCTCGGCACTTTACATTGGTGAACCAGGTTTTATGGCCCCTTTTCAAAAACTTTCCAGCAAATAAGAAAGCTGAACATATTCAAATAAAACCATTTCATGGCAAGTTAAATTGAGGGCCAAGAGACAAAATTTAGTTTCAAAATGAACCAGAAAGGACCCATTAGAAGATAACGATAGAGGAGGTCATCTGCAAAGGATTCTCATAATTTGGCTGGAAACACGGCCCCACATTCCTCAAGACTGTCATAATCCTTTGTATATTCGAATACTTTGTTTTTTTATTCATGGTTTGCGGGGAACATAGAAAGGTTAAGTATTTTAAAATAGGATAAATTACGGTAATAAGTATTCTGTTATGTTATACATTTGTACTTTAGTCTGCAGATGTATCCATGCACCCACATGAGCAGGCATAATATGTTCCCAAGTGCGTAGATGTGTACGCTGTGTGCGCAAAAAAAGACGTGTGTGTGTGTGTATAGATATATATATATATGCTATATCTATATATCAAAGGGTGAAAACCCATAGCAAATTGCAGAAAATGGTAATAAACTTGGAAGACATCATCAGAAGGAAAATAATTGGGAAAAACAACAAACATGCGCACAAATTTGTCATGAACTAAAGGTACCTGATAGATGTGTTGTTCAGAATTTTGTTGTGCCTCTCGAGGAAGGAGATGTGTGGCAGGCAAATTAGATGACCAGTTATCTTGCAAGGGAACAATCTTATTATATGCCATATGGGAAGACGGGGATAATTGGGCCTGTGGAGGACCTGACAAACGTAAGGGAATAAATTCCCCATTATGATTTCCTAAAGAAGGGCAAAATCGTCCCACGGACACGTCACTGGAAATTGAGCTGTGAGGATCAGATCCTCCAAGAGCAGTAGGCTCAGGATGGTGAAATCTGCATTGAACTCCATATCCACAAGAACCATTACGCATGTAGAAGGGACACTCTTTTTCTCCCTAGTTTAAAAGACATCATAAGCAAAATGTGTATAAAATATGAGCACACTAAACTGTTACATAGCATTCATGAAAGAACTGCCAACTACAAGATTGTATTACCAGTCGTATAGGCAAACCAAGAAAGTTAACTTCTGGAAGTGCAATTTCAGAATCATCTTTTGAGTGACTGTATCTACAAGATTTTCCATACTTGCACCCTCCTGGTGTGAGATAATACTGCAACAATCACAAGAAAGCAACTCATTTCCTATATGGGAAATTTTACTTATCTAACAGGGAATTTTCCTTTTCGGTAACGAAAAGTGCCCTTCTATTTTGATCGAGAATATTTCCTAGATGCACTCAATCAGCATCAAATCATGCACAACAGATTGTCCAGAAAGAGTCAACCCTGAGGCGTCAAGTTTTGCATCATCGCCTTGGGCAACTTGACTCACTGTAGGTTATACAAATGACATGTAATAAAAGAGGAGACTTAAAACCTTGAAATGTGTTGCATTTCAACAGCACCGAACAGAGGTGATGGGCATAAAAATGATATAACATGTGGATACCAAAGACAGCCATCAAAAAGGGAACTATAAAATGTATAACTACCGTTTGAAAGAACAACATCGTTACCTGTATCCTGTCCGTACATCCTTCTTTATCACATATATTTCAGTTCGCCACTCCAGCTACCCAAGGTCCTACCATTACATGGAGTGCTCTAAAGGTGTGAAGTACCTATCATAGACAGTAGACATGGATATAGATTTGGTGCAAGTGGACAACATCACTAATGTGATGACAAGTGTCTCTAGTGGTTCCAACTAAATGTTCAATACTATGTTACCCAGACTTGGGTACGGGTGTCGGGTACGGTGTCAGGTTCGTCCAGTTTTCAAAGATTTTACACTATTTTGAAGGGTCAGAGAGAGAAGTATCCTTATTTGGGTGTCGTGTCGGGCAAGGGTACTCCATGCATTATGACGGTCCGGATAACATCGGTTCAATATACACAACCTATTGTATTCTCTGTTATCATGGTTCAAGATCGCGGTCGCGGAGACGACTCGGTCGCGGCGCCGAGGACTGGTATCGGGCAATACGCAAAGATACGCTAGATTTAAGGCTCAATAAAATCTGAAAAATAGTGAAAAATTCTAAAATAATTAGAATAACAAATTTGGCCTAATAGATTGTCACAATACACGATATACCAAGTACAATATCACAAAATATCCAATACATACGTTGCGGATTGAGTATCCGATAACACTACATACATAATTGGGTAAACATTGTTCAATAACACTACATACTTATTTTCAAGTGTGACAAATAAACCGAATGTGTATTTATTATTTCAAAATTAATTTAGAAAGAAATAATAAGGCTAACTCATCATGTGGTATATAATTTTTTTTTTCCTAGCATAATGTGAGAACATAATATTTTACTTAGGGTAATGCTATGTGCACGTAAAGTGTGCACATAAAGATCTAGGTCGTTCATTTCGGTAGGGCCCGTGCCTACATACATGGGGTCCACCGAAATTAATGGTCCAGATTGCACCAATCATTACTCTTTTACTTAATAAAACCTATTATGTAATCAAAATAAAAAATAAAAATAAAGCCTATTATATTATAGTAATTCTAATATAGTGTATTATACATTGAAATATATATATGCGAAAATTCTCCAGAGGGCACCCTCTCTTTATTAAAGAGAGAACCTCTGTTTTGACCGTCAGATCGTGTTTAAAAACTGAATCTAACGGCCAAAACAGAGGCCCTCTCTTTAATAAAGAGAGGGAGCCCTCTTTAGAGCCTAACTGTATATATATATTATAATATCAATCTAGTGTATCATATTATAGTAAGTCTTAATATACACTACATTAGTTACAATAGTGTATTAGTCTATATATAGGGTTTAGTTAAGTAAACATTAAATAACAAAGAAATGAAAAAAATAACCTAACTTACCTCGATGGAGTCTGGACCAAATCGTGGGTGGACGTGACAGAGAGAGAAATGGAGCGAGAGACCTCTACACACACTGATCGCAGCGAGACAGAGAGAGAGAGCCCTCAATGGAGAGAGAAAGAGAGAGAGAATGGAACAAAGAGAGAGACGAACTGAAAGGGGGCGAGCAAATATATGTGAGAGAGAGAGAGACAGAGTCAGAGACGAACTGAAGATTGATCTGGTTCGATGATCGAACTTCAACCAGACCTCGCGAAGTTCAACCTCGCTCTTATCTCCTTCAGATCTATGAAAATAATGCTAACAAGGTACCATTCAAACCATTTTCCCCAATTTTTAGCCTCAAATATGTCTTTTTGAGATTTGTCTCGCCATCTCGGCTGAGATCTCGTGCGAGACGGCGCCATCTCGTCCGATACATGACGGTACGGCCGAGATGGTCACCGATCCTACGTCGTTTTGTTTATTTTATGTATCATCCCTAGATCTCATCCCGCAAGCCCTCGAAACCGAGTCGTCTCAGCCAAGTCACAAAATTTATCCTGTCACAGTGTTATCAGCTTTGGGGATTGGATGGAATCATGGATCCAGCACCTAACAAATTCGATGCAAAACGGCAAAGATCTATGTACTAGAATAGTAAGAATATCAATGAACATCTCTGCCTTCACTTACTAAAGAGAAAATAAAATATTTTGGTTCCTTCCCAGTATCCTGGTGACCTTTCAGAGCCTTAGCTGAGATTGATTTACCCATTCATAACATCATAGATACCCTTCCAACGTCAATAAACAGGTGTGAAATCAAACCGAATCCCCTATACTCTCACGTTTTCCATGATACGACCAATTCTACTGCTTAATAAACAATACTCGTTTTCATGCATCTCCTCTTGATTTGATCAACAAATACAAATAGCAAGGTTAAATGTCTGTAATTAGCCCAGCAGTCATCACCATTATTCTTAGTCACTAAATTAGGCAATTTACTTTCCTGATAATGTAGTTGCACATTTCCGTTATGTATTTTCTATGGGAACCGTTTTTGCTTTAAACGGGACTACTTACTCACCTAAAGTTCACTTTTGACTAGATAAAATATTGTTACAACATACATTTGAATTCGTATGAAGAACCAAGAGTTTTATGTCAAAGTTGAAATGTCAGATGCGCACTTTTTTCCCCTTCCAGGGCATTACTGAAATGTAAGGTACTCACTACTAAGCAAAAAGATTTGAGATATGGGATATCGAACTTTTAAGACAGAGTAGGTTCTATGAAATTTACAAAGAAAATGTGGGAACAACATACAGCCTTTCTAAGAAATCAAAGTCAAGATTCACAACGAAACTATGTTAAACTTGCACTCATATCCTTCCCTTTCAGTCCGAACTGTTTAGATAATCCCCAGATTCCCCACCCCATTCCTTCTGAAAACAATTTCCATTGTTTTAACTTTCAACAATTTCATTAAGGCACAAGAAGTCCAAGGGACTCATATTCATACAAAACATTTCTCAAATTTGCTTAAGGAAGCTTCTGGAAAGTTAACCGATCGAGGTGACTATCTGTTGTGGGTGACAAATGCCTGAAACTGTTAAAATGGAGAGATAGTGTTCATTATTTGCTTAAAATATGATATGGATGGAAAGAAAACCTTGTGAATTGACAATTGGGAGCCACTAGGTCGTATTGTCAAAAGAACTGGACTTGTAGAGAAAATCAAAGGTAGATAGCATAATTCCATCTATAACTGAAATTATGGATGCACAACTAGTAATTTAGCTCTTTCTGGATTTGAATCCGTATGGGTGACCGGTAATTTTGAAAGTGAAAGCTCATCAGATGTAAGCAAATTTTTTCCTTCTATGGCAGACGTAAAAAATCGAAAGTATTAAGCAAAAGATTCAAGATTATTGAATTTTATTACAGTACAAATTGTTTGAAGACAAACCATATTATAATCATACAGGGAAATATGCGAACCTTCCTAAGCAATCAATGTCAAGTCATAAAGAGAGTAAGTTAAAAACTTGCACTAAGATCCTTCGTTTCAGTCTGAACTGTTTGGATAACCCTTTTTTCCCCCTTTTCTCTTGAAAAGGATCTATTATTCTAGCTTTTAACATCATTAAGGCATAAAAAAGTCGTAAGTAACTCAATTTCATAAGAATTATTTACCCAAATTTAATTGAAGGCAGAAGTTTCTGCGGACTTAAAATAAAAGGTGATAGTTCATGGGTGACACGTGTCTGAAAGTGTTAGAAATGAGACATAGTGTTCACTTAATGCTTAAATATATCATAGGTAATAAAAGATACATGCTCGTGTTTGATGACTGGCTTGTCGGAAGATGCAAAGATTGAAAGCGTGAATGATATGAAATGGCCTATCATGAATTCTATTCATCTTATTGAGTTCTGTGAATGTGTGCAATCACAATATATTGAATGAATATAAAAAAAGAGTACAAGAGCCTATATATAGGCTTCCAACACCTAGACTAATTAACTAGCTAAGCGATGTGGGACAACACACATACAGTAATATACATTATTAACACTCCCCCTCAAGATGGAGCATACATGTCATATGCACCAAGCTTATTACAAATATATTTCACTCGAATCTCTCCTAATGCTTTAGTAAACAAGTCGGCTAACCGAACTGCAGACATTTTCCAAAAGCTTCTCTCGAAAAGTGACAATCGACTTTAATGTGCTTTGTCCTTTAATGAAATACGGGATTAGAGGCGATATGAACTGCAGCTTGATTATCACAAAATAAACTCATTGGAGTAGTTTGGGGAAATCCAAGTTCCTCTAATAAATGTTTTATCCACACTAGCTCACAAGTAGTGTGGGTCATGGCTCTGTACTCTGATTCTGTGCTAGACCGGGCTATCACAGTTTGTTTCTTGCTTTTGCATGAAACAAGGTTGCCTCCAATGATAACACAATAGCTAGTCGTGGACCTCCTATCACCAGGAGAACCTGCCCAATCTGCATCGGTGTAACCTTCAACTCATATGTGACCATGATCTTTGTATAACAAACCACATCCTGGACATCGTTGAGAATTGAGATATCTCAAAATGTGTATCACTGCATCCCAATGGCTTGTTTGAGAACAATCCATAAACTGGCTAATTACACTCACAGAGGATGCAATATTAGGTCTGGTGACTGTTAGGCAATTAAGCTTCCCTACAAGACGTCTATATTGTCCTGGGTCATCAATGAGCTCTCCCTGATTTGGTAACAACTTTGTATTAGGATCCATAGGAGAATCCAAGGGCTTGGACCCTAACATGTCTGTTTCAGAGAGGAGATCAAGAACATACTTTCTTTGAGAGAGACAAATCTCTTCACTAGATCTAGCCACTTCAATGCCCAGAAAGTATCTAAATTGTCCCAAGTCTTTAGTTTGGAACTGCTTTTGCAAGAAGTACTTCAACTCCTGAATTCCCTTAGAATCATCTCTCGTTATAACAATATCATCAACATACACAAGAAGTAAGATTTTACCTGCTGAAGAGTGCTTATAAAAGACAAAGTGATCAACACCACACTGCTGGAGACCAAATTCAGCAGCCACTTCACTAAATCTTCCAAACCAAGCATGAGAGGACTGTTTCAGACCATATAGGGAATTCTTCAACCGACAAACTATAATAAACTCCCCCTGAGCAACAAACCCATGTGGTTGTTCCATATATACTTCCTCTAAAAGAGTGCCATTTAGAAAGGCATTTTTGACATCCAACTGATGTAACGGCCAGTGATAAGTAGCAGCAAGGGAGATAAAGAGTCGAACGGAAGCAATCTTGGCAACCGGAGAGAATGTCTCGGAATAATCAAGACCATAAACCTGAGTATAGCCCTTGGCAACAAGACGTGCTTTCAACCGATCAAGGGTGCCATCAAGATGCATTTTAACAGTAAACACCCAACGACACCCAACTACAGATTTCCCAGATGGAAGAGGTATTAATTCCCAAGTACCAGTTTCTCTCAAGGCAAGCATTTCATCCTCTATAGCTTGTTTCCAACCTGAATGGGAAAGAGCCTATGCAGTAGACTTAAGAAGAGAGAAAGTAGACACAGAGCCAACAAACGAAGAAAAAGCAGGAGACAAATGATCATAAGAGACAAAATTTGAAATAGGATGAGAAGTACAAGTATGCTTACCCTTTCAGAGAGCAATCGGAAGGTCAGAGTCTGATGGAGGCAGATCTGAAGACACGGAGGCCATAGGCGTAGTAGTTGAATCGGAATAGTCTCAACATTGTGATGACGGTGGGTGTATGTAGGTCAGGACGGTCCAATCCAACTTTGGGAGGTAGGGAGAGGGGAAAGGGAAGGGGAAGGGGAACCATAAAGTTAGGATCAGTAATAGAGATTCAGAGTAATATGGAGTGGATTCAAAAAAGGTAACATCAGCAGAAACAAAGAAGCGACGCAAAATGAAGGACGATAACAACGATAACCTTTCTTTGTTCTGGAGTACCCCAAGACAACACACTTGATAGCACGATGATCCAACTTATCGGTATCTGGTGTAAGTTGATGCACAAAACAGACACCCGAACACACGTGGAGCAACATAGAAAGGTGGGGTAGTGGGAAACAAGGTGACATGGGGTGTGCCCCCATCAAAGATGGAAGACAGCATACGATTAATCAAATGGCAAGCAGTAAGAACTGCATCTTCCCAGAATTGGGGACCCTAATCTCAAATAACAATGTACGGGTGCCTTCTAATAAATGACAGTTTTTTTCTTTCTGCAATACCATTTTGCTTAGGGGTATGAACACACGAGGATTGATGAAACTTGTCACGTTGTGCCATATATGTTGTGAAAGGATGGGAAAAATATTCTTGTTCATTGTCACTACGGAGAATTTGAATAGGAACATTAAACTGAGTCTTAATTTCATTACAGAATGTAGAAAATATAGAAAATAACTCAGAACGATTTTTCATTAAATAAAGCCACGTAGTTCGAGAAAAATCATCAACAAAACTAACAAAATACCGATACTCCTTAACATAAGTAATACGGTATGGACCCCAAACATCCGCACGTACTAATTGAAATAGACTAGACACACGTTTATTAACTCGGGGAGCAGCAAATTGGACACGGTGATGCTTTCCTAATTGACAGGACTCACACTCTAAAGTAGATAAATGACTTAAACTAGGTACTGGCAGCTTCAGTTTGGCCAAAGAAGGAAGACCAAGACGACAGTGGATCTGGTGAGGAGACACAGTGGCAAGACACGCTGTTGGAGTTGAAGCAGGCAATTCATCAAAATAGTAAAGGCCTTCGGATTCATGCCCTACGCCAATCGTCCTCCGAGTCGTCAAATCCTGAATAAGAAAAGAATCAGGAAAAAAAGAAACACAAGCATTAAGAGCTTTAGTCAACTTCACAACAGATATCAAATTAAAGGGTGAACAAAATATAAAAAGAACAAATGGTAAGGACAAAGATGGGGATAATTGGACA
This sequence comes from Hydrangea macrophylla, assembly GCA_033977485.1. Taxonomy (NCBI): domain Eukaryota; kingdom Viridiplantae; phylum Streptophyta; class Magnoliopsida; order Cornales; family Hydrangeaceae; genus Hydrangea; species Hydrangea macrophylla. The sequence goes on along the minus strand of CM066984.1, from coordinate 129,468,507 downwards.
GTCCCTATGCCTTCAACGGGCATAGAAGAGCCATCCGCCAAAGTAACGGGAGGTAAAGAAGAGGATGGTTCAAGAGACGAAAAAATGGTGGATATACCTGTTAGATGATTGGTGGCAGCAGAGTCAATTACCCAAGGACGAGTACGGGAAGTAAGGCAAGCAGTGGAGGTACCTTTCTGAGCAAGATAGGTACTAGGAGCAGAAGCATGCTGAGAGGCCTGGAACTAAAGAAATTGAGAGTACTCTTCACCGGAGATGGAAATCGGAACACCCGCAGCAGGAGCATGAAAAGATGGCGAAGTATCACTAGACACAACAGCATATGCAAATCGAGTAGAGCAACCAATGAGATCCCAACATGTCTCCTTATAATGACCGTCCTTATCACAGTTGGTACAATGAGGACGGCCCCCATATCCACCACGAGAACCACCAAGAGGACAAACACTCTCAACTTCTCACGGAAATCCGACAACGACAATGAACTCTCGAATCCTAACTAAGGATCGGTAACAAGATGAGCAAACGCAAGAACGATTGCTCTGATACCATGTAAATGTGTGGAATCACAATATATTGAATGAATATAAAAGAAGAATACTAGAGCCTATATATAGGCTTCCAACACCTAGACTAATTAACTAGCTAAGCGATGTGGGACAACACATATACAGTAATATACACTATTAACAAGTTCAAATGAAGAATGTACTTAACTGTTGTAACCTAGAAAGCATGGACACTTCTAAGAAGGTAAAGTATCGTATGTCTTGTTCGGTCCGACACACGGACACGACACTTCGCGTACACTTTCTGTCGTGTGGGGATGTCCGTGTCCGTGACTCCGTGCCCGTGCTTTGTTGGTCATAACTGATACAGTGAGGAAAGATGCAATTAATGACCCCCTCTATTAACGGTTTTTTAATACTTTATATACGTGTAGAGATCAAACAAAAACAGTGGTCTATTATACTTAAACCGAGTTCATGAAATCAATTCCTTAGCATTGTTTTAACATATAATTTGCTCTCTTAAGTACATCGCAATACACAAGAATAGGTCAGCACCTGTGGCACCCATTCAAAGTACAAGCAGTAATTTTTTCAGGTTACATCTTGCAAATAACCATATGTTTTTCACTTGTGCTTTCACATGTGGGGTATGAAAAGCGTACTGGAATTGGCAAGGTACCAAAACTAGGATGCACCCTAGTATTAAGTTGTCATTTCCCCAACGAGACTGACTTTATAAATCACATTAATTAACTAAAATGTCTTGACTTTAAATACTCAATCTACAATCCTAGTTCTCAATCACGTCCTATTTGTCCTAGTGAAATGGGTAATTCTATTGACACCCACCATTTAATGAAATTTTTTGTTTACTCTTTCACCCCTGTACAAAATGACATATGAAGACATATTTCATGAAAAAGGATAAATTACAGTTTACACTAGTTAAACTTTGGTTCAAGTACCTAAGAACTTTGAAATGGTACCCAATTTCTCACCCCTCTTTTTCTTTGCCCATCGTGTTCCTTACGAAAACCCTAAAAGAGCAATTTAGTGATACCTCTCCATTGCAGATTTATATATAGATATAGATGGGTATTATTAAAGAATAATTCTTACAATGGTGTGACCACAAAGGATGCCTGGTGCAATCCAAGAGGTCAATTTTTTATGAGTAGCAAATCAAACCATGTTTTTGAGGAAAACGAACTGGAGCAGTGCCGAATAATAGCTGATGTATATATATACATAACATATACATATATGAGATATTGGTACACATCTATACAGTGATTAATATTTCACAAAGAGTGATAGGCAGAAGAATAAGGAATTATTCTTAATTCTTTGATTCTATGGATTTCCGTATGTTTATCACAAATCAACTGATTCACGGAAAATGTTGATAGTGAAAAACAACAACACATTTATTATGCTACATATTTGGGTTTGCATATCGATATATATACACACCATAATTTATTTTGGTAGAGATTGGTGGGTGTAAAGAGCATTAAAAAAAATTAGGTTAGGTTAAATAGAAAACTAATGATTTTAATATCGAGGTAATTTTTGGAATAGAGGTTGGGTGTAGAGAGCAATATATTTTATATGTAAATGGTGGGTGTGGGTGTAAAGAGTAAATTGGTGTAGAGAGTAAAAGAGGTGGGTGTAGATAGAATTTCCCTTGTGAAATTACATCAATCTAATTTTTACTAGTACCTTTTCACATCTTCAGGTATCAGTGTCACACTTCTATCTTCCTGGAAGAATAACCACTTTTCTAATTATTCATTCTTTACTAGTAGAACACAAATCTCTCCTCACCCATCATTATGTATATAAATATGTGTGTGTGTGTGTATATATATATATATGTATCACATCCAAACCACCCATGCACACAAAGGAACAAATAGTGAGCATTGTAATAACCTTGCATTCAATCTGCCCTGACTTTTCTGAAGACTCTTCCTTGTCCTTGTCCTTCCCAACCTTAAATACATATATCAACACAGGAAAAGTGAGAACAACCAAACACAGGAACAAAAACTTTCAGACCAACGAAATCTCAAGAAATTCCAAAACCACCTGATTCGTCCTCCTCAGAGGATGATTAAACCTGCAATTCGATCCAAACTTACACGCGCCGGTTTTGAGGTAATAGGAACAATCTTCGGCGTAAGGTCGCAGTGGATAATTAAGATCACCGTAATCCTCGTGATCATCATCATCGTCCTTGCGATCATTCAATCCTAGGGCTACATTCTCGAACTTCTGGATCAAATTTTGTTCAGTTTCATCTTCGGAATCCAGAACAGAGTGGTTAGGCCCAGTATATGAACCAGGCGATGTGAAACCTAGCTCTGGTTCCTGAGATTGCAGTCTTAACGACGAAGTAGTGTTGTCTTCAATGCATTCCATGTCTTTCCCTCCACATTTGAAAACCCTAAAACGATAGATATATATATATATATATATAGATGATATACGTAATTTATATATTTGATGCAGGAAATCCTTACAGCAGAACGCGTAAAATATATTCTCCAGTCCCCACTCACTTATAAATCCTTCCGTGTCTCAGCACGTCATCCTAGTGGCTGGAGGCTGTCGTCAATTGGAATACATGTTTGAATCGTAGTTTTATATCATAGATTTGCACATAAATTTATGTACTGCACGTAGTCATTGGAATACATATTTGATGTGAACTATAATATGATTCGGATTTCTAGATAACACATTGTGGAGACTAGACCCAGTAAGCTTTTGAGCCTATCTTTTCTTTTTAGAAGGTTATAAATACATCTTGTGTTTGTCGAATTTCATTGAAATACCACATCTACTTGTTGTTTAGTCTCATTATTCTTGTTTTGGTTGATAGTCAAGTTAAAATATTTGTTACCATGCTAAATAATCTTCCATTGTAAACATTGAAAAACCATACGACTTTAGGACATGATTTTAGGCATATTTGTTTACTGTCGACCGATAAAAGATAAAATTTCCTTAGTTCGTCCTTTGAGCCGTTACAATGCTTCTTTTTCTTTGTTCACCATTATCCTCTTTAAAAGCTCCAACTTGATCAACTTGGAGTATACCACTGGAAGAGTGATCAATTTTTAGTAGTATTAAGGCGATGTGTTGATTGAGAAGAAGAAAATAAGATGCTATTGGGGTAGTTGCTTGGTATTCAATGAATAATCATTTGAGAAGCAAGAAAAGAAAAAGAAAAGAAACATAATACAGAAGAGGAAGGTTGAAAAAAAAAAAAAAAAATGAATGAAAATGAATGAAGAGAAAGAAAAGATGAAAGTTTGTAGAAGAAGAATGAAAGAAATCGAACATGCCTTACAATGCCATTATGAAACTACTTGATATATCCATTCTATCATTTTTCATTACCTGAGCCATGTTACAACCTTTGAAAAGTCCTAATTGATCCTAGGAAATATGGTTTAGATATGTAAACGATGGGAGGGGGATTAAAACATGGTAATGAATAATTTTTCTTGATTATTGGCATCCTATCCATGAGACTACTGTTCTTTCGTGTTATGCGTCCTTTTCGAGTCATATGTGAGCATTTCTCGTTTTGAAAATATATTTCCTTTACTCACATATTTTAGAAAAATTACACCTGTTTCTGAGTGTTTCATTTGAGAGTGTAATTCATTGTGAGATTCGTAGTCGAAGCATAGTTGGATGGTTATCCGAGTTATATTCCATGTTCATGACATACGCGTGTTCGTTTGACTACCACATCACACACGTGCAATCTTATGAGGAACTCTATTGATTCGTACATTGCATGCACTTGATTGTTTCTCATGATATAGGTGAACGTTTGATTCTGTTTCTTCTTGTTCGCTATTCTATTTCAAATCATTGTTTTGTAATAAGGAGTATTGAATGTTTTGTTTTTCGTTTTAATAAAACTTTTAAGTTTTCAAGTTAATAAAAATGGTTGTGGGTAACTTGTTGATGAGAACCCTCACGAGACTTTACTCGTCCGACTAGGGACACCTAGAGGTTTAAAAGACTTGTTACATATGCTAAATGCAATCGTGATCCATGCGAAAATGGAGCAGTATTTTATTAGTGGTTAGTTTTTATTTTAGTTTTGCTCGAGAACTAGCAAAATGTAGGTTTGGGGGTGTGATCGGGAGAGAACTAATCCTAATTATACGCCTTAATTCACATTTGTTAGTACTTTTTATCCTGTTTTTGTATATTTTTACTTCGTTTTTTAGTTTCTAACAGGATTTGGAAGAAATCACCTAAACCAGGCTAAACAGGGTGAAAAAGCAGCAGAGAAGAAGCTGAAAAATCAACATCGCGCGCGCGATCCGCTCGCGCGGAAACCCAGATATCGCTCGCGCGAGGTACCAAATGTCGCGCTCGCGCGGACCGCTCGCGCGATATGTGTAAAAACCAATTATGCGTATTTCAGTATACTGAAGACTCCTGTGCAAACGAAACTGCTGAACGACGTCTAGACTGTAAATTACATCAGTTTCAGTCCGTTTCAGGTTAGGAAGGCTTCCAAAAGTTGTTGTAAATCTATATTTACCCTATTTTATTACAATTAAAGGGGGAGACATTGTTGGCAATTATTATACACACATTCTACAACCATACTTCCAGCCATTGAAGGGAGGGAAGTAAGGAGAAGAAGAAGAAGACCAACGGTTTCCATGGCCTCCTCCATTAACTACTTGCCATCCATCACTTCCATGGACGGCTAGATCATAGATCTAGGGTTTCAATGAAACCCTAGCCAAGTAATAGGGTTTTATTTATGTTTTTACTTTAGGTTTATTATGTATGGATGACAGTCACATGTTTAGAGGATTTTTATAAATAAATCGAACTTCTAGTGATTAAATCATTACTTTCAGAATTTATTCTTGTCTTAGATCTATTTTGACTGTGATGTGCTCAACGATCTATGTTTGCTGTGCTTGTTTAGATTGTTTACATGTGATGGTGCTTTATTGATTTGTGCTATCAAGTATCCGAATAGTCCATGCCTAGATTAGACGGATTAGATCACAACCCTAGTTTAGTGTGGGATAATTCGTGCTAACCGAAGATGGATTATGTTGGTGCTTGAACCATGATTATTTTCTTGACGGAGGAATTGGGCTTGTAGCTACAATTCCTCATAATCATCCAACTTAGTAAGCTAAAGTAATTCATAAATATTCCTTATTATGAAGCTAGTGGTGGAGTTGCAATCCTAGGTTCACTTTACATATTTACAAAAACACTTTTAATTGCTTTCATAGTTTAGATTTATTTTTATTGTTATTAGTTTAATTCAAACCAAATCATAATCCGTTTTCATAATTAACTAAAGTTAGGTTTTAAAATTAAGTCGCTGTAGTTAATCAATCTCTGTGAGTTCGACCTTTACTTCCACACTGCAAATCTTTTGAAAAGTAAAGAACACTTTTTATATCTTGATTCTGACGAGATCAATTTTTGGGCGCCGTTGCCAGGGATCGCATTACTACCTTTAATTTTATAATCTTAGTTTAGTTAATTCGTAAATATTAGATTAGTTTTTTTTCTTCTTATTTTCCGTTTTTGTTTTAAATTACTAACTTGTTCTTTTATTTTATAGGTTTTCGAGTCATAAAATTCCAACGTTTTCGAGTGGAGTAGCTAATTACATCAAAGGAGCTTACGCAAATAAAATAAATAAAAATTAAGTAAATTGCTCGCTTTAACTTCGCATCCAATCACTGTAAGTCAGGGCGCTGAAACGCAATTACTTGCATTGGTTTAGGGTGAATTGCACTGCATTATCTAGGAAACCCGGGGCGCTGGGCTTGACGCGGTCATTGCATTACAGGATAATATTCATGCATCATAGTAGTACTGTGTACTTGCTTGTCGTCTTATTTGCGTGATTGCTATTTGTTTCTTTTGTTTAGTCAGTCTTTGTTTTTAGTTTCTTTTTCTTTATTTTAGTTTATGTTAGGTACACGTTCAAATAAACCAGAATTAAAATTTTTCGATCTTGAACTTGAACGTACCTTAAGAACTAGTAAGTCCACAACCCAAGCTTCTAGAGCTGGGTTGCAAGACGACGAATCAACTCCGATTCCGTCGTCGTTGTTTGAGGCCAAAATTCAAAGTACCCGTGAACGGTTAAGGAAAACTCGAACTTTTAAAATCGAACCGATTAAAATGGCTGACGGTGGAAATAACAATAACAATCAAAACGACGGTGCTAATATGAATAATCTTAATATACCGCCACCTCCTCCACTTATAAATTATTTTATTCCTACTACTTACACGCCACAAGCCGGTATCGAATTAGCTGAGGCGACAGCATCTCACTTTGAGATAAAGTCGTTTACCATCTCGGTACTTCCATCATTCCATGGCCGTCTAAATGAAAACCCTTACCAACACTTAGGGGATTTTCAGGGTATATGCTCTACTTTGAAAATACAAAACCTAAATAATGATGAATTAAAATTGCGGCTCTTCCCATTCTCCTTAAGAGACAAAGCGAAGTATTGGCTTCAATCACTTGAGCCAAACACAATAAAAACATGGGAAGCCTTACACACCGCCTTTTTACAAAAGTTTTTCCCTATTATGCGTACAAATAAGATAAGATAAGATATAACTAATTTTGTGATGCAAGATGGGGAGACTCTTTATGACACGTGGGAAAAATTTAAAGAATTATTACGTTCGTGCCCATACCATTAGGTTCCCAAGTGGCAATTGGTTCAAGTCTTCTACGAGGGGCTTATTCCCTCTGTTAGGAATACCGTCGATGCCGTTTGTGCGGGAACTTTCCTACACAAAAGCGCCGATGAGGCCTGGAAATTTTTTGAAACATTAAGCGAGAATTCGATGCATCAGACTGTGTCAGTACGTTCCGAGGGATATCATTCACAACCTAAGAGGGAGGTAAAGTTTGAGTCAAGTCAGTCAATTGAAATAAAAGAACTATCTAACAAACTTGACCGACTTTTAACAATGAACCAAACGACAGCCCCACCCGCTCATGAAATTTGTGCATTTTGTTCTGATCCTTCACATTCGATACTTGCATGTCCATCGGCGAGTCAATTTCCGGAATTCGTGGAGCAACACATAAACTCTATTCAACAATACCCACGAAATAATTATAATTCGAATACTAATAATCTGGATGCGCCATGGAGAAACCATCCTAACTTCTCTTGGAAAAATAATAATAATAATCCTAATGAGGCGACTAATTTTCCTAATGCATATCGACCTCAGTTTCAACCTAATCAATACCAACAACCGCATCCTAATCCGAACCCTCTAAGGGGTAACATTTTTTAGGACAAGGTGTTGTCATCCCTTACTAAAATTGAAACGCAAGTACAGGCACAAGCACAAATAGTGCACTCTCATACACAATCCATTGCGAAGCTTGAATCCCAAATGGGACAACTAGCTACTGTAGTGAGTCGTAGAAACGAGGGGACGTTGCCTAGTCAAACAATTCAAAACCCTAAGGGACAATATGAGGTTAAGGGGTCGAATGAACAAGTAAATGCCGTCTCAACTAGGATGACTACACGAGAGGAGGTCATAGAAACCCCTAATAAGAATGAGAATGTGATAGATGTGAACATCAACTCTAATAAAGAGAGGGGTGAGGACGTGAATCAAAGTAGAAAAGAAAATGAACCGGTCTTAACAAATTATATTCCGAGAATGCCATATCCACCTAATGTTGAGGGACCGTCACATTTGCCCAAGAAAGGGTCAAAAATGGAAGATATACTCGAGGTGTTTAAACAAGTTAAAATCAGTATTCCTTTCCTCGATTCTATTAAACAAATTCTCGCTTATGCTAAATGTTTAAAAGACCTTTCTACTCAAAAGCGCAAAATACGTAGTCATACTCCTAAAAAGGTCTTTCTCACATAAAAAGTAAGCTCTATATTTCAACACTCACCTCCAAAGTATAAGGATCCTGGTACGCCAACGATTTCATGTGTCATAGGTGACACTATCATCCATAGGGCTCTCCTTGACTTAGGAGCTAGTGTTAATCTCATACCTTATCACGTCTATAAACAATTAGGTTTAGGTGAACTGAAACCTACGGCCGCTACTATTCAATTAGCGGATCGTTCTGTTAAAATACCTAGAGGAATCGTCGAGGACGTCTTGGTTAAAGTTGATAAATGCTATTATCCTGTCGACTTCATGGTCCTTGACACTGAACACGTGCTAGATGCTAGGAAACACACTCCTGTCATTCTAGGCCATCCATTCTTAGCAACCGCTAACGCACGTGTCAATTGTAGGACGGGGGTAATGAAAGTGTCGTTTGGGAACATGAACTTAAAATTAAACGTCTTTAATGCTATGGATCAACCTCCTAAAGATGACGATTACCTATGTGAGGCGGAAGGTGAGGTAAGACGGAATATTGAGCCTAACAAAGCAATAAATGTGAGTAACGACAAAAATATAGCGGATGATGAGTGGATGAACCCTAATATCTCGGACCCTAATGCTGAATCTACTCGGAAGGTAAGAAATCGATTTGAACATACTGACAAACCGTTGATTGGATTAATTCGAAGCGACGTAATTTCTGCTTACCATCGAGCTCTACCTGACATCCTTAGGGGTACACAGTCCGATTTACGGCCTCCATAAAGCCTTGAGCTAGAACGGTCTAGCTGAAGACGTAAAAGTTAGCGCTTCTTGGGAGGCAACCCAAGCTTTATTTTGTTCGTTTTTGAGCCTGTTTGAGTCTGTTTTGGACATTCTGGGTAGATTTGGGGGTTGGAATTAATTTATTTTAATATTATATACATAATTTTAACCAAAAAAATGAAAAAAAAAAACCCTTCTCGCGCGCGCGGCCCGCTAGCGCGAGTTTGCCCCTTAGTGGTTTTTCTTTGTTTTCCTTATATGATGTCTCTGCTTCTCCTCGCGCCTGGTTTCGCGGGCGCGAGGGGGTCCCGCTGGCGCGATTTAAAAAAAAAAAAAACTTGGGATTCGCGCGCGCGACGGCCGCTCGCGCGGACCACTCGCGCGACCCCCCATTTCTGCATTTTCTTCTTTTATTTTCTTATATCTTCCTCCCATACCTGTCACACAGTTTTTACTTTTTTGTTTTTGTTTCTTAGGTACTTTTAGATCGAGTCTTTGATTATTTTCATAATTCTGGTTATGTTTTATTTCCTTTTATAGCTTATTTTCGTGTTGTCTTCATAGTTTTGTTTCTTCTTATAGTTTATTTAGTTTCGTTTAGCTTAGTTATAATTCTTTTAGCTGTTTTTATTATTTTGTTTGTTTAATTTTTTTTTGTTAAGAAGTAACAGGTAACATTGAACTTTATAGCCATATTCCTTTGTGTTCACCTGTTCTATGCTTGTCAAGATCGAGGTACTATCGTTCCTTCATTACCTACTCTCCGTTCTTTCATTTTATTATTTCATTGGGGACAATGAAAGGTTTAGGTTTGGGGGTATATACACATGCACATTAGTTTATGCAAAATTTTTATAATTTTTCAATAAGTGTGTTTAAATAAACGATGTTACCGACGTTTTTGCAATATCAATTTGATACTTCTTGTTCAATAACTTTGATTGTTATAGAATGGTAAACAAGAGAAGAGGTGTGTGGATACCGGTCTTCGGACCACTCCTCTCTTGTTTGAGATTGTTTTGAAATTGATTTGAATCAAAGAAAGAAAATAGGTCTGTTGAAAACAGATACAGAGTCGCCACTTGGTCTTTAAGGAACCAAGAAACCTAATTTTGACTCACCCAAGCGGATAAGGGCACCGGCCCTTCATAACCAAAGAACTTGGTTCGGGGTTTTGGTACGAGTGAGGAAGGAGTCTTTGTCGCGACTAAAACACCCTCAACTCGCCCCGTCTTTCGACGGGCCTCAATTAGCATCCAAATAATCATCTTATACTATGTTTGGTTCGACAATTAATACTATTGTAGTATATTACATCACATAAGGAGATTTGAAATGGAAGATCTAAAGATAAGATATCATTCACAAGATCTAAGCCAAATATCACACAATGCAAAGTGAAAGATCACACAAATAAACCTAGGAAAAATCGTCTAATCATATATCAATTAATCGAGTTTTCCTAATCTAAAGGGGGACATGAATTGTTCTTGAAACAAATAAACAAAGAAATCAAAATATGCTTAACAAGCTAGTATGATGCATGTTATTCTTTGAGAAAAGAAGATCTCTCAATCCCCGGGACGGATGAGAAAGGATGATTAGATCAAAGGGGAAGCATGAATGTGTGATCCAGTTCATTCCTTATAATCTCCTTGGATTAAGAGTTACAAAAACCCCAAATCTTGCATGAATGCAATGTATGTATCTAAAATGTGCAAAGGTTGTAGTGTGTTTTGTGTACATGGATTTCTAGAATGACTTAGAAGTCTAAAATGTGTATGAATGAATGAATGAAATTAACATGGGATGTGTACAAATGTAGTATGAACTACTTCCTAAGATATGAACTAATTTGGAATGCATATGAGCATCAAATCAAAGAATGAAAGTTGAAATGTACTTGCTGTGAATAGTGGACAGAACAGTAGCATGATCTTTTGGAATTTGAAAAGAGGGGTTAGGAATGTTTTCAATGCATGATTTTTTATGGAGATGTTCCTTATTGTGTCTAGAACACAACCCAAAAGGCCAATCTTGAATAGCTATCACAGATTGAGAGAAATTATATAAACAATAGAGGTCACTCAGAAACAGAGTTCGTACTGTCGACTGAAATGTTAGAAAATCTTAGAAAATGAAAAAGAATGATCTAGAGGCCCATTTTATACAGAAAGTTCCCTAAGACACTGAATTTTAAGGGAAAAATAAGTTAGGACCACCCCTTTTGGAAAAGTTTTCTGGAAAAGAGGTCGTAAGTTGACCTAGCTGCTGTGACAGCAAAGACAGAATGTCTGGAAGGAATATTTGGGTCCAAATGGACCATTTTCAAGTACTTCCAAGTCAAGCCAAAAATCATGGGTGTTCTATAGTGAGTTAGAAAGACTTTCCAAGTGGTCTTGCATTCATACATTGAGTATTGAACTCAAAATAATTTCTTGAAGTTAAATGACTCACTGTTTTGAGGGTCTTGAGAAAAACAAGGTTTATTTCTTGAAATCAAAATGAGGGGTTTAAGAGGGGGGTTTTGAAATGAGGGTTTTGAAAGTATACTTCCAGATCTTGGATGAATATTCTAACCACTTGGAATATCAATTCCTAACTTATTTCAAGAACTTCCCAAGTATTTGCAAACCATGGTTTTATTTGGAAACCAAACTCAAGAATCTATGGGAGTATGATACATGAGAGGATAGATGATACATGATATGATATAGCATGCTAAAAGTGGTAAAGAACATGTGCATGGGATATGGGTTCATCTAGATACAAGAGAGTGTTGCATCAAAATGTGAAAGCCAAAAAGTGAAATGCTGTGAATAGTAGACAGACTGTATGCATTACTTTGTAACATTATAATGGGAGGTCAAACATGCCTAGGAAAATGTGGAAAAAAATCAGAGATCATCCTTATTGTGTCTAAAAAATTACCCAAAAAGCCAAACCTCAATAGCTATCACAGATTAAAAGAAAAAAATCAGAATGTACACATGACTCAGAAACAAAAGCTGCACTGTTGACTGATTTTGTATGATTTTTCATAAATCAAAGAAAGGGGTTATGACGACCCATTATACACCAAAAGTTTCCTAAGACACCCAAGTTTCATAAAAAAAATAGAAAAGATATATGTACAGTGACGAAAATATCCATAATAAGTGTAAGAAGTTGGGTGAACATTCTGTGAGAACAGAGGCAGATTATGAATATTAACTTCTCACATCCAAAACAAATACTTTCGTATCTCTATAATTGATGGGAAAAATCAGAGACAAACTATGATGTCTTAGGAAGATTTTCCAAGTGGTTTCATCATCATAACTCAAGTATTTAATTCAAAACAAATCTTTGAATCTGAACAGCTCATTGTTTTGGATCATTCTTGAAGAAAATGGATTTGGGTTTTGAAATAGAGTTTGAGTTCTTGATTGGGGGTTTTGAAATAGATGTTCAAAGCATGAACTTAAACTCTTGAGATGACCATGTGACCACTTAGAACCTCATCCAACCTTGAATCATCAAGGAACTCCCAATTTTATTGGAGAGATTCATTTTTATTTTGGACATAACTTCAATACATTTCAAGAACATCTTGGAAGTATTGAGGTTATGATCATCATCTATCAAACATGTTTTTGAGGTCAAGAGCTACTATCCATAAGGATTCACTCACCCCAAACTTCATGTCATCACTTAGATGATGATGAACTAGTAAGTAAATAAAGAAAATAAAAAGAAATGAGATTAAGAAGAGATGAACATAATATGAACAAGCAAGTAAATAACAATCAATAGATGATAATCAATATGATTTTGGACTTGTAGCTTGGTGTTTCACTCATAGATTTTGACATTTGGACATGGAAGTAGCTTCCTAACTCAAGAATGCTCAAGAATGGTGATTGGGTATATTGATGATGAAGTATATAGAAAAATGGTGGAGGAAAACAAGATTAGAACTCACTTTGATTGGAAAAAATGGAAGAAGAAGACTACTTCTTCTCTTTCTCTCTCTATACTTCCCTAGAGTTTCTTCCTAAGCTTTCTCTAAGCTTCCATGTCTCTCCCCTAAATGGAAGTAAATGACTTCTTTTATAGGCAAAGGAGGGGTGGTAAATGGAGTTTTAAAAAGTTTAAAATGGTCTCCCATTGGTCCAAAATAAGCTGGAAATCAAAACTACGTCGTTTTGGTTTTTAATATATCAAATTGGACCCCCAAAATAAATTACAAAAACTCACTGTTCTGGAGGGGAGTGCCGCGGCGGCACTGGGCCACTGCCGCGGCGGCAGTGGGCCAGTGCCGCGGCGGCACTGCTCCTCCCTTCGTCTGGATAATGCTGTTTAGGCCCCCCGAAGTTCCGGTATTCGCGAAAAGGCCCTATTTCGTCCGAAATTCACAGAAAATGCATACGAACTCCAAATTGAGGTTGTGATATACCGTTGGAAAGGTAATGGAGTCTACTTTACGTAAAAAATAGTTCGGGGATAGGTCACTTCGAAAAGTTTTGCGGTATTCGCGATAAAAGCCGATTTGGTCGCCTTTTTCGCCTTTGGAAATTTATAATAAATTCGTTTTAAATCCAGAAATTATGTGCGATATACCGTTGGAAAGCTATTGACCTCTAGTATCCATGAAAAATATTTGAAAATTGTTTCGGTGCCCCGATTCCAAAGTCAAATCTTGGTCAAACCGGTCAAACCTGGGATTCCCGGGAAGTTCTGGGAACCTCTGGGAGCTCCCAGGAGCTGATGTTTTCGCTCGATTTTCTTTTGGAACTTGTTTTAACACTTTTCTTATGATTTAAAATGATTCTGGTGAATTCGGACGATTTCGGTCAAACTTGGTCAAACCTTGGTCAAACCTGGTCAAACCTTGGTCAAATCGGTCAACGGGGACTTTCTGGGAACTTCCGGGACTTCCGGGGGTCTCTGGGAGCTGACGATTTCATCTGATTTTTCTTAAAAACTCATTTTATTAATTTTCTTACGACGTAGCATGTTTCCAAAAATTTGGGGCCAAACCCGGGAGTTTTCGGGCTTTTAGGGGCATTTTGGTCATTCTGAGCATTCTGAGAGATAGAGCTGACTTCCGAGAGTCTTTTTGAGTCTTTTACGATCATTGTGAACCCCCAAGCTATGGGTCTCCTAAATCTGATAGCCGACAAAATGGGGTGTCTACAGTTTGCCCCTCTTTGGCATGAACTTGCGAGGCAACGCATGTCGCAAGCGAGTGCCAAAGTTTTGAAGAGACAAGTCTTTTGGAGGCTATAGATTTAGGATAAAAAACGTTGCAAAAGATGCAATGAAGAGAAAAAAAAAAGAAAGATGCTGAGGTCAGTGCTGGTCGTGCTCCGCGTGAGCTGCCTACGTATCCCAAGGGGAATCAGACCAGGACGTAGTTCGGGACACGAAAGGGATAAATTACATATGCACATACACAACAATCAGGCGGATGCTATGCTATATGAGGATGATATGCTGTGTGTGGATGTGATATGATCTCATAGATGAGTCCTATCATGCCTAGTTTTCTGATCCTAGGATGAGCAAGTGTTGTGGGGTGAGCCACTCCGAGTGGCTGGTGTTGTGCTAGTGTTTGCGACCGTGATGTGGTGGATGACTCGGATAAGGACAGCAAGGTTTAGAAGACTCTGGGTCTAGGGGCAAACTTCTGGAATTACGGGAAGTGTGCTTTACAAGCGAATGGGATCGGATGTGGGGTCTTTGAGGATGACAACTAAAGATAACCCATAGGTGAGGGAGTTCATGATAACCGACAGTTTTATAATAACCAAAGCGAGGAGGCTCATAATAGGTAGCTCACGATAATTGACAGGTGAGATAACCGGAGTGAAGAAGCTCGCGATAAGTGAGGAACTCATGATGACTAACAGGTGAGAAGGCTCATGATAATCAGTGGACACGGATCCTTGAATTGTGAATAGACAGTGCTTGTCAAGGGAATTGGGGTGATTTGACTGCGGGTGATGTTTTGGCCGATCCTTATGATGACAAGTCCGGAGAATCGGTTCGGACTTCTGCTATCTTCCGCTGGGATGGTAGGGGACTCTCTGAGAATCTCTCTTCAATTCTTGACCTAAAACCAGGATCCATCTCTGAATCTCTCGTAGTTGGTCAGATTTTTGTAATGCTCAATCCAAAAGAGCCGGTTAGGGTCTATCGGTTTCTGTCCTCGGGGGATGATGTAGGGTTCTCGGGGAATCTCTTTTGGTGCTCAATCCAAGGGGGCCTGTCAGGGCCTCCGGGAGCTGGTATCTATTGGTTTCTGTCCTCGGGGGATGATGTAGGGTTCTCGGAGAATCTCTTTTGGCGCTCAATCCAAGGGGGCCGGTCAGGGCCTCCGGGAGCTGGTATCTATCGGTTTCTGTCCTCGGGGGATGATGTAGGGTTCTCGGAGAATCTCTTTTGGCGCTCAATCCAAGGGGGCCGGTCAGGGCTTCCGGGAGCTGGTATCTATTGGTTTCTGTCCTCGGGGGATGATGTAGGGTTCTCGGAGAATCTCTTTTGGCGCTCAATCCAAGGGGGCCGGTCAGGGCCTCCGGGAGCTGGTATCTATTGGTTTCTGTCCTCGGGGGATGATGTAGGGTTCTCGGAGAATCTCTTTTGGCGCTCAATCCAAGGGGGCCGGTCAGGGCCTCCGGGAGCTGGTATCTATGGTTTCTGTCCTCAGGGGATGATGTAGGGTTCTCGGAGAATCTCTTTTGGCGCTCAATCCAAGGGGGCCGGTCAGGGCCTCCGGGAGCTGGTATCTATTGGTTTCTGTCCTCGGGGGATGATGTAGGGTTCTCGGAGAATCTCTTTTGGCGCTCAATCCAAGGGGGCCGGTCAGGGCCTCCGGGAGCTGGTATCTATGGTTTCTGTCCTCAGGGGATGATGTAGGGTTCTCGGAGAATCTCTTTTGGCGCTCAATCCAAGGGGGCCGGTCAGGGCCTCCGGGAGCTGGTATCTATTGGTTTCTGTCCTCGGGGGATGATGTAGGGTTCTCGGAGAATCTCTTTTGGCGCTCAATCCAAAGGGGCCGGTCAGGGCCTCCGGGAGCTGGAGGATAATGTACTCTGCTAGAAAGAAGGAAATACATCCTTTTAAATGGGAGTCAAGGTATCATTTTATTTGTGATGAGGGATACGGAGATGGCCTGCGGCAGTTAAGGTTTTTGATTTTGAAAGAGCAGAGTGATGGACTTATGTTGCTTTAGGATGAAAGAAGGTCATCAACAGCCACTCATGGACTTATGTTGCATGAAGAAAAATGAAAGATCAACAGCCACTCATGGACTTATGTTGCTAGGAGAAAGGAAGATCATCAACAGCCACTCATGGACTTATGTTGCATGAACAAAGGAAGATCATCAACAGCCACTCATGGACTTATGTTGCATGAAGAAAGATCAACAGCCACTCATGGACTTATGTTGCATGAACAAAGGAAGATCATCAACAGCCACTCATGGACTTATGTTGCATGAAAAAAGATCAACAGCCACTCATGGACTTATGTTGCAAGGAGAAAGGAAGATCATCAACAGCCACTCATGGACTTATGTTGCATGAACAAAGGAAGATCATCAACAGCCACTCATGGACTTATGTTGCATGAAGAAAGATCAACAGCCACTCATGGACTTATGTTGCAGGGAGAAAGGAAAATCATCAACAACCACTCATGGACTTATGCTGCATAAAGAAAGATGAAAGATCAACAGCCACTCATGGACTTATGTTGAATGAAGAAAGATGATTAGCTTTTGGCAGTTTGGAAAGGGATGAAATCTTCCCCAAGTTTTGACGCTTCTCATGCTGTTGCCTTGACCGGTGCAGTAATGGTGTTTGGTACTCCTGCTTGTATTGGCATGCTCTTTATAACTTGATTTGAAAATTATATTAGTCACTGTTGATTTACACATTTGAGACTACAACAGACTCAAAAACTTGACAGGCATTGACGCACGAGGACGACACATTTGACACCAAATGAAACAAGGTCGACTTGCCAAAACTTAATGTGCTTTTGTCATAAATGATGTACCATTTCTCTTTTGTGTTTACTTCTCTCCTTAACGTGGCATCACTTTGATGGTGAATCTTATTTTTGAAAATTCCTCCCTACTGATCTAATCAATTTCTTTGCTTCTCTCAATATGTGCTTTGAATTAGTGCCTTAGCTTATGGAATGAAAGACGCTCCATTTCCATATGTTCAAGACAATGTTTGTGACTTGAAGGCTTACCATTGGTGTATAGGGATTGGGTGGCAAACGAAGTTTGCCCCTAGTTTGAAGGGCATGAAGTGGGATCAGTAGGCAAACGAGGTAAATGACCGAAGTTTGCCCCTAGTTTGGAGGAAGGTTCATTGGAGGTTTTGGGCAAACGAGGTAGGTGACCGAAGTTTGCCCCTTGTGTGAAGGGTAGATAGTAAAAGTCAGGCAAACGAGGCGGGTAGCCGAAGTTTGCCCCTAGTGTGGAAGGTGATTTTCTGGCTTGAGGCATGGACCGTGACTTTAATCTCTTAAATGCTCATAACTTTTGCCTAGGCACCAGTGAGGTGACCTAGCAAGCTCTTTTCTCTCTTTTGTTATTGCTCACCTTGGATTTAACTCTAATTTTTGCCTAGGCGTCCTTTTGGATTTTCGACCTAGCGAGCCATCCTTCTTTTTTTCTTTTTTGAAAGTCTGCCTACGTACCCCCCAAGTGGGGATCAGGTCCAACGTAGTTCGGGCATGGTTGGGAAGAAGCGGGTTAATTTTTGGGTAGGTGGGGTGACCGAATCGATGCGGTTGCCTACGTATCCCCGAGTGGGAATCAGGTCGAGCGTAGTTCAAGGCAAGGTCTTGAAAGAAATTGGTTTGATTATGATGGTGTCGACCGAACCGATGTGGTTGCCTACGTATCCCCGAGTGGGAATCAGGTCGAGCATAGTTGAAGGCAAGGTCTGAAATAAGGGGTTTGAGGTATGAGGGTTTTTCAAACCAATCGTCAAAGAAGTTCAAACTTGAGCCACTTATGGTAGCTTTGAATAAAGGATTTAGTTTCAATCTCCCTTTCTTTTCTTTTTCTTTTTCTTTTTGTTTTGTTTTGAGGATTGATCCTTTTCACTTTCGCCTAGCCAGTCAATTTTGCTTTTTAATGTAGTCGATTCTTGTGAGATCTTTCAATTGCAATCTCAGAATTCCAGAATGTGCATGTCAGCTCTCGGAATTTATTTGTGGTCATTCCGTGCCTTTTGAATTGTGATCTTGGCACGTTCTTAAGATGTATCTTGAAGTGTATGATTCTCTCATTTGTTTCATCAAAATTTTCTCCAATATTTCGACTGGCTAGGGTCAGATTTTGGAAATCAACACCTTTTTCAGCTCTAACTTTTGCCTAGGTGCCCTTTCGGGTTTTCAACCTAGCGAGCTTTTTTTTCTTTTCTTTTCTCTTTTTTTTTTTTTTTTTTTTTCTTTTTTTTTAAAGTGGAGATGAAACTCACTGAAATGTTTGGCTATCATCAAGGGCTAAGTTTGCATTGCTTTCAATCGGACAGATTGCGTGGCTCCCAATTGGATTGGGCTTAAGGCTTCGAAATGGTGGGAAAAGGGTGTTGGGCAAGCCCCAAGTCAGTTCCAAGCATGTCTTTTTGAGATTTGAGCAAAAGCATCTTTAAATTCTTAAAGTAAGACTATTCAATTCTCAGCTCTTCTTCAGTGTCAGCGCAAAATTGACTTTGACCTTTCAGGATTTTTTGTTTGAGTAAAAAATATATATATTTTTTTAGCACAGTAATATCCATGGTAATTTGAAAAGTGACACTTCGGTTCAGTGATTCATGCATCTATGACAAGGCACATCAGATTAGGCAAAACGAGACTTCATTCCATCCAAAGAGAAAGGTTACAGACTAATTAACAACTCAATGACAGACGGACTCGACTACAAGACTAAACTTGAAATAGACAAACACACAACTGACTCGACTGGACTCGACCTGGTCTCAAATGGAATGTCACAGTGACTCACTTATTCTTTTTATTTCTTTTTTTTTTTTTTCTTCTAAAGAGCATCTTCATTTGGTTTTCTAGCAAGAATTCCAAACACCATCACTTCACCGGTACAGGTTCAACATTCATGGGCCTCAGCGAAGGGGATCAGTCGAGCGGTTGGTCCAAGCCAAGATAGGAGATGGCATTAGGATGGGGTGCATCCTCTATGAGATTTTGAATGTCATGGCGAAGGCGGATGCACTGATCGGTGGCATGGCCTAGATTTTGGTGGTAAGCACATTGTAGGCTCATGTTGTAGTGAGAGGGTATGGGATCCGGTAGTGGTTTGTGAGGGAGGAGTCGCAGGTGGCCCTTTTTGAGTAGGTGGTTTAAGGCTGTGGAGAGGGGAATATCAAGTCTGGAGAATTTGCGAGGGCCTTTAGGGCGATTTGGTGGAATGGACTGGTATGGACGGAGAGAGTAGGCCATTGGTTGGTGGTTAGGTGCATGGATATCTGGGGAGTCTAGGGAGTAGTTGGGTCCCTTGGACTGGTGTTGGGGTTCATTATTCCTGAACTGTCCCTCTTTGATGGCATCCTTTATTCTGGTGAGCTTGTCAAGAGCTTCTTGATCCAAACTATGTATCCAAAGATCAGCTAATTTTCCAAACCATTCAGTACAAGGTGCTGACCGGGAAGATAGCAGAATCGAGGGTGGTGGGTTAGCCAAATGCCGTATCATATCTGTCATTTCCGCAAGCTCGTCCCTAATCTTCTCAACAGCAGGTTCCATAGCGGTCATTCTAGCATCCACAGTTATTCTGACTAGTTGATCATTCGGTGTACGAGTCCAAGCGGAGTGAATGCGGACTTCTGGTCTCATTTTCTCAAGAAATCCTAGGACCTGGGTGAGGTGATCCGAAAGCTGAGTCATAGTGGTTCTCATCTTGGCGACTCGAGTTTCCAAGCTTTTGTGATCCATAGGTTTGTTTCTGGGAGGGCTGTTAATCCCAAGAAGAAAATGTAGCACGACGACGTTTGGGACCTGTGATGTCTTACAAATTGAAATGACAAGGATCAGACTCGGAGGATGAAGATCGATGATCATGTGATGATGAGAAGGGATAGACTGTGTGGACTTATGAGATATATGTGTGTGCAAACTGGCATGAACTGTGTATGTACATGAGACAAGCATGCGGATGCAAGCCCTAATCTATATGATGCTCCTATTTTTAACAGACAGCAGCTAAACAAATAAGGTCCTAGGCATACAGAGTGTGCTAACCTTACTTTCCAGTGTGATCACCAAGGGACAACAGGGATTTCCGGGATGCAGAGTTTCTGGGAGAAATAGGGATTTGAAAGATTCGGAGAAATTTCTAGAAGTCATTTGAGTTTCTAGGAGAAATAGGAATTTTTGGTTGATTTAGACTGGGCTTTTTGGGAGAAATTGGGAAATCAGAATTTCTGGGAGAAATTGGTACATCTAGGCATTTTTGGGAAGTTTGGATGGAGTTGTTGGAATTTTTGGGAAATCTTGGAGATTTGGATAGAGCTTATGGGAAAACATGAAAACTCGGGTAAGTTGGACAGAGTTTCTGGGAGAAACAAGTATACCGGAATTTCTGGGAGAAATTGAGATTTCTGGGTAATCTGAGAGATTTGGACAGAGCTTCTGGGAGAAACAAGTATATCGGAGTTTCTAAGGAAAATTGAGGTTTCTGGGTATTCTGGGGGAAGCAAGAATATCTGGGGGACATAAGTATATCGGAGTTCTGGAAGAAATTGAGATTTCTGGGTAATCTGGGGAGAAATATGGATTTCTAGGAAATCTGGGTGATTCGGACAGAGTTTCTAGGAGAAACAGGGATATCCTGATGAGTTGGGTAGAGTTTCTGGAAGAAATAGGAATGTACGACGGGAATAGGTGATGATGGTGATCATACTGTCTAGCAAGTTTTCATACTCCTATGTCTCAGGATCAACAAACAAGGTTTGCGGTGTATATCTTTGTGAACGTGGAGCAGACATCCTTATCATGGTACCTAGGCAAGTCAACTCAATGTGATCACATGTGAGTGATTGCCTTGGGAATCATAAGAAAGAGGTTCTATTCTATGCCACATAAGCATCTACACCGCGCAGGTAATCCCGCCAGGGCATACAGCAGTTATAACACATTGTCCTATCTGAAAAGATAAATCAACAGCCCTATCTACAGGAATCTATATGCAAAGGCTGGGTTTAGTCAAAGAGGGTCCATTGACGAGAGTTCCAATATACTGTCGGAGAGACAGTACGGAGATTTTTACTCTTTTTGATATACCTTGGAAGGTACAGTATCAACGGTGACTTGTGCCCTGGCACAGCAAGACCTGAACAATGTCAGCGCCGCGTTTCAGACACAGTCGGAGGGGGGGAAATGCAAGAGTGCAATGCAGTGAACCAGACACAGTAAAAAGATGATTTTAAGGATGCTTCTTATGAGTCAAACCTCTGCATTATTTTGTTTTAAAATAAATATCCCCAGCAGAGTCGCCAGATTGTGGATACCGGGCTTCGGACCACTCCTCTCTTGTTTGAGATTGTTTTGAAATTGATTTGAATCAAAGAAAGAAAATAGGTCTGTTGAAAACAGATACAGAGTCGCCACTTGGTCTTTAAGGAACCAAGAAACCTAATTTTGACTCACCCAAGCGGATAAGGGCACCGGCCCTTCATAACCAAAGAACTTGGTTCGGGGTTTTGGTACGAGTGAGGAAGGAGCCTTTGTCGCGACTAAAACACCCTCAACTCGCCCCGTCTTTCGACGGGCCTCAATTAGCATCCAAATAATCATCTTATACTATGTTTGGTTCGACAATTAATACTATTGTAGTATATTACATCACATAAGGAGATTTGAAATGGAAGATCTAAAGATAAGATATCATTCACAAGATCTAAGCCAAATATCACACAATGCAAAGTGAAAGATCACACAAATAAACCTAGGAAAAATCGTCTAATCATATATCAATTAATCGAGTTTTCCTAATCTAAAGGGGGACATGAATTGTTCTTGAAACAAATAAACAAAGAAATCAAAATATGCTTAACAAGCTAGTATGATGCATGTTATTCTTTGAGAAAAGAAGATCTCTCAATCCCCGGGACGGATGAGAAAGGATGATTAGATCAAAGGGGAAGCATGAATGTGTGATCCAGTTCATTCCTTATAATCTCCTTGGATTAAGAGTTACAAAAACCCCAAATCTTGCATGAATGCAATGTATGTATCTAAAATGTGCAAAGGTTGTAGTGTGTTTTGTGTACATGGATTTCTAGAATGACTTAGAAGTCTAAAATGTGTATGAATGAATGAATGAAATTAACATGGGATGTGTACAAATGTAGTATGAACTACTTCCTAAGATATGAACTAATTTGGAATGCATATGAGCATCAAATCAAAGAATGAAAGTTGAAATGTACTTGCTGTGAATAGTGGACAGAACAGTAGCATGATCTTTTGGAATTTGAAAAGAGGGGTTAGGAATGTTTTCAATGCATGATTTTTTATGGAGATGTTCCTTATTGTGTCTAGAACACAACCCAAAAGGCCAATCTTGAATAGCTATCACAGATTGAGAGAAATTATATAAACAATAGAGGTCACTCAGAAACAGAGTTCGTACTGTCGACTGAAATGTTAGAAAATCTTAGAAAATGAAAAAGAATGATCTAGAGGCCCATTTTATACAGAAAGTTCCCTAAGACACTGAATTTTAAGGGAAAAATAAGTTAGGACCACCCCTTTTGGAAAAGTTTTCTGGAAAAGAGGTCGTAAGTTGACCTAGCTGCTGTGACAGCAAAGACAGAATGTCTGGAAGGAATATTTGGGTCCAAATGGACCATTTTCAAGTACTTCCAAGTCAAGCCAAAAATCATGGGTGTTCTATAGTGAGTTAGAAAGACTTTCCAAGTGGTCTTGCATTCATACATTGAGTATTGAACTCAAAATAATTTCTTGAAGTTAAATGACTCACTGTTTTGAGGGTCTTGAGAAAAACAAGGTTTATTTCTTGAAATCAAAATGAGGGGTTTAAGAGGGGGGTTTTGAAATGAGGGTTTTGAAAGTATACTTCCAGATCTTGGATGAATATTCTAACCACTTGGAATATCAATTCCTAACTTATTTCAAGAACTTCCCAAGTATTTGCAAACCATGGTTTTATTTGGAAACCAAACTCAAGAATCTATGGGAGTATGATACATGAGAGGATAGATGATACATGATATGATATAGCATGCTAAAAGTGGTAAAGAACATGTGCATGGGATATGGGTTCATCTAGATACAAGAGAGTGTTGCATCAAAATGTGAAAGCCAAAAAGTGAAATGCTGTGAATAGTAGACAGACTGTATGCATTACTTTGTAACATTATAATGGGAGGTCAAACATGCCTAGGAAAATGTGGAAAAAAATCAGAGATCATCCTTATTGTGTCTAAAAAATTACCCAAAAAGCCAAACCTCAATAGCTATCACAGATTAAAAGAAAAAAATCAGAATGTACACATGACTCAGAAACAAAAGCTGCACTGTTGACTGATTTTGTATGATTTTTCATAAATCAAATAAAGGGGTTATGACGACCCATTATACACCAAAAGTTTCCTAAGACACCCAAGTTTCATAAAAAAAATAGAAAAGATATATGTACAGTGACGAAAATATCCATAATAAGTGTAAGAAGTTGGGTGAACATTCTGTGAGAACAGAGGCAGATTATGAATATTAACTTCTCACATCCAAAACAAATACTTTCGTATCTCTATAATTGATGGGAAAAATCAGAGACAAACTATGATGTCTTAGGAAGATTTTCCAAGTGGTTTCATCATCATAACTCAAGTATTTAATTCAAAACAAATCTTTGAATCTGAACAGCTCATTGTTTTGGATCATTCTTGAAGAAAATGGATTTGGGTTTTGAAATAGAGTTTGAGTTCTTGATTGGGGGTTTTGAAATAGATGTTCAAAGCATGAACTTAAACTCTTGAGATGACCATGTGACCACTTAGAACCTCATCCAACCTTGAATCATCAAGGAACTCCCAATTTTATTGGAGAGATTCATTTTTATTTTGGACATAACTTCAATACATTTCAAGAACATCTTGGAAGTATTGAGGTTATGATCATCATCTATCAAACATGTTTTTGAGGTCAAGAGCTACTATCCATAAGGATTCACTCACCCCAAACTTCATGTCATCACTTAGATGATGATGAACTAGTAAGTAAATAAAGAAAATAAAAAGAAATGAGATTAAGAAGAGATGAACATAATATGAACAAGCAAGTAAATAACAATCAATAGATGATAATCAATATGATTTTGGACTTGTAGCTTGGTGTTTCACTCATAGATTTTGACATTTGGACATGGAAGTAGCTTCCTAACTCAAGAATGCTCAAGAATGGTGATTGGGTATATTGATGATGAAGTATATAGAAAAATGGTGGAGGAAAACAAGATTAGAACTCACTTTGATTGGAAAAAATGGAAGAAGAAGACTACTTCTTCTCTTTCTCTCTCTATACTTCCCTAGAGTTTCTTCCTAAGCTTTCTCTAAGCTTCCATGTCTCTCCCCTAAATGGAAGTAAATGACTTCTTTTATAGGCAAAGGAGGGGTGGTAAATGGAGTTTTAAAAAGTTTAAAATGGTCTCCCATTGGTCCAAAATAAGCTGGAAATCAAAACTACGTCGTTTTGGTTTTTAATATATCAAATTGGACCCCCAAAATAAATTACAAAAACTCACTGTTCTGGAGGGGAGTGCCGCGGCGGCACTGGGCCACTGCCGCGGCGGCACTGCTCCTCCCTTCGTCTGGATAATGCTGTTTAGGCCCCCCGAAGTTCCGGTATTCGCGAAAAGGCCCTATTTCGTCCGAAATTCACAGAAAATGCATACGAACTCCAAATTGAGGTTGTGATATACCGTTGGAAAGGTAATGGAGTCTACTTTACGTAAAAAATAGTTCGGGGATAGGTCACTTCGAAAAGTTTTGCGGTATTCGCGATAAAAGCCGATTTGGTCGCCTTTTTCGCCTTTGGAAATTTATAATAAATTCGTTTTAAATCCAGAAATTATGTGCGATATACCGTTGGAAAGCTATTGACCTCTAGTATCCATGAAAAATATTTGAAAATTGTTTCGGTGCCCCGATTCCAAAGTCAAATCTTGGTCAAACCGGTCAAACCTGGGATTCCCGGGAAGTTCTGGGAACCTCTGGGAGCTCCCAGGAGCTGATGTTTTCGCTCGATTTTCTTTTGGAACTTGTTTTAACACTTTTCTTATGATTTAAAATGATTCTGGTGAATTCGGACGATTTCGGTCAAACTTGGTCAAACCTTGGTCAAACCTGGTCAAACCTTGGTCAAATCGGTCAACGGGGACTTTCTGGGAACTTCCGGGACTTCCGGGGGTCTCTGGGAGCTGACGATTTCATCTGATTTTTCTTAAAAACTCATTTTATTAATTTTCTTACGACGTAGCATGTTTCCAAAAATTTGGGGCCAAACCCGGGAGTTTTCGGGCTTTTAGGGGCATTTTGGTCATTCTGAGCATTCTGAGAGATAGAGCTGACTTCCGAGAGTCTTTTTGAGTCTTTTACGATCATTGTGAACCCCCAAGCTATGGGTCTCCTAAATCTGATAGCCGACAAAATGGGGTGTCTACAAGGTGATTAAACATTTGCTGAAGTTATGATATGACGTTTTAAGTTATGTATTGTTTGAATCGTAGTTTTATATCATAGATTTGCACATAAACCTATGCACTGCACGTAGTCATTGGAATACATGTTTGATGTGAACTATAATATGATTCGGATTTCTAGATAACACATTGTGGAGACTAGACCCAGTAAGCTTTTGAGCCTATCTTTTCTTTTTAGAAGGTTATAAATACATCTTGTGTTTGTCGAATTTCATTGAAATAGCGCATCTACTTGTTGTTTAGTCTCATTATTCTTGTTTTGGTTGATAGTCAAGTTAAAATATTTGTTACCATGCTAAATAATCTTCCATTGTAAACATTGAAGAACCATACGACTTTAGGACATGATTTTAGGCATATTTGTTTACTGCCGACCGATAAAAGATAAAATTTCCTTAGTTCGCCCTTTGAGCCGTTACAATGCTTCTTTTTCTTTGTTCACCATTATCCTCTTTAAAAGCTCCAACTTGATCAACTTGGAGTATACCACTGGAAGAGTGATCACCTTTTAGTAGTATTAAGGCGATGTGTTGATTGAGAAGAAGAAAATAAGATGCTATTGGGGTAGTTGCTTGGTATTCAATGAATAATCATTTGAGAAGCAAGAAAAGAAAAAGAAAAGAAACATAATACAGAAGAGGAAGGTTGAAAAAAAAAAGAAAAATGAATGAAAATGAATGAAGAGAAAGAAAAGATGAAAGTTTGTAGAAGAAGAATGAAAGAAATCGAACATGCCTTACAATGCCATTATGAAACTACTTGATATATCCATTCTATCATTTTTCATTACCTGAGCCATGTTACAACCTTTGAAAAGTCCTAATTGATCCTAGGAAATATGGTTTAGATATGTAAACGATGGGAGGGGGATTAAAACATGGTAATGAATAATTTTTCTTGATTATTGGCATCCTATCCATGAGACTACTGTTCTTTCGTGTTATGCGTCCTTTTCGAGTCATATGTGAGCATTTCTCGTTTTGAAAATATATTTCCTTTACTCACATATTTTAGAAAAATTACACCTGTTTCTGAGTGTTTCATTTGAGAGTGTAATTCATTGTGAGATTCGTAGTCGAAGCATAGTTGGATGGTTATCCGAGTTATATTCCATGTTCATGACATACGCGTGTTCGTTTGACTACCACATCACACACGTGCAATCTTATGAGGAACTCTATTGATTCGTACATTGCATGCACTTGATTGTTTCTCATGATATAGGTGAACGTTTGATTCTGTTTCTTCTTGTTCGCTATTCTATTTCAAATCATTGTTTTGTAATAAGGAGTATTGAATGTTTTGTTTTTCGTTTTAATAAAACTTTTAAGTTTTCAAGTTAATAAAAATGGTTGTGGGTAACTTGTTGATGAGAACCCTCACGAGACTTTACTCGTCCGACTAGGGACACCTAGAGGTTTAAAAGGCTTGTTACATATGCTAAATGCAATCGTGATCCATGCGAAAATGGAGTAGTATTTTATTAGTGGTTAGTTTTTATTTTAGTTTTGCTCGAGGACTAGCAAAATGTAGGTTTGGGGGTGTGATCGGGAGAGAACTAATCCTAATTATACGCCTTAATTCACATTTGTTAGTACTTTTTATCCTGTTTTTGTATATTTTTACTTCGTTTTCTAGTTTCTAACAGGATTTGGAAGAAATCACCTAAACCAGGCTAAACAGGGTGAAAAAGCAGCAGAGAAAAAGCTGAAAAATCAACATCGCGCGCGCGATCCGCTCGCGCGGAAACCCAGATATCGCTCGCGCGAGGTACCAAATGTCGCGCTCGCGCGGACCGCTCGCGCGATATGTGTAAAAACCAATTATGCGTATTTCAGTATACTGAAGACTCCTGTGCAAACGAAACTGCTGAACGACGTCTAGACTGTAAATTACATCAGTTTCAGTCCGTTTCAGGTTAGGAAGGCTTCCAAAAGTTGTTGTAAATCTATATTTACCCTATTTTATTACAATTAAAGGGGGATACATTGTTGGCAATTATTATACACACATTCTACAACCATACTTCCAGCCATTGAAGGGAGGGAAGCAAGGAGAAGAAGAAGAAGACCAAGGATTTCCATGGCCTCCTCCATTAACTACTTGCCATCCATCACTTCCATGGACGGCTAGATCATAGATCTAGGGTTTCAATGAAACCCTAGCCAAGTAATAGGGTTTTATTTATGTTTTTACTTTAGGTTTATTATGTATGGATGACAGTCACATGTTTAGAGGATTTTTATAAATAAATCGAACTTCTAGTGATTAAATCATTACTTTCAGAATTTATTCTTGTCTTAGATCTATTTTGACTGTGATGTGCTCAACGATCTATGCTTGATGTGCTTGTTTAGATTGTTTACATGTGATGGTGCTTTATTGATTTGTGCTATCAAGTATCCGAATAGTCCATGCCTAGATTAGACGGATTAGATCACAACCCTAGTTTAGTGTGAGATAATTCGTGCTAACCGAAGATGGATTATGTTGGTGCTTGAACCATGATTATTTTCTTGACGGAGGAATTGGGCTTGTAGCTACAATTCCCCATAATCATCCAACTTAGTAAGCTAAAGTAATTCATAAATATTCCTTTTTATGAAGCTAATGGTGGAGTTGCAATCCTAGGTTCACTTTACATATTTACAAAAACACTTTTAATTGCTTTCATAGTTTAGATTTATTTTTTTTTTTATTAGTTTAATTCAATTCAAATCAAAATCCGTTTTCATAATTAACTAAAGTTAGGTTTTAAAATTAAGTCGCTGTAGTTAATCAATCTCTGTGGGTTCGACCTTTACTTCCACACTGCAAATCTTTTGAAAAGTAAAGAACACTTTTTATATCTTGATTCTGACGAGATCAAATAACTATATTGTATTTTTGTCTGCTTTTTATTTTTAAAATTGTGAACTTGCTCCAACATTGTGAATGAGCTGCTCCAATGAAACTTAATTAGTACACGACTTGCACGGGGCACTGCCCGTGTGTGTGTGTGTGTGTGTGACTCTACTAAGCATGTTTTTTTTTTTTTAAAATAATAATAAAGCAGACAAAAATGCAATATAACTATTCATTTTTTAAAAAAATTTGTTGATGTTTTTTTTTCATCATTGTTATTATTGTTTTCATTTTAAAGTAGTAGTAGATAATTATGTTGACGATTATTTATGTTTTTAAATTATTATTGATATTTATAAATAAAAGAGTAATGCCAAGTTTCTCAAATTTCTTTTCCAAAATTGTTTTCCTACACATTTGGCAGTGGACCAAGATGATTTCGATTAGTTGTGATGTTAAAGGGGTTCACATGTGATCCCACTTCAACATCATTTGGGATGAAAATTTGAGAAGTATAGTATTACTCTAAATAAATGTTCTAATATATTGCACCTACTCTTTGGACAAAAAAAGTTAATGGCTTAATATTAAAAAAATTAAATTTGTAAACTATTGTAAGTTAGGCTCAAGATTATAAAACCTAAATTTGAAATTTTTACAAATTTTGTTTTTCGAGCTGCAAATTTTTATAAAGTTAGGGTTAAATCCTATAAATCTAAATCTGTAAAATTTTGGAAATTTTGAAATATTTCGGAATATTTTCGGAAAGTTTCGAAAAATACAATTTCGAAATATTAAAATTTTTGGAATATTTTGGAATATTTTCGGAAAATTTCGACAAAATACAATTTTGGAATATTTTTAGAAAATTTTTGGAATTCTAAAAACAATTCCGATTCTGATCCGATTTTTTTTCGGAATTTGGAATGCATATTTAATTGCCAAAATCGAAATTTTTCGAATCGAAATCGAAATTTTTGTTCCAAATAACACCCCTAATCTCAAGCCAGTCGATTCGAGCAATAGTGTCGGTTTTTGCTGAGCACTTCATTATAAACTTTCTAGCGGCTCCTGCATAATTGAGCTATTTGATTTTCATGAAAACCCATAATGTTCCATTTAATTGCCTGCCAACCTCCTCATCCCACCATGCATGTGGGTATTGATAGATAATTAATTTTACTTCCAATTGCACCTTTAATTTGTTGGTAGCATTTATAAGTAGCCTAAGAAGTAAGAACGGCACTCTCGGCTAGGGGTGTCAATAGTCTAATTCGGTTCAATTTTTATACAAATGATTATTTTGAAGACCAAAATAATCGGTTTGATCAGTGCAATCAATTTCGTGACAACTTTAATATCAACTAGCTTAAAATAAGCTCAGGGCCGGCCCAGAGGCAAAGCGGGAAAGCAATCCCATGAGACCTTATTTTTAGGCTTATTTTTTTTTTAATTTTTCCTAATATCTATGAAATTTATCATTTTTAGGTCAATTTTAATCTAAATTCTTCCTAATTTCTACGAAACTTATCATTTTTAGGCCTACTTTCTTCTAATTTCTTCTTAATTTATGTGAAACTTATCATTTTTAGATCTATTTTCTTATAAATTCTTCCTAATTTCTACGAAACTTATCATTTTTAGGCCTAATTTATTATATGTTATTCTAATTTCTATGAAACTTATCATTTTTAGATCTATTTTCTTCTAAATTCTTCATAATTTCTACGAAACTTATCATTTTTAGGGCATATTTTCTTCTAATTTCTATGAAACTTATCATTTTTAGGCCTATTTTATTCAAATTTTATGAAACTTAGTAAAGATGCCTCATTTTTTACTCTTTTGAAAGTTCGATTGAGGCCTCGAATAATTTTTATCATCTTAGGACCGACCCTGAATAAGATAGATGTCACATTTTAAACGATACTAACAAAAAGAAAGAGAATGACAAACAATTTTATAATTTCGCACGTACAATTTTTTTAAAGTTTGTTAACGCGTAATTTTTTTTTTCCTTTTGTGTCTGATTGAACTGATTTTCTCGGGATCTGATTTGTTACGATGAAATGAAATGCTTTTACTATCAAAAAATTAAAATAAAAAACAGATTTTGTTTTAATATTAGCTTAAACCGAAAATTAAGAGGAAAAAAAAAAAAGAGAAAGCTTTAGAAGTCTCTGTTTGGGCAAATTGAAAATCTGATGGTGGTCTGGCAATTTCAGTTCATCCACTTCAACCAACTTATCTTTATTTCAATAGTCAAGCACATATGCCATATTAATTGCTCAACTGTCTCTTCCTAACTTCCACATTTCCAAGTACATAGATTTGTCAACTTGTTATAATTCGCCATCAAAATTAAGGGTTAATAATATTTACCTCTTTATGGTTAAGTTCAAATTTACTTTTTTTTTTGTGGTTTAAAAATTAACACTTAATTTTTTATTTTTTATTATTATTTTTTTAATTTTGGACTAAATTGAAACTAGTATGATATTTCTCATAATAGTCTCATATAGGAATTAAGAGTTAAAATTAGCCTCACATAGAAGAGTTTAAGTGTTAAAATTAACACCATATAGGCAATTAATCCAAAAATTAACCCCACAAAGGGATTAAGTGTTAAAAATCAAGTACACATAGGTGGATTAAATGACAGCATTATTCTCTTATTGGGGATTAATTATAATCCCAAAATTAACCACATAAAGGGAGTTTAGTGTTAATATATTTGGCCAATTTTAAAATTTTTATCAATTTTGAGAATAAATTTAACAGTTCACTTTAGTCGGAAAATCACAAGAAAGAAGTATCAACTTTTAAAGCACATTAAATAAAATAAATTGAGCCTAATCACAATGAATAAAATGTAGTTAACCCAAAATTAATCATCAGTATGGGCCACATCAACATGCACCAGATTGACAATTCCTGTCTGGGTTTTATTTCTTATTTAATCCCCAAAAGCCTAAACCCATTTCTCAGATCCAGATATTTCGTCCCGCATCGAAAGAACAGTAAATAGAATCCATGGCGATCTATGTCATGGACCAGCTCAAATCTCAACCTTACTGGCTTCTTTTACTCTTGGGTCTTGGTTCTCTATCTGTATTCAAATGTTCTTTAGCTTTTCTCAAATGGGTGTACGTTAATTTCCTCAGACCCGCTAAGAATCTCAAGAAATACGGTTCATGGGCACTGGTCACCGGACCAACCGACGGCATCGGAAAGGGTTTCGCCTTCCAATTAGCGCGCAAGGGGCTTAATTTAGTTCTTGTGGGTCGAAGCCCTGAGAAGCTAAAGGAAGTTTCAGAATCAATTAGTGCTAAATACACGAAAACCCAGATCAAGACTGTGGTCGTTGATTTCTCTGGTGATTTATCGGAAGGGGTTGGGAGGATTCGAGAGACGATTGAAGATTTGGACGTCGGAGTTTTGATCAATAATGTGGGAATTTCGTACCCGTATGCTAGGTTTTTTCATGAAGTCGATGAGAAATTGTTAGCAGATTTGATTAAAATCAACGTTGAAGGGACTACAAAGGTCACTCAAGCTGTTTTGCATGGAATGCTCAAGAGAAAGAGAGGTGCTATTGTTAACATTGGTTCTGGTGCGGCCATTGTCATCCCCTCTGATCCTCTTTATGCTGTATATGCAGCCACAAAGGCGTAAGCATTGTTCTACGTCCTTGGTGTACTTTTTATGTTAATATATATATATATATATATATTTATATGTTAGTAAATATTTTGCTTGTTTATTTGATTTAGAACCATACTATCTTTCCTAGTAATTGATTGTTTACTTGCCCTGCTTTTTTACTTTATGATCTCTTGTTGGCGGATTGTTTTATTTTTTGTTTTTATGTTTGTGGAGAGATTTTGGTGTAAAATGATATGAGAGGAACTGGTTTTTTTATAAAATTTTTTTTTTGAGTAATGGATGGTTGATATTGGTTGGTTTTACTTCAGGTATGTTGACCAGTTCTCGAGATGCCTCTATGTGGAATACAAGAAGAGCGGGATCGATGTGCAGTGTCAGGTATGCTGGACTCCTCCTGGAAACCCCTACTTCGCAATATTGCATTTCCTAGTTCATGTTAGTTCGTGTAATATGTCATCACCATGCTCAATATGTAAATGATTTTAACTATTGGCCACGCCGCCGAAAGTATTTGGTGCTGATCTGTGCTGTGTTAATTATAGCTGTATCAACGCAAAATCCTTTTTTGTATATGATGGTCATTAGAATCTAGTTTCAAACCACCTGATACAATTCACGGCTCATAATTTTGAACTTTGAAGTTTGTAAGTGAAATACTTCCAACAATTTGAGCTTTGTGTTAAATTGTTATTTTATTCATTTTAAGCACTATAGATGTGTGTGTGTGTTTTTTTTTTACATATGTGCTTGTATATTATTATTATTATTTTTTTTTTTATGAAAACATAAAAGTGAACCTAAAGATTCATGACTAATAACTCTGGCAAAATGATTGACAATTCGTGACAGCTAATAGGTATCAGATTAACTAAATAAAATCTGGCCTTTCAATTTTATTCTTTCGCAGGATCCACAAATAGAAAAGATATTCTAGTTCTTCTTATCTTTATCTGAATCCTGTGGACTATTAAGCTTTTAGAAATTGTAGATAATTCAGTAATGTCCTGTTACTTTTTTCTGAGTTCACCAAGAAAAATTGGTGGGTTGAAATCTTATCTTCTTGGTCTTCTCTTCTCCAATGTCATGAGATTTGCTACTTTTGTACTTAATATCAATGTGGTAGCTACTAGTGGTACATAGGAAAAGTTGCAAGAGTTCCAACTTCCAACCATGGAAGTTCATCATATGGATCCTCTCTCTTTAGATACAAGTAGCTCCTTGATACCAATATTTTCAATAGATTTGTTCTACTTTAGGTGGATCACAAGTGAATTTCTCTTTTGACCATTTATATGTTTATATGAAACACCCATTTGGATAGACCAGAAAATACCCATTGGATATTGATTATGATCATCTGAATGGATATGTGAAATTACCCAAAAAGCAATCAACCTAATATTTACCAATTTAGACAAGGTTGCAAATGATGTCAACTTGTGTTGCAATAATATAGCTCTATGGTACAAGATTGGACCATTGTATTTCCCTTTAGGTGTTGCACCAGCCCCTATCTACCATAAACCACTAAAACCAGGTCTATTTTAATGAAATGTTGCACCTGTTTTTTTGGCTATGATACTTCGATAAGTTTATTTTATATTTATTTGTATATCAGACAAATATATCATGGTTTTCATTTTAACAATCAAGCAACCCTTCAGGTATTCCTTTCCTTTTCATTCAAAAATCTCAAATGGGTTCTTTTGAATATATAGGTACCCTTGTACGTTGCAACAAAGATGGCATCGATCAGAAGGTCATCCTTCTTTGTTCCATCGACAGATGGTTATGCCCGGGCTGCACTTGGTTGGATAGGCTATGAACCACGTTGCACACCTTACTGGCCTCATTCTATTCTTTGGGGTTTGGCAAAGTTGCTGCCCGAGTCCGTTGTTGATGCTTGGCGTCTGCATTTCTGCCTTGCCATTCGGAAGAAAGGACAATTCAAAGACACTAGGAAGAAGGAATAGACAACTTTCCTCTCTATCCACTTTTTCATCTTTAAGTTTTTAAGATTCCCCACAAATGACACTCATGCTAAAATGTGGAAATTTGGGAGATTAATTTGATCACAGACTGTAATCTTTTCAGCTTTAAGTGCTTATGCTTGTAGTGTAACTATAATTATTAGTAATTCTTATGAAGCTGGGAATAGAATGAATTTTTCTATCAAGTTTCTCATTTATGCTTATTTACCTATCTGATAAAATATTTGGATTTCTTTCTTTTTCTTCTTCTGGTTTAACTTGCTTCCCAGTAGCCACATGTTCCCACTTCCCATTTAGTTTGTCTTAGCACTCATTCACACTTGTTAATATCTCTTGATTCTGAAGTGTTAGACTGTGTGGGAAAATGGGTGGACAAAAACCTCAAGGCCAAGAAGAAACCATTCTGGAATTTAAGAAATCCAATTTTTTTTTTTTTTTCAAACTCCACACACTTTTGAGGGAAATGGAGAGGACTATTTCTCCACTTTTCTCGTTAAGTGGGGAGAGAAGAGAGAAAGTGGGGAGAAAAGAGTTCACTTTTTGTTTCTCTACAAATCGGAGAGATTCATTCTGGAGAGAAAATAAGAGAATCAAAATAAAACTGTCTAAAAGACTCATATGTTCCCCTGTGCCTTATAATTCAATTCTATTATTTATAGAATACTTCTGCCTTTCAGAAAAAGGAAAAAGACTAATATGTTCTTTATATTCTTGTACATTCCAACACATATCATTAGAGGATAAAAGAGTAAGTTGGTTCTAACTACTTTCTTTTCTCTTATGAAAACTAACCAAATTAGAGAAAGTTATGTTTCTCTTCTCTTCTCTATTGACTATCCAAATATGGTGGAGAAAACTTAGCTTTCTCTTATCTTCTCTCCACTTCTTCCAATCCAAACGGAGTACTCTCTCTCTCTCTCTCTCTCTCTCTCTCTGTTTTTTATGTGTGCAGTGCAGGTGACATGATCTTTCAGTCAATTAAGGCTTAGTTTGGCCCCCACGTGGCTTTTAAAAGTATCTTATGAAATTTATTATTAAGTTGTTTGATAATTTTGTACAAGTGACACATTACTCTTTAAAAAAAATATCATAAAAAGACAACCTTAAGCTTTTAAAAGCTCCATTCTAGAGCTTTTAACAGCTCCCCCAAAAAGCCCTAAGTTCAATTTTTTGCAAAGATCATAAATTAGTTACCAAATAAATTAACATGAAATTGTGCTTTAAAAAAGAAGTACCAAAATGGAGCCCAAACTAAGCCTAAGTCACGCAAAGGACTCGAATATAAATTAATTTGAAAAACAGAGGTCCCAAACGTGAACGTCCAAACTTTGCAATTAGTCGCTATCCCTTCAAGAAATTAAACAAACATTTGCCCAACAACAATGTTATCGAACGCCTGATTTTCAAAAGCAAATGTTTGTTTGTGAGCAAAGCATGTTACGTGTGCATCCCACATAGCTGGCACAGACTATGTAGTCCATTTTCTGGTGGTTCGGATAACAGAGGTATTAAGTCGAAGAAGACCAAAAAAAAAAAAAGGGTGATTTCCGATCAGGTGGACTCCCAAAGTGTGACAAAGAAGAACTTGTTTTAAGAGTGATTTCCGATCAGGTGGACTCCCATTCTTTACTAAACACTTGAATATCAACTTAGGAACCACATAACCAGTTCTGATCTTTCTCAAACAGCCCCCAAAAGTCTCTATGGTTCTGCCAAGGACAGTGCGGACACAAACCTTAGAGAATACAAATCATCCAGAAGGGGAGGGAGACATGACAACTTGTACAAAACTCATCATTTCTCGACTCCAAAACAGATAAAATAGCATCTATCTAACATTAAGAGTGTACTTTCACACTTTCAAAGAAAGTAAGCTACATGTGGATTTTCTTTTTTGTATGAACAAAGGTATCTGGAAATACAAAAAAAAAAAAAAAACTACAATTGGCCTGGACCATATGTTACAATTTAAGTTCTCCCATTAAGCAATTTCCAAATCTCTTTCCACAACAATTTGAGGGTCTTGATCAGCAGCCCCGTGACTACTTGTCCTGTTTTTAAAAGATTTCTGGCTAAATATCCGAGCAAAGGCACTCTTTGATCTGGGCAAAGGTTGAGTCCCACTCATCGATTTGCTGCCACCGTTTTTCTTAGCAAGATCTTCAGATAGGGTCTTTATACTACAATCAAAACGTCGTCTAAAAGTTGGATATCTTGAGATTGATTTGGTGATCCCTTGAAGCCTTCATGCAAAAACAGAAAAAGACATGAAGAACACCATTTGCCAAAAAGAAAGCAAGGATACTAAACACTGTACGTAATTCAAAGAACTTGAATATTTAGTACTAATCTAATACCTTCGAGCTAGTGCATCAAGTTCGGCTCTTTTAACCTCGGATTCAGGAGGTGAGCCGATATTTGTATTTTTCAACCTCTCAGGATCACCGCTTAACAGAACCAGTTTTCCTAGGTATTCCTCTTCAGCTGTAGATAGGTTTTCAGCTTTAATCTGGTCTTTGATGATCAATAACGGATTAAGAAACCAATCAAAGAACTTGTCTTTGGGCCTGTTTGTGCTAGTTATTTCGGTCTTGTCTCCTGCAGAGATGAACACAATTTAACATTTCTCTACATACTTCCTAATCTGTTATAAAGTCAGTTCCCAATTGATGTGACAGTGGGGCCACATTCAATTTAGTGGGACGGATCATCTGAATTGTCACATTGTTCTAGATGGTCCAAATGCCACATCAGTTGGAACTACATTTGGTATACAAAATAATTCGAGAGTCGTAGCATTAATGATTTGAATAATGAGAAACTATTCTTTGGCTTACTTAACAAAATGCCAGTTGAGTTGGCTTCTGCCGAAAGTAGAAGTATCTGGAGGAGGGAATAAGCTGGCAAACCAATGCTTATGATTCTGCCACTATCTTTATCAGGACCTTCAATGTCTTTAAGTGTTATTAGTCCATCAGAAACCATAACTTCCCCATGGTGACGACACTCCTCGAACAAGGTATCAAGCAACTACAGAAATCATGTATATCTAGTTTGTATTAGCACAAATATCATGATTAATAGAAAGTACAGATTAAGAAAAGAATTTCTTTATAATGACATTCGTCTCTCTCTGAAAAGTAAATATAGTGCTAACAAGGTACCACAAGTGGCTTCAATTCAACCATAGGATTCTTGAGCGAACCAGTACGAGAGGTTGGATTTCGGAGAGAGTCGGGCCTTGACAAAGTAGATGTCCGAGAGCTGGTTTGTGATGTCGAATCCTTTTTTCGATATTTAGGCCTGTTTGTATATCACAAAGTAATTGAAAAAAAGCCAATATTATAATTTACGAAAAGCAGTTATACCGGACATGAATCACATAGTTCAAGAATGGGGATTAGAACCTAGGAAAGCAGGAGCCTTCTGGCATGTCAAGTGTGTCATTGCTGTATTCGTCATAAATGGACAATGAAGCAACGATATAGCAAAGCCCAAACCAAAGAGAGGACTCCTGTTGCCCAAACCCAAAAACAAGTATAAGAATATAATCCAATTTGTTCCCAAAGGATATTAGAGATGTTCTTAGCATTTCACATTGGTATTGGCATTAAGAATTGAGATAAAAAGAAAAGAAAAAAAAAATGAAACATATCTTGTTGCCCCACATGCCAAAGCATTCTTAACTGAAACAAACTTTTGTGGATCAGTTAACCATAATCGTAACTAATTAAAACAATAGATTGCCATGGCAAATAAGAAACCATTAAAACTTTGTTTGGTTCATGGATTTAGTGAGGGAAAGGAAAAGAAAACACTAAGGAAACCCCTCTTCTTTGTTTGGTTAATAAGGAACACAATGAGGAAAATAGGAAAGAAATGAAAATAAGGTGACTAGTGACAACACCAAAAATTTTCAATTGTGTGAGCCACTTCTCTTTATTCTTTCTCAGGTTTTCTGTGACTTCACGAATACTTAAAAATTGTTGTTTTAAGCATGGAGAAAAACACAAGGGAATTAGTTTTTCTTGTCTTTTTTCCTTTTCTTTCTTTTAATTCCATTAACAAAATGGAGCCTAGGGATTCTTGGCAACCACACAAAAATGGTATGAGATCATTTTGTTCAACTGATATTTGGGCATGGGAAAATTTACTGTTTGTACTGACATCAAAGGGAGCTATGAACACAATGGATAAATAAAAACAACTAGATCATTCTCAACATCCACTTCCAAATTTTCCTGAATTGAAAATAACGAAAGAAGAAAAGAAAGGGCACTTCAACCTGATAAACGATCACTGCTGCATAGGCACCTAAGAAGATACTCGATACAATGGAGCCTAACACTGCCCCGACAACAGCCAACGGCCAGAGCAAGATAGCAAGACCCGCAAATGGAACGCATATTGTCTCCAAGAAAGGGCCTTCCCGACCTATGCAGTCGTGAAACAAACGGTGCCACCCCTTGATTAGCATGTAAGGGCTTTTGCAAAGAGCGATAAGTGAGATCACTAGCATGTCAACCATGAAACCGAGCACCCCAGCAATAATAGCACCAGGAAGATATAACAATCTACAAGGAAGTAAGTGAAATGATTATGCTAAGCAAAGGAAGTACACATCACTAAGAGCCCATTTGGATTAGCTTAAATGGGTCCGACAATCACTTATTTGGGATTATAGAGTGATTTGACTCAATTTCGCAAAAACTTTTTCACAGCTTTAGAAAAACTCTATTCCACTTTAAACCTGAAAAAAACAGCTTAAATCAGAAGCAACAATTTGCTGTTTAAAAAAAAAAATAGAAGTAAATCTCGTATTCCCACAGCAATACCAAACTGTCTCTAATAGGAACTACCACAAACATAAACCAAACACATGGACCCAAGATGGTTGGTGCACTTCCAACATCTCTTCATCATTAGGCTTTTCATATTTTCAGCATTATTATCACTAAGCAAGAATCTCAATAAAGTGTGGTATGGAAATCCACATTTTAAAAAGGGTTATAGTAAAATTGAACAAAAGCATAAGCGTTCTGGACAATGACTACCCGAATCAACTTATTATAACAACGAAAACGACGAGATAAAAATTATTTTATGACTTTTGCAATGGACCGGTAAATCTCTCAATCCGCTTCTGAGCATAGAGGTTTCTTCACACTCATATTCGGTTCACTATATCAAGATAAAGCGGCTTTAACTTTACGGTGAAGATATGTTTTATGCATCAAAGCAAATGTAGATGCTAGGTATTGTCTTATCTCCTTGCACACTCTGAGCTTTGGAAACTATGATTGCATAAACGTACACTAAACAGTCCTAGGAGAATTATTACCAATGAAGCCTACTCCAGCCCCAAAATACAAATAAATATAGAAATTCCAAACAAGGTTTTATTCGCTTAAAAAACAAGGACTAACAATTAGCAAACCCCAAGAATCAGATGCAAACAGAAAACCTGATCTCATAATATTTTCTCTCTGGAGGTCCTTGACACCGAATGTCATCCATAACCGAGAAGTATGAATGGTAACAAACATCTGTAAAATCTCTGACGATGGTAAGACTTTCTTTCACAGTGTCCCAAGTTCCATCCTGCAAGTGTAAAATGAGATTTATAGAAAGAAAAAAGAGAAAATGTAAATTATCTCCAAATAATACAACCATACATACATAGATACAGTGGAAAAATTCATTCGTCTTCCCTTCACCAACAGCTTTAAAAGTGGCAAACATTGGTGAAAGAAGGCCATATGCTGCACCTCCAATAATGCTCCCGATAATGCCAACTATTGGCCACAAAATCAAGAGCGGAGCAATACAAACACTGAGTACGAGCTTCAGAACAGGACCTAGTTGTCTTGAGCTGCCATTTCAGAAATGCAACAACTATCACCATAATAGACACGAGAAATCTAGAATATGAAACTATATGGTAAGTGGGAAATCAAAAAGAAAGGAAAAGAACTCACCCCAAAATGCAGTAATACGTATAGAATATATGAGGTATCCAAAGACCCAAAATAACTGCGGAGTTTCCAATTCCCATGACAAGGCATATCAATGGGCAGAAAATGATACCTGAATGAACAAGTTGATATAGAGATTAGTTGAACCTAAATTGTGTATAGCTTCTTTCAATAATTACTCAAAGACTATGGCAATGAGAAGTTCAAATATGACAAATATTCATCCTGCCACATGATTGTGAAAATCAAACACCCTCATCAACATTTAGCTGTTTTTTTTGGGTTTGGGTGCATGTAGCTCATCATTGCAGCTTGAGTGCAGTTTTGTTCTCCCCAAAATTGCTCACCTTTTGCTCACCCTCCTTTCCCATTGGCTAATGCAGTGTACCTAATACTTTACACCATTAATTGATTCTCATTTAATCCCAGGTCCCACTGCATTAGCCAATGGGAGAGGAGAGTAAGCAATTTTGGGGTGAGCAAAAATGTATTCTTGCAACTTGGACTTGTGTCTTAAATTCAATGTTTTTTTATTTATTTTTTATAATGAATATCAGCAAAAGGGGAGCTATTTTGAACAAAGCAATACAAAGGCAAACAGAAACTAGAAAGTCCGAAATCAGTAAGTAACCAGGTAAAAGCAATATGCAACATTGCTACTACAGGAAATCAAACCAATTAACCAAAGTTTCATTTTGGCAGCTTATAGGACAGAATTTCAATTATATCCTACTTGCCCATAAACAAAATTGACAATTTTCGTCCCAACACTTGCCAAATATTCAAACAAAACAACAGCAATACAAATTAGTCATATGACCTAGCTATACAAAAAGAGTCACTTGAAGGACCCATTTTCTACACACAAAAAATAGAGAGAAAAATTCAGAATATTTACAACAGAAAACCTTAAAATGTTTCATCCCAGAAAAGAAAGATCCATCGAAAGATCCAAATAAGGAACAAATTAACACTTTACCTTTAACAAGTCCCAGAAGAAGAAGTCCAATAAAGTAAGGCAAGAAGCAGATAAAATTCCACAGAGAAGCTAAAAAACCCTGTGGACGCTCCATAACTCAACCCACCTCAGATCTCACCACAATCAAAGCAAACCCATCTCAGACCCACCCCAA
This sequence comes from Hydrangea macrophylla, assembly GCA_033977485.1. Lineage (NCBI taxonomy): Eukaryota > Viridiplantae > Streptophyta > Magnoliopsida > Cornales > Hydrangeaceae > Hydrangea > Hydrangea macrophylla. Next base: position 129,426,957 of record CM066984.1, on the reverse strand, counting down.
GTCTCTGCAATCTCACACCTATAACCGCCAAACAAATCAGAACTACTTCCTTATCAACCCCTCTTTTGGTACCAAACACACCTAAAAGCAAACAAACAAAATTGTATATCCTCTTCTTCCTTACCCGAGAAAAAAGGTTGAGTCTTTTTAAGAGTTGTACTTCGAAAGCTGAAACGAGATTGAAATTATCATCTGGGTTTGGTGGGTGAATCAGCAAACGGTTGATTAACCGTTAAAGACCTATGATTAGGAGAAGTTGAGGATACAGCAGTTACATTTCAAGATTTTGGCTTTCCAAGCAAAGAATACATAATAAAACCAGACTTCTCTATACACTTTTCTAATGATTTTTTTGCTGTATAATTTTAAATTTTAAATTTGGCTTCAGTTGAAAGCAATGTGTACCACACGAAAAGAAGAAAAGAAAGAGAGAAAAGATACGGAAAGGATAATAGTTTGGGGCACAATCAAAGTCATAATCTTTTTTGCATAACTTTTATTTTGTGTCTATCTTTCTCCTAGTGGGTACTGTGGGATCACTGGCACTATGGGACCCATCAAGAGAGAGATAGACACAAAATGAAGGTTATGCAAAAAAGGTTGTGACTTTGGTTGTGCCCCAAGTATTACTCATATGGAAATGTGTAATGTCACTGACACCGTGACACAGCACTATTAATGAATTAACATAAATTTTAGGCACACACTCTAAATCACACTCCAAATCACACCCTAAATCAAACATTTGTTTTAAATGCATGTATCATGTACTGTGTAAGTGGTGCACAGAAAAAGTATGAAAAATTCAAATATTATCGAGTACATATATTTAAAATATATGATGTGATTTGAGGTGTGGTTTGGAATACGTACCTAACATTTCTCATGAACTAATGTGCTTTTTTTTTTTTTTGGTCAATTACATACCTGGACACACTCAGCACCCACACATGCACACACCTAATATCCGAGCAGTGAAAATTAACTAATGTGTTTTAATAAGTACATTTATTTGAACTGAAGAATCTGGGTTTTGTTTAGTTTTGTTTTTTTTTTTTTTTTTTTTTCAGAATTATCTTATAAAAATTACTAGGATAATGTTAATTGTTTTCTGTGATGGGTTATTATGGCCACGGTGTCCTTGCACACACCTAATATCCAAGCAGTGAAAATTAACTAATGTGTTTTAATAAGTACATTTACTTGAACTGAAGAATCTGGGTTTTGTTTAGTTTATTTATTTATTTATTTATTTTTTTTCAGAATTATCTTATAAAAATTACTACGATAATGTTAATTATTTTCTGTGATGGGTTATTATGGCCACGGTGTCCTTGCGAAATAAGAGCAGCTCTAATGTTACATGCTAATTTTTTTCATGTCAATTCTATTTTTTTTTTGACATTATTACTATATCAAATGCTATATTTTGACATACTGGCTAAGAGGAACTCCAATGCTACATGTTATTTTTATCATGTCAATTCTATTTTTTTGACATTAATACTGTGTCAAATACTATATTTTGACATTTTTGCTCCAACGTTACATGTCATTTCAAATACTATATTTTGGCCCCACTACCATTCATACTTTAAAGTAGTCTTTTGTTAAGGGGCAAAAGGGTCATTTAATAAATGCATATGCTTCACAAATTTTGCATTCCTAAATACATGTGGCATGTGGCGGGACAACTTTGTAGCCCCCCCCCCAAAAAAAACATGTGGCAATGGGATCACAGACCACTTCAATATCCTTTAATCAAAAATTAAGTGATCACACTACCACATGTATTGAAGAAGTATTTGAGATATAAAATTTGTAAAATATAACAAAAAAAATGGTCAAAATATATCATTTTAATACTCATATACTGATGTGACACAAATAACATTTGCCATTTGTTGTGCCAATGAAAGTTCCCTTTGCCATAAAGGAACTTGGCTTCATTTTTTCTTGGGTATTGAAACCAAGTCTGTTTCTCAAGGTTATTACTTTCACAGAGCAAATATGCTTCAGAACTTTTAATCAAAGCTTCCATGCAAGATTGCAAACCCTGTGCCTCTCCAAGTGCTTCTAAACCACCAATGGTACTGGACACCACTCCTTTTTCTGACCCATCTTTATACAGAAGTCTAGTGGGTTCTCTCCAGTATCTAAATGTCACTCGTCCAAGGCTTTCCTATGCAGTAAACTGGGTTTGTCAATTCATGCAAGCACCATTGAATCATCATTGTGGCTGTAAAAAGGATTCTGAAATATATATATATATATATATATAGGGTACCATCAATCATGGCCCATGGGCTGATTTTTCAAGCTAGTCCTCTTGATTTACTTGCCTACACAGACTCTGACTGGGCTGGGGATCACACTGACAGAAGATCCACTCAAGTCCATTGTGTTTATCTTGGTACTAATCTCGTTTCTTGGTCTGCTTGCTAGCTCGCTCCAGTACCAAAGCAGAATACAAAGCTTTGGCAAACTCTGCTGCTGATCGAGCTTCTCTGGATTAATCAATTACTGAAAGACCTTCATGTACCATTGGCCTCTGTTCCTACTATGTGGTGTGATAATATTGGAGCAATTTCCTTAGCAGCCAATCCAGTTCTACATGAGCGAACCAAATATGTTGAGGTTGATTTTCACTTTGTTAGCGAAAAAGTTGCTTCTAAACAACTTCGGATTGCTCACATTTCCTCTGCTAATCAAATTGCGGACATTTTTACAAAAGTCGTCTCAGTCTCTAGGTTTAAGTATCTTAAAGACAAGTTGATGCCATCTTAAGCAGAAGATCATCAACTTGAGGGGGACTATTAGATAATCATGTTCAGCTCTACTGAGCTTATAGTGTCCTGCGTCATATGTGATTACTTCTAGGATAACACTTGATTTAGTTGAGATCTTTTCTGTTTTCTACTCATTTTCTGTTTTACCCATTCTGTTAGTAGTGTAACAAACTGTAGCCCACTTGCTCTTAATCTCTCTTTAGTCTATATAAGAGAGACGTCTCAGTGTATTTGGTTAATTAATCAAGCTTGATAAGAAATTCCTTTCAGTTCTTCACTTTCTTCAAATTTGTCATGACCTATGGTCTTGCGTTGGAGCACCCAATGCTATTTGATCATGCCATAAATACTCATAAATATATATATTTTTTATAAAGTTTGTTTAAATCTAATTTGCCGGTGAAAAAAATAAATTTAAATTAATTATACTTGTATGAAAATAATTTAGAGCGAAAGAGAGTATTAAAAGAGGGGAATGATGTAAAAAAAAAAAAATAGGGGAAGGAAATGCAAAAGGTGTAAAAAATTTTTGGGAAAGTTTCAATAATATACCAAGAAAGGTACCACAACATAACAGATAACACCCCACACCAACCATGTGAAACGAGAAATAATTATTTTAAATTTGACACTATGTATTAATTTTTGATTTGTTGAGGTTGGGATTTGATTAATTAAAGTTTATAAAACAAAGTTTGATTATAACAAGCTTGTTATCATATCATGTTGAATTAAAGTTACAGAACTTCAATGCAGATTACTGGATTTATACAGCATAATTCCTCCAAATCACATGAAGTTATTACTTTATCAAGAAAGTTCTTATACTTCTAACAGGGCCGGCCCTGAGGCAAAGCGGCCAAGCCGCCGCATGGGGCCTTATTTTTAGGCCTCATTTTTAGGCCTATTTTCTTTTACTTTTTTTTTTTTTTATTTTTTATGAAACTTATCATTTTTAGGCTTATTTTCTTCAAATTTCTTCATAATTTCTATGAAACTTATCATTTTTAGGACTATTTTCTTCACAATTTCTATGAAACTTATCGTTTTTAAGCCTATTTTCTTCTAATTTCTTCCTAATTTCTATGAAATTTATCATTTTTAGGTCTATTTTCTTCTAATTTCTTCCTAATTTCTATGAAACTTATCATAGGGGCCTCATTTTTTAGGTCCTTTTGAAAGTTCGCTTGAGGCCTCGGCCAAATTTTGGCATCTCAGGGCCGGCCCTGACTTCTAAGTTAGAAAGATGTCACTCACTCCCTCCCCGAGTACAAGTAGGAGATAGAAACAAAATTAGAGAGATTGAGAGAAGCGAGTGAATTGATAATTGTGCTTTTTATTAATTTCAATTGAATAAAGATTGTCAAAATTACATTTAATTTCCTAAGTAAAGATATTTTACCATATCACATAATAAAACAAGAGTATGAAAGACATGACGGTGATGGTGAGTCTGGCGGCCTGTGGCACTAGTGAAGGTTGATCGTGTCTTCCCCTCCTCGCTATGATGAGTTCGAATAGTGAGGGCTCATAGTGTTTTCTGAATTTTAGCTTATCCTAAACACTTATCCCACTCTCCTTATCCACCCTTATACCACCCTCCAGTACAAAGTTATCCCATAAATTTGGGATTAAAATAGAGTTTGAAACTTTTTTATCCTTCGGATTGTGCGTACCAAATACATGATAGGGTGGTGATCTAGTGGCACTTGGCTTGCTTCCTAATAGTTTGGTGGCAAGTACGTCATGAGTTTGAAGGATTATTGCTAGACCACCCACCAGTTATGTGTCCAATGTCCCCTCCCCCCCCCCCCCCCCATTTAGTTCCCAACGGTAGTGACTGCTCCTATACATTTTGAATATATAATGTAGTTTGTAATATTACAATATACATGAAGGTTTATTTTTATTTTATTTAGAGAAATGTGAAAGTACTATTTAAGGGGTGTCTTTTGGATTAAAGGTCACTACCCTTTAAGAGGTATTTATGATACTCCCTCCGTCCCATAATAAGTGTCCACATTTCATTTTTTGGATGTCCCCCAATAAGTGTCCACTTTCCTAAATTGGCATATATCTTTTGCTTACTTTCCAAAACTACCCTTATAATAAAGACAAAGAAGCATTTATTTGTGGTCCCAAAACAAGCAAAAAGTCAAACACCCATCATATCTAGGGGTAAAATTGGAAAGAGACTCTTTAATGAACCAAATAAATTAATATAATGCAACTTTCTTAAACATTGTGCAAAAAGGAAGTGGACACTTATTATGGGACGGAGAGAGTACTTATTATGAAAAGATGTCTAACGAAATGACATAATCGTAGGGTGCCATCTTTTAGAAGAGGCACCAAGTGATCTATATAAGACAAGTGGATTATTCATTTTTAAAATAGATATGAAAAATACTAAACATATAAACATTCTCTGTGTCAGTTAAACTATTTTCCTAAAGGCTTTTATGAAAATCTTCAGAATTGCTATGTGGTAGAGTTTCGGGCTTTGTTGTATCCTGGAGGGGATTTGCTAGGAACCCTGCAGTAAATTCTTTGTGAGTGGGGGCAAAGAACTCCTTAAAAAAAGCGTTCCAAACGCGCCTTAAAACTTTACAGATTTTATGTTTATCTTGTGATTCTTCTTCCATGACGATCCGACCCCAGCAACTACTTTGGTCACCCCTTAAACAGAGATCGTCATTTCTGGTCCCCTCTTTCAACCCTTTTTGCTTAACCAAAAAGTGCCTTCTCAAACAGCCACAGCCACGACTCTCGTCTAGTCCAAATAAATGAGGCTCCTCTTAGATACTCCCTCCGTCCCATAATAAGTGTTCACTTCTATTTTGCACATTGTTTAAGAAAGTTGTATTATTTTAGTTTTTTTGGTTCATTAAATGGTTACTTTCCAATTTTGCCCTTAGATGTGATGGGTGTTTGACTTTTTACTTGTTTTGAGGCCACAAATAAATGCTACTTTGTCTTTATTATAAGGGTAGTTTTGGAAAGTAAGTAAAATCTATATGTCAATTTAGGAAAGTGGACACTTATTGTGGGACATCCAAAAAAGAAAATATGGACACTTATTATGGGACGGAGAGAGTACAATTTTTCACTCCCATCAATTTTGTAGCACCATGAACAAGGCCGGCCCGTAGGGGCGGGGAGGGGGGGCGAGAGGGGCAATCACCCAGGGCCACAAAAAGGTATGAAAATTTGAGGGCCTACTCATCTTATATCTGCCTACTAGACTAGTACTAGGTAGTCTAGGTTATAGTATTATATAGCCTATGCTATACGATATATCATATATATATATATATATATATATAATATTAATAGCCTAATAGCCTATAGGTTAAGCCTTTGTGGCCCTAAATTAAATGCTTCGGTTCTTCCTTTCCTCAGTCCTCTCAAGCCGCACGCAGTCACGTGGCAATGCACTGCAAGCCTGCGTAGGCAGCAGTTTGCAGAATCAGTCAATCAAATGATCTATTGAATCACTGTTTAAGGTACGAAGGTAACTTAAAAAGTATTTGACTCCTTAACTTTAAGTAGGTTATCATATTCATATATGATAATATATATATATATATATATATATTATAATTTAAGAATTAAGAATCAATTTGGTATCCCCAATACTCCAAGTCTTGAGCATTTATGTGGGATTTTGTTAATACGTGCCTTTAGGGACTGGGGCATATGTTTAGGTTCTAAAAGTAAAAATAAATGAGGAGACAAATACTGAACTCTACACCAAACACTTAAATCTAGACTATACCTCTTGTTTATTTCCACATTTAGAACATTCAATAAAACCCTTTTATGTATATATACGTGGGTAGTTTAGGAGAACTATATTGTGCTTGATCTTTGGGGTCAGGTATAGCCCCCTCCTTAGTATGTAGGCAATCATAAAGTTACTTAGATGCAGCACTTATTACCTAACAATAAAAAAAATGATTTTATCTTAAATATTTGTCAAAAATGAACTTCAATGTGTTTAAAAAAATTTACATGTAAATGTATAGGGGCCTCCCTTTTGATAGTTCGTCCCGAACCTCCAAATACTCGAGACCGGCCCTGACCATGAATTTCCTCACGCGGGACCTGTCAGCTGTACATGGTTGAAAATACATTTGAATGGGAGTATTCAAATATTGTTTGAATTTATTTTTCAACTTGGCAATACTATTTTAATCAAGACTATAGATATAAAACAAAAGGCGTCTTCAAGTTTTCTAGCCAAACCTCTCGTTGAAAAATCCTTTCACGCGCGGAATTAGCTTGTGGTAATAATGGTTATATATGCATTTAGCCACCACATTCTCCCTAGTTTAGTTGGTATCACTATTTTTCTCCCAGTGGGAGGTTAGGGGTTCAAATCCCCCTATGGGGATTCCCTACTTGACCCTGTGTGTTTGTAAGTCAGAACAAGTGGTCTTGTAGGGCTTTACAATGGACCAATGTAGGACTTGGGGTTGGATTTGGGCTGAGTTATATATGTGCGTTTGGGTATGTGCATGTGTCCAGTCCGATTCAGGTAAGTAATAAAAAAAAATGCGTTTAGCCATCTTTTATGAAAGCTATGTTTTTCTCCTCTGTTTATAGAGACAAACTAAGGGAAAGATAAAGCAAAATGTTCCTTAGTTTTGAGGGATAATTTTATTTTAGTCAACTTTTTGTATAAGTTTTAAAAACCAATCTATTACTTTTTAAAATTTAAAAAATATCAACAATCATTAAAATAAGTTAAAGAGTCATCAACAAATTAAAAAAAAAAATATCAACTGTTGAATTGTCATTTTGTCTATTTTATATTTTTAACATTGTGATGATTGCTCCCAAAGTTTAAAACACTTGTTCTCAATGTTGTGAATAGTTGCACCCGACTTTGAAACGAGTTGCTCCATACATTTTATGTTGGATAAATATGTGTTTTAGCCATGATTAAGGGCTAATAAAAGTGGGACTCACTTAGAGTTTAAATGTGGTCCTTGTGGATTTGTGTTTTCCTCCATGAGGAGATGAAGTTTGGATATTCACATGTCCAAAACTATTGATGGGTGAATGAGAAATTAATGGTCAAAGGTTGCCCCTTACAAGGAATTGGTGAAATGAAAAAGGTTCACAAATTGCCTTGTCCCACATAGGAAAAATAAAAGTGGTCTTTAGTGTATTTATAAGGCTACTTCATGTTTTGGATTTGGGCCCCAAGGGGTACCCAGTTTTGTGGAATGAGAGGACCTAAAGCCCTTTGGGTTTACTCCACACGCGCGCGCTGCCGCAGTCTGTCCGGCCGAGCCGGGTTGTGGTTGCGGGTGCGGCCCGCATATAATATTTCTTTTTGGACCCCAGAATTTTTTCAAAGTTGCAAAATACCTTTGGAATTTCTGAACTGATTTGCATTAATCCACAGATATATTCCAACTCTCCTTCAGTCTATAAACACCTCCAACACAGTTTTACATGCAATTCATCAAAGAATTCATTTTTCCAGTCCCAGTTTTAGAGAGAGAGTTACATAATAGAGTTGGTTCGCCAGAGCAGTTGTACGTTGTGCAAGTACCACTGTAAGAAGCCGTTGTATCCTGAGAGACAGACGCCGACGATTTCCTCAAGCACATCTGGTGAGGCGGCGAATCTGTTTTAAGGAAACTGTGAAATTTCACAGGCCTCGGTTTGATCAATTTTGTTTTAGTTCCTGCTTTGTTTACATAGTCTGTAATTTTCCTGTTTTTTTTTATTGAGTTGTAATTCAGAATAATTTTTTGTTTGCCAATTGTATCAATGGAATATTTCCAACAATCTTAAAACAGATTCAATATATTTTCCAAAACAAAAACAGATTTGGATTTTAAAAAACAAAATTATTTTTGAAAACAGTCTTTCAAAAAATTGCTACTGTCACTCTCGTTTTCTGCCCAAATAGTGCAAAATCAGAAAAAATTGCATTAGACAAAAAGTGTGCAGAATCGTGTTTTGCTTGGGTCATGCGAGCAGAATCTTAAAATTCCTTCATTTTCCTAACAACTTTTTGAAAACAAAATTCTGCTACTGTTAAAATATAAGAGGAGGAAAAAATAAAATATTAGATTTAATTTATTTTCTCCTTTGATAATATTTTCAAAAATGGAAAATCAGAATGTGAACACTGCTGCAAACCCACCTATTGCAATCGACGGTGCTACTGGCTCCAACACCGTGGTGATTGGCTCTATACTTGTGAAGGTTCCCTCAATCCAAACGATTCCTGTGAACCACGGGGAGAAACCCGAGTAGTTTAATGGTGTGGATTTCAAGAGGTGGCAGCAAAAGATACTGTTCTACCTTACCACCTTGAACCTTGCGAGGTTCTTCAAGGAAGAGGCTCCTGTACCTAATGAAAATGAACAAGATCAAGAGGTTGTGCTAGCTATTGATGCTTGGAAGCACTCGGACTTTCTGTGCCGAAACTATGTGTTGAATGGCTTACATGATACACTCTATAATGTGTATAGTGTTAAGACCTCTGCTAAGGAAATGTGGGAGTCCTTAGACAGAAAATACAAAACCGAGGATGCCGGGTCAAAGAAATTTGTAGTGGGGAGATTCCTCGACTATAAGATGGTGTCACGACCCATCCCACTACGCGTGGAAATAGGACACGTGGCACGCCACCAAGGCTCATCCAAACATCATATAACTATACGCAGCGGAAAGAACTTTAAAACAACCCTGGGTATTTAAAACTTAGGGAACATTACCCTCTGAGTTTGTAAAATCCATTGAAATCAGAGTTATAAAAAGTTTTGGCCAAAGGAAAACACTTCAAAAGGAACAGTTTTGAAAACAGGGGTTCAGTCGACTGCTCAGAGAACCCAGTCGACTGTGTCAAGCAGAACCCAAAATGCAACTTAAACAAAGGGGGTCCAGTCGAGTGATCTGGGGTCCAGTCGACTGCTTTTCTATTATTAGAAGCAGTAGCCAAAATCAACAGTGTCCAGTCGACTGATGAAGGGTGTCCAGTCGACTGCTTCTCTTACTATTCACTTTCAGTGTCTCAAACACATGAGATCCAGTCGACTGACCCTGGGTCCAGTCGACTGCTCCCCTGCTGGGCAGCCTGTAATGAAGTATTAACCACTCATGTTTCTCCACACTAACCACAATCACAACCATAACTGATTTTCAACATTCAAAACATAACTACAGACGTTCAATTACAAGATTACGGTACTACGGAGCTAATCCATGATTTTATTACAACATATTACAAATCCCAATTATTACACAAGTTTTAGGATTTAAAACAAAAACATATACCACGGTGATTCCCCCGGCGTTCATCGGCCTCACTCATCACGCTTCTTCTTATCTTTCTTCTTACCTGCAATGGAGTACATCTCCACTGCTCAGCTATATGCTGAGCGTACAAGTTCTAACATATGCAATATATGATAAAACATGCTTTAATCTCATAAATCATACAATAGTCTCTAGGGAGAAAAATACGCATTCATCCGGTAGCGGCAAGTCCAAGCCTTAAACCGCGATACCAATGGCAAGTCCAAGTCTATCAACCATTGTATCCACAAGTGCCATGGCAAGTCCAAGTCTATCAACCATGCACAGTAGCCGTCGCTACTAAATTCTCAAACATCGAGAAGCTTACTCCGGCATGAATTTGTATAAGACTCCCCTTTGACCCACATAGACAACTTAACGTGCTCGCATAAATTTAGACATGCTTTTCACAATTTAGCGCGTGCATAATTAACGGGCCTACTAATAACACATGGATTTCGCCCGGATCACAATTTCGTCGTCGAAAGCTAAAACATGTATTTCCCTATATTTCACAAGTTAGAACTTCATACCTCGTGCGATTTCCCCCAAACTTTGAAGGATCGACTAGGAGGCTAAATAATCGTCGGATTTCGAATTTGAGACAATTCCTACAAGTTTATACCTGTTTTTCCCAAAAGTCTAAAATTAAGATCTTTACAAAACTTGGCCAAACACGGCCTAAGTGATATCAAATCGGAGTTCTTACCTCCACGAGTTCAAATCTGAAATCTGGAGAAAATCTGACGGACGAACGGTCATCGTATGTCACCGGCAAGCTCGTGGCAACCAAATCTCTTTCTCTCTCCTCTCTCTAGATATTTTGGAAGTTTGGATGAGATTGAAATCTCATCCTCATCTATATATAGACAAAAGTTCTGGAAATTACGTTTACCTCCCCACGAGTTCCTCAAACTTCTAATTAACCCATGAAACTTCGCACACGTCCATTTTATAACTTTACGAGTGAAAACTATAAATTTTAAAAGTTTTCGACTAGGTTTCGTTTGGGTCCAAAATAACGTCCGAAAACTATATTTTGTGGAATCTCTACACAACCTACCTTTTCAATTAACGTATCACTCACGTTCTCACCACAGTTCTCAAAATATATACTAAAGTATCCAAATACCATAATTATACTACACAGGTATAATTATTATTCACGGGAATACTAGATAAAGTCAAATAACATTTAAATCATATAAATGTCATTTACTCATGTCAACCCCTCATTGATTATCAAATCTCTGTGTCCTCGATTGACACTCACCGTTGACCCACGTCAACCACATCCACAATTATTAATCAACATAAATAATTCACAATAAATAAATTTTGTATTTTAAAATAAATAGATTTCCCGGGACGGGTGTGACAGATGGTGGATTCAAAGACTGTAATAAGTCAAGTTCAAGAGCTACAAGTAATCTTGCATGAAATCCATGCTGAAGGGATGACCTTGAGCGAAACTTTTCAAGTTGCTGCTATAATTGAAAAGTTTCCCCCCGCTTGGAAGGACTTCAAGAACTATTTGAAGCACAAGCAAAATGAGATGAAGAGTGAAGATCTCATCGTAAAGCTTTGAATTGAAGAAAACAACAAAGGGGCTGACAGGAAATTGGGGAATTTTGAAGCCAAGGCTAATATGGTTGAGCATGGTCAAAGTTCTCGTGGGAAGAAGAAAATTCCTTCTGGCAGAGGGTACAAGATTGTAATACCTGTAATTTCTTTTCTTTTCGTTAATAATATCCAAATTTCCGCATTTAACTCTTTAATTTTATATTATTATTTTAATTATATGACGGTTTTGACGTGTGGTAGGATTACTGATAGACTGTAGTAACCATACCGACTCGACCGTAATAAGATTAACTTAGTCTCGTAACCGGACCCGAACATTAGAAACAATATCCGTTTGCACGTAAATCGGAATCGACATGCATAATGAGGAACTTATGCACGCAAATTGAGAAAGTAACACACAACTCGAGGTGGGCCCTACATGGCCGACCACATGGCAGCCACATGTCACCACCTTGGACACATGTCCACTTGTTGGACACATGGCATGGCATATAACCATGCAAATGACACCTAGCACTTGGTTTTTTCTATATATACATGCATATAGCATGCATTACCCTCTCTTACTCTTCATAATCTGCATTTAGAGAGGAAGTTAGGAGACTTGCATGTCCATGAGAAAAATAGAAGAGAAAATTTTGGAGTGAATTCAAGAGGTGATCCTCCATTTCCTCATAAACACCTCCATATACATATACCCATGCACTCCATTACACACACATAACCATGGAGACTTAGAGCTGTGAATTTGAGTCCTAGAATCTCAAGAAATTCCCAGCAGAAAAGATAAGTTCAGAAGGTAGAACAAGAGGAAGCGCATCCTTGAAGTTGAAGCTTAAACTTCATCAAGCTCAAATCAACATCAAGCTTAATTTTAAGCTTTGGTGAGTATTCTAACTCACTTTAGAACCTATATAGTATGTAGTAATGTTTAGCAAGTGTTTGATGTTGTATTTTGAGGTTCTATGCAACAAGCAAGTCAAAGCTTCAAATCTGGGATACTGAAACTTCCAGCAGAATGTAGTTTAGTAAAATGAACATTCTGAGCAGTTCAAAAATTTGAATCAAGCTAGGTTTTTTGGTGAAGAAAGCTAACTCAATTATATACAAATAACTCTTCTATAGCTCAGTCTAAAAGGGACCCCTTCATAGGTGAAATGCATGTACACCGCAGTGTTTTGAATCTGGAAAATAGAAACTTTCAGCAGGACATAGTTTAGTAAAACGAACTTTTGGAGCAGCACAAAAATCTGATTGAGGCTAGGTTTTTTTGTGAAGAAAGATAACTCATTTATCTACAAATAACTCTTCTATAGCTTAGTCTAGAAATCAATACTTCATAGGTGAAATGCACATGCAACGCAGTACTATAAATCTGGGACAGAGCAGTCCAAAAATATAGAAATGTCTAAGTAAAATAAATATTTTGAGTAGCTCAAAAATGTAATTGAAGCTAGATTTTTTTGTACACGAAGCTAATCCAATTATCTACAATGTTCTAGTTTTGAGTTTGATCCACAAAGCAATTTATCATGCCCAAATAAATCATATCAATTCAGTCGACACAATAAAATTAATTTCTGGCAGATTGTACAACTACTTATATGATGTGTTTATTGATGATGCTTGTTCTCCAATACCTGTGTGGTTATGAATATCTTGTGCTATGGTAGTGCTATCGAGTAGATGAGTATGTTAAGGGTCTGTGCAGTTTTGTTAGTTTTATAGACATGATAATGAACCCATGCATGTATTTTACAAGTATAACCAAGATGATGCTTTGAAATCTTAACATAAGTTTGAATTAGTTGTACATAGACCCATGCTTGGATATATATGGAGTATCTACACTACTGTAGACATGTTATACTACTCATAGGAGTATATCATTTGTGTACCCTAAGCTTAAATGATTGTACATTGCATAAAAATAGAGGATTTGAGAATCTGGCGCCAGAAACCGATTTATGGGAGAAACCGATTTTTGGGAAGCTTTTCCGGGAAAAGTTTCCTTAAGGAACTATTAAAGCCGTAAGCTGAACGATGACGTTAATTCTGACTTCATGGGTATATCATGACATAAAACAGAACAACGGATGTAGGAACGCAACCTTGTATGTGTAAATGAAAGTTATTAACAAATTACACCACGGAATGAGTAATGCGAATGCGGTCAAGGATATGTAAGGATTGATTGTGCTTGGTTAGGAGCAACGTATGTCAAGGATAAGTGTTGGATAGGTAAACCAAGCCGCGGAGGCCGGGATAGTGAGTAAAGGATGTGTTTGATGGGTTGTGAAGTGATGACTATTGTGTATCTTTTCGGGTCTTCGTGACGAAAGGGGTACGGTTAACGCTTCGGTTCTTCGAGACGGCGAAGTGGTGGTTCTTAGAGTGAAGACTTCTTTCGGTTCTTAGTGATGGAATGGATGTTCTTGCACTCCGTAAACGTTTTGGTTCTTCGTGACGAAACGGTATTTCTTAGAGTGAAGACTTCTTTCGGTTCTTAGTGATGGAATAGATGTTCTTGCACTCCGTAAACATTTCGGTTCTTCGTGACAAAACGATATATCTTAGATTGAAGACTCCTTTCGGTTCTTCGTGATGGAATGGATATTCTTGCACTCCCTAACACTTCGGTTCTTCGTGACGAGGTGGTTGTTGAAAGATGTTTCGGTTGGTGGAAGGTGTTTTGGTTAATGAAAGATGATTTAGTTAGTAAGAGATGTTTTTGGGTTAGTAAATGATGTCGGATGTTGGCAACAGATGATAGTGGCGTTAAGAATGTCGAGACAAGTTTTCTCAGTTGTACGTTTTCTTTTCGAATACGTGGTCGGGTATAGTGGTAGTTATAACCCGACAGTGAGAGCGCAAAGATCTTAAAAGACGTGTTAAAAAGTAATAAGGGTATCTTTGTTGTGCTTTACTATATTCGTTCCATTTGATTTAGTTTTCTCACCCAGCTTTCATAAGCTGATGACGTTCATGTCGCTGGACATTCCCATGTCCAGTTTATCCAGGTCATAAGAACACAGGCTATGGAGCTACTCAAGAATATAATGTGGAAGAAGATTATACTGAAGAGGATTATGGTTATGCGAGTTAGGAAGAAGACCAGTAGCTTCCCTTTGTAAATATTTTTGTTGTAATCAGAAGACTTATCATATTTTTGTAATAGTTTTTGTAAGGCCGAGAGCCATAAGACTCTTATGTATTTAATTAGCCAGTACCGTTGTAACCTTTCATTGTAATATATTCCAGTAGTAGATGTTGCTTTTACCCTTTTGTCATAGCATTTAGTTATTATTATTTTGGTCATGGACAACTCGGTACTTCCACCAGTCACGTGCCTTAGGGTTCAAGATGAAAATTTTAAATTTTTTTTTCCATATTTTGGCTACGTCAGGGCGAGACATGTATTTTTGGTATCAAACTCTTAGGTTAAGAAGTGTGCACCGATTGTCCTACACACTTAAAAGATATGAACCTTAAGATAGTTTTGTGATTAGCATGGTACCTTATTACATCCCGGATGGATGTGGAGGACTTTTGGGATAGGATTCCCCATATCTAGAGCTTTACTTGTAATAGGGCTAGTAGCTCATCTTTTGTGTATATAGCTGTATTCAGGCTTGTGACACGTGTTAGTAGACATGTACGCCTTTTCTATGTATATGTTTTCAGACCCGTTGACCCTACTATGTATTTTTTTAGCGTGCGCGCTTTCTTACGTAAATATTTAGAATTATTAATGAAGACTAGTTTCTTTTATATGATAATATGAATTCTTGATGTGTTATGTGTTGCTATTTATAACCCAGTTGTTCATATATCTTGTACCTATGGTTAGGATTGGCGAGTAACCAATAGATATTCATGTAGGTACATAAGCACACTAGCACAATGGCAGGAAGACCAAGAAGAAATCATAACGGAGGGCCACCAGATCCCATTCCTGAAGGAATTGATCCTATTGGAATCTTTAGTGCATTTTTGCAGCGTCTGGACCATATAGGCAACAACTACGGCAACGGAAATGGCAACAACAACGACAATCGCCAAAGATCACCACCCCAGACACGCGACAGACTAATGGAAGGATTCAGAGCTTTGCGTCCTGATAGGTTCGACGGCATCGGTGAATCCTGGCAAGCAGAGCAATGGCTAAGAGATATGGATCGTATTTTCGAGTCGATCGAATGCTCCGAGACAGAGAAGCGTCGCCTCGCCACTTTTCAACTCACTTATGCGGCAGCCGATTGGTGGGAAGCCGAGAAAGCAACTATTGGAGTAGAAGCTTCAAGGTGGATGACCTGGACTGCCTTCCGGGAGAAGTTCTTGGAAAAGTATTTCCCCGATGATGAAAAGGATCAGAAAGAAAAAGAATTCATTGATTTAACTCAAGGAAACAGGAGTGTAAGAGAGTACATGACACAATTTGAACGCCTGTCCCGCTTTGCCCGCACATGATTGAGACACCTCAAAAGAAGATCAAAAAGTTTCACTGAGGACTCAATCCGCACCTCTAGCATCTTACATTGGGACACCTGAATCAAACTTTCGAGGCTTTGGCCAAGTTAGCAGCAGGTTTGGAAAGAGATAGTTGCCAAGGCCCGAAACAAATGGTACACCGTGCTTCAAATGTGGGATCCCCAGATACATGGCTCGAGACTGCGTAGCCCACAAGGACAATAATCGAATTATTGTTGTATGTTACAACTGCGACAAGAAAGGATATATAAGCAGGGAATGCAAGGCACCAAAAGGAAACTACCACGGGCCTACTACTACTCAAGGTCAAGCTGGTAAGGCTCGACTCCACGCTATCATACCCGAGGCAGCTGGCTATGATGAAAAGGAACAGCAGAAGTTGGAAGGTACACTATCATTATATGCTAGTCGAGTTAAAGTACTTTTTGATATGGGTGCTACGAATTCGTTTATTGCCTTTGAGATTGTACGATGATTGGGTTTAGTACCCCAAGCACTTGAGGTAGCTCTGAATACGGTATCACCTTTGGGAGTGACTGTGAAGCTAGGAAAGGTGTGTAAGGACTGCACTTTGACATTGGAGGATAGGAACCTACCTGCAGACTTAATTGTTCTGTCAATGAAGGAATTTGACATAATCTTAGGATTTGACTGGCTTACTAAGTATCATGCGAAGTTAGATTGTGCTGGTAGGTCAATTACATTTTCAGTACCTAGAGGTACACCCTTCAGTTTTTAATGCAACCCCACTAGTGACGCCTTTCTTACAAGTCGTTTAGCCGCTATGGAAACTTCAGGCTCAGAATTGACGATCGCTCAGATTCCGACAGTCCGAGACTATGAGGATATCTTTCAGGATACTTTCGGATTACCACCAAAGCACGAGATTGACTTTTATATTGAGTTTGTACCCAGAAGCATGGCTTTCGAATGGTCTTTGAGTCAGACAAGGTGGTGTTGACTAAAGCGGGAATGTATGTGGGGAAGGGGTATATGTGTAATGGGATGTTCAAACTGAATGTAGCGACTATATTCCCAAAAGTTAAACCTCTTCTGTTTACTTGCTTGAGTCTTTCAATTTGTGGCATGGTAGACTAGGACATGTTAATTTTAATTCTTTGCGAAGATTAATTAAATTAGACCACATACCAAACTTTCATATTGATGCAAGTTATAAATGTGAAACTTGTGTTGAAGCAAAATTAATAAAGACTTTATTTCAATCAATTGAAAGAAGAACTGAACCTCTAGAATTAATCCACACTGATGTATGTGATTTAAAAATGGTTCAATCTAGGGGTGGCAATAAGTATTTTATTACTTTTGTTGATAATTGCACTAAATACTGTTATGTGTATTTGCTAAAAAGTAAGGATGAAGCTTTGGATAAGTCCATTCTATACAAGACAGAGGTTGAGAATTAACTAAGTAAAAAGATTAATGTGTTGAGAAGTGATAAGGTTGGTGAATATATAGCGCCATATGGTGAGTTTTGAGCATAAAATGGAATTATTCACCAAACCACTGCACCTTATTCACCTCCATCAAATGGAGTTGCTGAAAGAAAAAATCGTACCTTAAAAGAAATGATGAATGCTATGTTAATAAGTTCTGGATTGCCACAGAACTTGTGGGGAGAGACAATTTTCTCTGCAAATTACATTTTAAATAAGGTGCCTCGAAAGAAAGTTGATCAAACCCCTTATGAACAATGGAATGGTCGAAAACCTTCCTACAAGTTCTTACGAATGTGGTAGTGTCTTTCAAAGGTTCTTGTACCTACTCCTAAGAAAGAAAAGGATAGGTCCAAAAACTGTTGATTGTTTATTTATTGGCTATGCACATAATAGTAGTGCGTATCGATTTCTTGTACATAAATCTGAAAACCCAGATATACACAAGAACACGATCATGGAGTCTAGAAATGCATCGTTCATTGATAATATATTTTCTTGTAAAGAGGAATATAGTCCTAAAAAATGCACATTTGAAACTGTTGGGGAAACTAGTAAAACCCAAGAAGATAATGTTGAGGTTGAGCCTAGACGTGGGAAACGAGCTAGGACCTCAAAATTTTTTGGTCCAGACTTTATAACTTATGTTATAGAAAGTGAGTCTCAAAGCTATAATGAAGCTATTAGATCACCAGATGGTCCATTGTGGAAAGAAGCAATTAAGAGTGAAATTGATTCTATCCTACAAAACCATACTTGGGAACTAGTAGATCTTCCTCCTGGTTGTAAGCCATTGGGCTACAAATGAATTTTTAAAAAGAAAATGAAGACGGATGGTACTATTGATAATATAAGGCAAGGCTTGTCATTAAAGGGTATAGACAAAAGGAGGGTCTAAACTACTTTGATACATATTTTCCTATTACGAGAATAACATCCATTCGTATGATTATTGCGATCGCAGCTTTGCGAGATCTCGAAATACATCAAATGGATCTAAGACTGCCTTCCTTAATGGAGATTTGAATGAAGAAATCTACATGGAACAACCTGAAGGATTTTCTGCTCCACGGCAAGAAAATAAAGTTTGTAAGCTTGTCAAATCATTGTGTGGGTTAAAGCAAGCTCCAAAACAATGACATAAAAAATTTGACAAAGCTATACTCTCTAGTGGATTTAAAATCAATGAGTGTGATAAATGTGTTTATGTCAAAGACACAATTGAAGGATATGTCATCTTATGTCTTTATGTTGATGACATGCTCATAGTGGATATTAATGATAAGATCATTAAATATACTAAGAAAATGTTGAATTCTAAATTTGACATGAAAGATATGGGACTTGCTGATGTTATATTGGGCATCAAGATCTCTAGAAATACTAATGGACTTGTTCAGTCACAGTCACATTATGTAGACAAGATTCGAAAGAAGTTCAACAAGTCTGATACTAGTGTAGCCATGACGCATGTGGACTTAAGTCTACACCTATCTAAGAATACTGGTGAGAGTATTTCTCAACTAGAATATTCTCGAGTGATAGGAAGTTTGATGTACCTAATGAGTTGTACAAGGCCTGACATTGCTTATTCTGTTAGTAGACTAAGTAGATACACTAGTAATCCTAGTGCTGAACACTGGAAATGGATAGTAAGGGTACTGCGGTATTTACGATATACACGTGATCAGGGAATGCACTACATGAGATATCCAGCTGTATTGGAAGGATACAGTGATGCAAACTGGATATCCGATATGAAAGATTCAAAATCTACAAGTGGATATGTTTTCACACTTGGTGGTGTAGCTTTGTCATGGAAATCTTCAAAACAAACTTGTATTGCTAGGTCGACATGGAATCTGAATTCATTGCGCTAGACAAGGCAGCTGAAGAGGCTGAATGGCTTCGAGATTTTATAGAAGATATTCCTAGATGGTCAAAACCTGTGCCAGCTATTTGCATACAATACGATAGCCAATCTGCTATTGGAAGGACACAAAGTAATATGCATAATGGTAAGTCTAGACATATTCGTCGTAGACACAATACTATTAAACAACTACTCTCAAGTGGGATTGTCACAATCGACTATGTAAAATCAAAGGACAATATTGCGGATCCACTAACCAAAGGGTTAAATCAAGAGTTAGTTAATAAGTTATCTAGAGGAATAGGACTAAAGCCTATGACGTTACAAGGGAATGGAATAGAAACCCAACCTAGTTGACTGGAGATCCCAAGATCTAGGTTCAAAGGGATAACCTAATTTCATGTACCTTAAGAGAATCACTGAGAAGAAATGTTCTTCTGCCCATTTCTATGATTCAACAGTGATACCTGCATAGTATGAGGGTAAGCTTTGCTTTTAATGACTATGTGTGTTGGTATAACCAAGCAGAGTATATCAAGATACTCTAAGTAGTCACCTATGTGAATGTGAAATAGGCCCGCTTCTAAAAGAATTTGAGAAAGGAAAAATTCTTTGATAAACATTCACTGAACCAGGCGAGTGTTCAAGGCCAAAATGAACACAAGTGTAAGAACTAAACTATGTTTGGAAAGCTCCTGTGTGAGGTCTGTCGGTTGTTTACACTAATGGCAATCAGTTCAAGACTATACGTTCACTGGTCAGCCAGTAAATCTGATAGATTGTCACAAGGGAAGGTTCAAAGCCAAAAGTTACCTATCCTTTACAGGAGTGATCCGTTGTGCTCTCTCTTGTCGAGTCGCTATTCTCACATCGTTTCGATTAATTTCATTCATGTGGGGAATTGTTGGATAAATATGTGTTTTAACCATGATTAAGGGCTAATAAAAGTGGGACTTACTTAGAGTTTAAGTGGGGTCCTTGTGGATTTGTGTTCTCCTCCATGAGGAGATGAAGTTTGGATATTTACAAGTCCAAAACAATTGATGGGTGACTGAGAAATTAATGATCAAATGTTGCCCCTTACAAGGAATTGGTAAAATGAAAAAGGTTCACAAATTGCCTTGTCCCACATAGGAAAAATAAAAGTGGTCTTTAGTGTATTTATAAGGCTACTTCATGTTTTGGGTTTGGGCCCCAAGGGGTACCCAGTTTTGTGGAAGGGGGAGGACCTAAAGTCCTTTGGGTTTACTCCACACACGCTCGCGCGCGCCGCCGCCTGTCCGACCGGCCGAGTCGGTTGCGGGTGCGGCCCGTACATGATATTTCTTTTTGGACCCCAGAATTTTTCCAAAGTTGCAAAAGACCTTTGGAATTTCTTCACACTTAACATGTGACAGAAATGCGTAAAGTCTAAGAGTTACAGAACTCCAAAATGTTGTTGTTACAACCTTTGGAATTTCTGAACTGATTTGGATTAATCCACAGATTTATTCCAACTCTACTTCAGTCTATAAACACCTCCAACACAGTTTTACATACAGTTCATCAAAGAGTTCCTTTTTCCAGTCTCAGTTTCAGATAGAGAGTCACATAATATAGTTGGTTCGCCGGAGCTGTTGTACGTTGTGCAAGTACCACTGTAAGAAGCCGCTGTATCCTGGGAGACAGACGCCGACGATTTCCTCAAGCACATCCGGTGAGGCAGCGAATCTGTTTTAAGGAAACTGTGAAATTTCACAGGTCTCGGTTTGATCAATTTTGTTTTAGTTCCTGCTTTGTTTACATAGTATGTAATTTTCTTGTTTTTTTTTTCTTGAATTGTAATTCAGAATAATTTTTTGTTTTCCAATTGTATCAATGGAATATTTCCAACATTTTAAAGTTGCTCCTAAACGTTCGCACAATATTGCTTTCAATGTTTGAAAGAGTTGCTACACAATGTTATGTAAAATTTGATGACTTTTTTATTTTACAAAAAAAGGTTAATATTTTTTTTAATTTGGAAAAATTATTAGAGTGCCTTTTAAATTTTATACTCCCTCCATCCCTTTTTTTGAGTCTTATATTCCATTTTGGGATGTCCCAAAATTAGTGTTCACTTTCCTAAATTGGCATACAATTTTTACTTATTTTCTAAAACTACCCTTTCTTGAAATCTACACTAAGACAAAACTAAAAAAATTATTGCAATGATTAGGGGCAATTGTTGAAAGTAGGTGTACATTCTTTTTGTCCCCTTAATAAGTTGAGTTCCCAAAGATGGACTCAAAAAAAGGGACGGAGGGAGTAAAAAAAACAGACTGAATTACGAGAAAAGGTTTGACAGATACCTAGTTTTGACGAGAAAAGGTTGACAGGACAAGAATGGCCATCATGGGGCCAAAGGTAGTGTCAAACCCATTATGTCTACGACTTTTCTTTAGGTGCTAGGCAAATACGGAGTACAAATTTTTTTAAAATAAAATTTATTGTGCTCCTTTTGGGTCTCAATTTAGTGAAGGTAGTAGCAAAAAGGGGAAGGAAAATAATAGATGCACAACAAAAATTCACAATTAATTGCACAACTTGCTTAAAATTATTAGATTTCGTGCTGAAAAAGCTGTACATCCATTTTTTTTGTCTTTTTGTGTGTACAGCTTTTTCAGCACGAAGTCCAACAATTTTAAGCAGATTGTGCAATTGGTTGTGGATTTTTGTTGTGCATCTATCATTGCTCAAAGGGGAAATAAAAGAAGAAAAAGTTAAACAATCTTAGAAATTTAAAAAATTAGAATATAGTTGAAAATCAAGGAAAACAAGGAAAGTGATTTATAAAATTTAAACTTTGTAACTTACTTACACCGTATTAATTTATTTAATATTTTCTTTGTTATTTTTCTTAACCGTACAAAAAAAAAAAGTGTTTTAGTTATTTAGTTAGCGCAAAATTTTCATGAATTGAAAAAGGTCAGTAATTAATCTTGAAGTGTTGGGGAAAAATATCTCATTTTATGGTGATACCTTGTCATCTTTATCACCTTATTAGTACACATGGGCATAAATACTGATTTGTTGCCATGTTTCACTTAAATATAGAATGTATAGATGTCTAAACAATGAATGTTTCTTGACTTGTTATACCACGTTATCAAAAGAAATTTGTTCATACGCGTCAAGCTGAAGCTTTTAGTTTCAAGCTCGTTTATTAAACAAGTCAAGTTCAAGCAAACATGAGCTCAACTTGGCTTGTTTAATATAGAGTAATACTTGGGACATACCCACAGAGATAGACACATTAATTAAGTTGTATCCCAAAAATTATATATTTAAATGTGTCTCAAGTATCACTCTTTAATAAACAAATCAAATTTAAGCTTTAATTTTAAATTTGTTTTAATTAAAAAAAATCGAGCTCACGTGCCCGAACCGTGCTTGACTCGTATCCACCCATAATGACAGCTATGAAAATAGGACCAACAATATGTGCATGCATTCACCAGGACTACATTCGACAAATAAGTCCTCCAGGAAATCAAAACTGAAACGAATCACTTTTGGTCCCATGGACTTCCATGGCCCAAAATTAATCCTGAACATAGTTTCTGACCAAGGAGCCCATCATGGTATTGTTTTGGACATAAGGTAAGTTTCAAACTCAAGTTCGGCCTGATGAGCCGGAGCTTGGTTCTCCAAGTACATCAAATACCTTTTGAAAAGTGCTCATGTACTTTAAATATTTTAAGAGTCATTTTGGTTCATGAATTTTGAAGATAAATTTTGATTCTACCCTAAAATTATCAGTAATTCCAAAAGCAACTAATCTTGGTATTAAATATATCTGTCTCTTCCAAGTTCCAACCATAGCAATTTGTATCAAGTAAAGGGTTGCTTAGAGTTGGAGACCTAGGGACAAAGACCCAAATGTTCAACTCTTCTAGGAGTATTTCTTTTATTGCCATTTCAGTATTTTAGTAATAATGCTCGTAACTTTCAACAAAATAACTAGTTATAATAAGCTCATGTTTCTTTTCTAATTTTATCCTTTTCAGTTGCAAAGAATGAGAAAGTAAATTGTGAGGGAACAATAATAGGGACCTATGATACATTCCGGTGATTTGGTCTTGAAAACTTTCAAATATTTGACATCCTGTACCAGTTCTTTCATGCCAGATTAGTGAAAAGTTAATTAGAGTTACTGTCACACCACGTCATCTTGTTGACGTGGTGGGATACACTAATTATATTTATACATGTACTATAACATCTCTTGATAATTATCCTTGAAAATAGAGGGTGTAATATATATAATTGTTGATTTTAAGAATAAAATGATATTGAAGATTAAACATCCATTTCATGGATGAATGTGATTAATTTGTGCGTCACACCATAGCAGTACGATGACGTGGTGTGACGGTCATCGTGAATTATTTTTCCAAATTAAGAGACTCTTTTCAAAATATCAAATGAGAGTGAGATAGTTATTTATATAAATTAGGATTGTAAGACCCACCAAAATGTATGCGAGTGACAAACACCAATGGCTAAGATATCTACCACTCTCTCATCCTCCGACATTAGCCCCAACACTAAGTTTTTGCTTGGATCTCCTGGTAAACTTTAACTTTCCCTAAAAACTAACTCTCTCCCTCTATCCCTTGTATTACAATTCACAAGTCTTTTTTTTTATTTTTATTTTTATTGAAACTATATCACATATCACAAATCAAACGAAGCCCAAATCACATTTATACTTGATTATTTGATATTTGATACCTAATTATGAATAACTAGAATAGGGCCACACACTCCGTGTGTTTGCGTCAGTTTGTTTGTCTGTTATTTTTATTTTATTTTTTTTAAAAATTGTTTTAGACAGTTTTTTCTCATTTGTTGAAGTAGTTTTTTTTTAATTGATTGGACATTTTAATACACTTCTAATATTTTTTAAGAAGATAAAATGTAATGGTTTAACTGTAATTATAGAGATTAGAAAATAATGTTGGTACATCTCCCTTTCCCTTTATAATAGTATAGTTGTTAATTATAGGGTAAATTACACAAACCTCCCCTGAGATTTGCCTTAATTACACGGACCTCCCCTCTTGTTTCAAAAATTACACAAACCTCCCTCGAGGTTTGATTAGGTAACAAAACGCCCCCTCCCCTATTGGTCCATTAGTTTTTTTTTTACATTAGCCTCCCCTGAAAATTACAATTAGCCCCCCTAATATTATAAAATTGTCATACTAAAGCCTCTTTCTCTTATATTTTTGTGCTAATTATAAAATCTCTCCTCCCTCCTATGTTTTTGGGTTAATTTTTTTAGCATTAATTTATATCATCTACACAAAATATACACAAAACATATATAAATAGGTCCAATTTTTTTTCCCCCGAACAAACCTCTATCAAGCCCCCCTGTATTAATTTTCTAGATCCGCCCGTCCCTATGCTTCAAAAGTGGACACTTAACCCCCTGTGATTGTGGACTAAAATAGAACTGTTATGATTTCACTCAAAGAGCGTTAACCCCAAAATTAACATCACAAAATGGGTTAAGTGTTTATATTTTTAACTAATTTTAGAATTTTTGTCAGTTTTGAGTGAAATCATAACAATTCCATTTTAGTCCACAATCACAGGGGGTTAAGTGTCCACTTTTGAAGCATAGGGACAGGGGCGGATCTAGAAAATTAATACATGGAGGGCTTGATAGAGGTTTGTTTGGGGAAAAAATTTTTTGGACCTATTTATATGTATTTTGTGTAGATGATATAAATTAATGCTAAAAAAATTAATCCAAAAACATAGGAGGGAGGAGGAATTTTATAATTAGAACAAAAATATAAGAGAAAGGGGGCTTAGTATGACAATTTTATAATATTAGGGGGGCTAATTGTAATTTTCAGGGGAGGCTAATGTAAAAAAAACTAATGGAGCAATAGGGGAGGGGGCTTTTTGTTACCTAATTCAAACCTCGAGGGAGGTTTGTGTAATTTTTGAAACAAGAGGGGAGGTCCGTGTAATTAAGGCAAACCTAAGGGGAGGTTTGTGTAATTTACCCTTAATTATATATTTGTTACAGTTTGTAATTAAGTTGTTTTTCAACTATTAGAACAGTTTTCAAGAGTGACATATATCAATCATATCCAAAATTGACTCCAAAAAAAAAAAAAAAAAAAAAAAAAATCGTCTCGAGCCCGAACCCCGAATCCCCGTATAGCTTAGGACCCCTGACCAAATTTTCTAGCTTTGCCTTTGTTGAGCCACACCTCTCTATATGCCGGGAATCCCACAAATTAGACATGGGTCCTACCTAAAAGTCTTACTCTTTAGTGACAGAGTACCAAATAAATTAACATGAATATGAGGAATGCACTCGAATTTTCGAACCATACCCGAAAATCTAAGCCAATTCCCATCGGTTATTTCGGATTGGAACTTCAGTTCGGGTTATAACCGAACCTTAATTTATAGTACAATTCGGTTATCGGTGACGAATTATCAATCCCAACCGGACCAGAACAACCGAAGTTTTGGAGGATATGTTAACTTCAGTTTAGGAAGAGTAGTGCTACATACACAATTTTTGACACACTTTTTGACACACAGCTTTAAATGCATGTACCTTGTGCAATGTAAGTGGTGCACAGAAAAGTGTGAAAAAGTCAAATAGCACAAAGTACATGTGTTTAAAGCATAGTGTGTCAAAAAGTGTGTTTATCAAACATTTCCCATATTAGAGCTTGGAATGCCATGTTCAATCTTCAATAAAAAATGATACTCACCAAACCACCCACTAAAACACCCTTAGGCCCTTCTAAGCAAAATTTTCAAAATTCCTATGAGGCCCACATCATTTTCAGCCCTCAAATCCCTAAATCTTGCCATTTTCCCTCCATTTCCATTTTTTCCCAAATCCCTAACACTCCGTTTGGTATGATTCTAAAATAGAATAGAATTGAATTGGAGAGAATAGAAAAGAAAAGAAATGAATAAAATTGATTTGTAATTCTAATTCTCATGTTTGGTTTGAAAGAGAAATGAAATGAAATGAAATGAATCACGGTCATTTACTACATTGCCCATATGAAGAGAGGAGGTGTGAAATATATATGGGTAAGTTTGGTATATCACATTATTTCACTTAAAGTGAAATCATTTCTCACCAAATCCTACCAAAAGTGATATGATTTGTTTTTGGGTTAAAACAAGAATTTGTGAGAATTGGCTAGAATTGAAAATCAATTCTATTGTCAAACCAAACACAAAAATTGCCACAAACAAGAATTGCAATTCAATTCTTTTCTAGTTTGTGGCATACCAGACGGACTGTAAATCTTGAAGCAGCCGTCGGAGAAAACACACACACCAACCGAAGACTTGCCGGGATCCAACAACCCCCCCCCCCCCCCCCCCCCCAAAGACTTGCCGGAATTCGACGCCGGATGTGTGTATGTCGTTTACTTACCCACCCACCTTACATACACCTCACTTCACTTTAATGCTTCCCTAGAGAGAGAGAGAGAGAGAGAGAGAAAAGAATCCTAAAAGGGAATCAGTTTGTGGTGAATGACCAACCTTTTTATGTCAATGGATTCAATACATATTGGTTAATGGTACTTTCTGTGGATCAATCTACTAGGGGAAAGGTCAGTGAGGTGTTTCAACATGCATCTTCTGTCGGTCTTACAATATGTCGCACTTGGGCTTTCAATGATGGCCAATGGCGAGCTCTTTAGAAATCTCCATCCTTATATGATGAATATGTTTTCAAGGTCTTTGATTCTTGTTTTCATTTTATCATATTTGCTCAATTGGAATGGTAGTAATCTTAGAGAGGAAAAAAATGTCATCTAATTCAAACCCTCCCCCAACCCCCCCCCCCCCCCCACACGGCGACCGCGACCACGACCGCTACTCGACGAGGCTCAGCCTCCCTCTCAGACGGCTCTCTCTCTCTGTCTCTGTCTCTTTCTCTCTCTCTCTCCCTCCGATGCTGTGTTGCTGCATATTAATGATGAAAGTGAGATTCTGTATTGCTTTCCTCACTCTCTGATGCTGTGGTACTGCATCTTGGATCTGGAGGGCCTTCAGTGGTTGGGGGTTTGTTGATATGGTCGGTTTGGATAAGTATGCACAGGTAGTGTTTGACACTTTGTCGTAAAGGTGGGTTTGTTAAGTAGTTGATTTTGTGGTCTGGCTGTTTATTTTGTTTTGAGTTTTGTTTATTTTGCAAAATGGGGTTTGTTTTTCCTTGTGAGCCGCCTTGATTTCTAATAAAATTGAGTTGCTGTTCAAAACCCCACCCAAAAAAAAAAGAAAAAAAGGGCATGGGTAAATTACCCAATTATCAAACTAATTCGGTTGATATTAACCCCGAAGTTCCCAACCAAACCCGAGCTTATATTTCGGAAACCAAACTGTAGTTTCGGTAATTAGTTAGTACAGTTCGTTTATTGGTACCATTTTGGCCAATACCACGCAAAGTAAACCCAACCGAACTTCACAGTTCGAACCTGGTTCGACCCTAAGTAATGCCACGCTTAACAAATCTAAATCTCAAATTCATATCCCAAATATTGTGATAATGGAATCAATGTACTGCCGCTTTAATATTTTGTAATCAAATTTTAGTAAGCCATTGCTACATCATTTGGGCAAAGTGGATTTGATATTTGGATTTAAAAAGCATAGCATTACTATTTAACATTTGCACAAAATTTATTGCCCCGAACACTCTCATCTTCTCACCGTCTCACTCCCTCCTCCTCTCACATTAGTCCGGAGACACCACCAACCAACGCCAACGGCCGCGGGCCACCACATCAGTAATCTCTCTCTCTCTCTCTCTCTCTGAGTAACAGCCGCAAACAGACCTCTGATAAATCTCAGTCTCATTCATTCCGAATTATAAATAAATTAGTCTTCTAAACTAACAAAATTAAATGATAGTACAAAAGCAGTTTTATATAATTTGATAAAAAAAAAAGAAAGAACAAAAAAGATAAGAAGAAGCGGTTTTATGACTTTATCATTAATTTGATATAATTATATGTAGTAGATTTATTGTTTAATTTTATGAGACCTAGCTTAGTTCTTTGTGATATTGTATGAGGCGGGATTTACATATTAGGAAGTAGTTTGATTGGTGAGGGCCGTGAGGCAATCAAAGCTCCACGCAGCACTTCAAAATAATCTCATTCTAGGTAAAACTCAAGCT
Source organism: Hydrangea macrophylla (assembly GCA_033977485.1). Taxonomy (NCBI): domain Eukaryota; kingdom Viridiplantae; phylum Streptophyta; class Magnoliopsida; order Cornales; family Hydrangeaceae; genus Hydrangea; species Hydrangea macrophylla. Next base: position 129,398,235 of record CM066984.1, on the reverse strand, counting down.
TTCTTTTCCTTTGAAGTTCAAACTGTGTTTGATATGAGATATTTGATGTTCAATTGATTTGGTTGATTTTTGTTCATTTATTGTTGATACGGAGTACCTAATAAGTTGTTGATTTTTGTTCATTTAGTGTCGTTCTGATTTTTTTTGCCCGACACTTTATCATGGATTCTTGTTATGAGCCTCCTTTGGTTAGTTTCATACCATCAAATTGTTACACTGGTTACTCCTTTTCAACCATTCATACCAGAGGAGGCTTATGTTTCATGTTAGGTTTTGCCCCTAATTAGTTGAATTAACGTTTGGGGATTGGCTCTTGTTTTGTTTGGTTACTAAGGAAGTATTGTAAAAGAGAAGAAAATGAAATTCTAGTGTTCTATTTTGGTCATTTGGTATACTTTTTGGAGTATTGTTTTTTGTTTCCCTCCCCCCCGCCCCGTAGCACCGGTGTTGGTGCGGGGATTTGAGTACGGAGATGCGGGTGCGAGGGATTCGACAATTTTTCAAAAAAGTAAGGATGCGAGTGCGGCGGGAGTAATTGGATAAAATATTAAAAATATACTTTCGGATAGTAGTATATACAAATTATTTTATAACTATTAGTGCATTAGTGTATACCCTAGATAATTGTTATTCTTATTTTCTATTATTTAGCTTTTAAACCCCCAAAGTTTTCAAAATTGTATGAAGAACTTGTGTTCTTTTTCAAAAGAACGCTACAAAAAGGCCTCAGTCACACTCCAAAAGCACTCAAAGAATCCACAGAGCACCTAGTACGGGTGCGGCGGCCTTTTCGAAGAGTCCGTGTTTCGAGTAATGCTAGGGGCACACAAATTTGCACACACTTTTGCACACAAATGCTTTAAATGCATGTACCATGTGCTGTATACGTGGTGCACAGAAAAGTGTGAAAAATTCAAATAGCACAAGGTACATGCATTTAAAGCATTTGTGTGCAAAAGTGTATACAAAAGTTGTGTACACCTAGCATTACTCCCATGTTTCATAGCTCAAAAGGCAACACCAACATTAACTTTTCCAATATGAAGAATCTAATCAGTATGACCCAAGAAAAAAATGGTTTGTGAATTTGATTCGGTTTGTGAGTTTTTGTGTCTGCTCTCATTGCATTGTTTTGATGCTGTAGGTGTTACTGCTATTCTCTTGGTTGATATAGTTCTTGGATGTGTTACAAGTTACAACTGCTGCTTCCCTTGGCTTTATTGTGCTTCTTCTTGAAGAGCTTCAACTGTCCATGTTATCGCTTCATCTCTTTACTGGTTGCTTCTACGAGATCATTTTCATTGTGCATGTTGGGGTCTTCGAGCTTATTATTGACTTTTTTTTGCTTTCGTTTCTTTATTTTTATTTTGGGGTACTCAGCCATAGCACCCTAAAATTAATACAAGGCTACATAAAACCCAAGACCTAAATATTTAACTCAATAACCCCTTCTCCAACCAAAATGACCAAAATGACCTAATTTGCTAAGAAACCGAAAATGTTATCTCCTCCTACACAACAAAAGTGATGACTACGATGATGATAGTGGTGGTAAGGATGGTGGTGGTGGTGGTGGTGCGATGGTGGTGTTGTGATTTTGGTGGTGCTTCGATGGTGGTGGTGCGATAGTGGTGCAGTGATGGTGGTACTGATGCTACGATTGTAGATGGAGGTGAAGATGGTGGTGGTGGTGGTGGTGCGATGGTTGTAGTGGTGGTGCTTCAATGGTGGTAGTGGTGGTGCTGTGATGGTGGTGGTGATGACGATGGTAATGGAGGTGAGGATGGGGTGATGTCGACAGCGACGACGATGAAAACGATGATACAAATGGTGATGGTGGCGCGGTGCGGTAGTGGTGGTGGTGGTGGTAGTAGTGGTGGTGGTGGAGGTTGTAATAACCTGCATTTCCATTTAATTTTAAATTACATTTTCATATTTAATTGGTAATTGCATTGTCATATTTAATTTCATTTGGTATTGACTGCTTCATTTAATTACATTTCCCATGTTCAAAATTTTATTTCTTGATTTATTGTAAGATAAGAATGTTGTTGGGATTAAATTGTAATTTTTATAAAGATAGTGATACCAGTATGGATTTCAAAATCTGTAATTCAAAACGGTGAAAATAACTTCTATTGACTCAATCAGTATTTTTATAAAACCAGAAAATCACTTTCTACGTTAAAATGAATTTCCTGTATTTTTGTGGTGACCACCGCGCCCCGAAAATACCAGTTTATGTTCAAAACTGTCCGCGCGATGTGAGCTTCCACAGATTTTGGAAGTGACCGATTTGGACATTTGCTTTATTCCATTAATGGCAAGTAATCATTTGACTAAGTCTTGTTTGGGAATGCTTTGTGTGTGTGTGTGTATTCTTGTGACCAAAAGTTGCATTTCCCAAACACCATTAGCTTGAACCCCTACTAGCCTAGCTTGGCTCTTCAATAATCTGAGAGTGTATATGCATGTATATACGTATGAATAATGCTGAATCATTTGGGTAATTTCAGAATTTAAAACCAAAATTTCTTTTGTTGAGTGAACTTGGTAGTTCTTGGGCTCCAAGTAGCCTAAGCTTGGCTTCCCTATACACACTCACACACTTACAATCTGAAATTTACATTCACAACTAAAATATAGAGACATAGAGAGAGTTCAGAGAGATAGAGAATTGCAGATCTTTTTTTTTAGAAAGAAGAAGCTCTTGATCCTCCATAGTCAAGCTTGGGTTAATTCTTATTAAGCTTATCTTTCTCAACAATCACTCATCTCTTAATCACAGTGAGTATTCCAAACTCACTCCAAATGTAAACTTATGCTTGTTTACTGTGTTAATTTTGTGTTCTTGTTTAACTCCATGAAAATTTCACGTTGAAATTCATAACTTGAAAAAAAATGGAGATTTTCCAAACTCAATCAAAATAAGTTTTTAGAGATGATTTAGGGAGATTGGGGTCCCTAGATGCTACTGTTAAAGTTTTGGAGCCCAATTTGTTCACATAAGAAAGTATATAAGAAAATAAGTTTTGACATATTTTAGTTTTTCATAAAATTGGAGAGCTATAGTTTCAATTATGTTAAATTGATTGCATACTTGGAATCCTTGTTGAAAAACAAAGAAATCCATATATAATAGGACATATATGCTAATAGAATTGAAAATGGGTCATTTTGACCCCTTAAAACTGAAACAGAGGAAGTCTGGGGAAGAAGACGAAGCCTCAGTGAAAGGTCGCGCCACGATCGCGCGCGCGAGGATCGCGCGAGCGGCCCGCGCGAGCGACCCTCGCTCGAGCGGCTCGCGCGCGCGATTCTCCTGTACCTTGGCCGTTGGAAGAGTTTTTGTAAAGGAAAAATGAAAATCGACCAAATCGCGCGAGCGGACCGCGCGAGCGAATTATCGCGCGAGCGATCCGCGCGCGCGAGGTTGGCTTCCCCAGGCAGATGGAAAAGTTTATAAAAGAAAAAGGAAATCGGCCAGATCGCGCGAGCGGCCCGCGCGAGCGACCTTTCGCGCGAGCGGCCCGCGCGCGCGATTTCCGGCAGTTTGTGGTTTTTGTTGTTTTGTAGTAAGGGACTGTTTGGATGAAATTCATATACTGTTAAGGTTCTGTTTGGGTAGTTTATTTAAAACAGAACCCCAATTATTCATGTTTGAACGAGTTGGACGTTGTGTTTTGACTTATCAATTCCCGTACTTGCGTTGTGCCTTTAATTCAGTAAAGTGCTTTATGTTTTAGAGTTTCATGACATTCATGTGGGTCAGTGGTACATGCATGTGGGTGACAGTCAGTGTGGAAAGAGTAATGGTTAGTGTGGAAAAGAGTATGAGTTGTGGTTGTGGTTGTGATTGTGGTTGTGATTGTGATTGTGATTGAGATTGCGGTGGTGTTTGTAGTTGAAAAAGAGGCGTGGGTATCTTTGAAATGCGACGGTGGCAAACTGGACACTCACTGGCACCCATGGTAGTGCTAAAGTGTGGCCTACGGACACTCCCTGATAACTCAAGTCTGGATACTGCGAGAGGGGTTGCCCCGGTATTTGCATGGCGGTTAGGGTATTCAAAGTGTGAGGCATTGGACACTCCCTGGCGCCCCGTCGCTAAAGTGTGGCTATCTTAGTGTTTCAAAGATACCAGGAGTAGGATAGTGGGTTGTTGTGGATGTCGAGAGAAAAGAGTCGGCGAGATGAGTGTGGTGCATTGTCTCATTTCACGAGTATCTGTATTTATGAACGAACAACTTTTATTATATTCCTTGTTGTTTTATAAAATAAATCCTTTCAGTATTTAATAATGGAAAAAGGTAAATGGGTATGATTTACATTCAAAGTCATGTTTTTAATACTCACCAGCTTCTTGAAGCTGACGACGTTGATGCGTCCTGGACATTCGTGTTCAGGCTTTTCAGGTTTTAACCAGGAAGAAACGTATGACTACGCTAATTGAGGTGGCTGCTGTTGGAATAAAGAAACTGTTTATTTTATGCATTAAGTTTATTTGTTGGAGATTTAAACTGTTTTGTTTTAAGGATGACTGTAACAGACACTAAGCTATTATTTTATTTTCAAGGCGGTTTGTGCCTTAGTGACCCCGGTTTATAAGATGTAATAAGATAGAAAATTTTTGTAAGCCTTGATTGCTTTACTCTGATTATTATGTTTTATTGTTTAACGTTTGGGACGGAATCGATCCTTCAAACTGTCGCGACCTACGGGTCCATAAAGGAAATTAAACGCTTTCCTTATTTATGCTACGTCGGGGCGTGACAGGATTTAGTGGTATCAGAGCCAGGTTATTATTTATCTCAAGATAGTTTAGCCAGGTTAGGGTTTACCAGTATAGACCCGATTCCACATTCCATTAAGTGTTACACACCCGATGATACGACAGGGAGGATAGACTCAGAACCCAAACGCCTAAGATTATTCTGTTCTGACTTAAGTAGTACCTTTTTCAGGTATGGATCCAGCTCAGCCCCTGTTTGTACCTAATCCTTTTGGAGGACATTGGGTCACGGTAGGAGCTATAGTGCCGGCCTCGGCGACCCTTTATTTCACTGCTGTGGGGCAGCGTGCAGCTGCTACTGTCGAGCTAGACCTTTGGCATCAGATTCATATATTAGGACTGGTCGACCTATCTCGTGCTCGCCTCGAGATTCTTTACTTCATAGAGATTCAGCGCCTTGTACTCGTTGAGATGGTTCGCTTGGTTAACAGCGATACCTTCTATTTTCCTTTGGAGGCTCAGATTGTGCAGGCCCACCTTGCACAGTTGGAGGTACCTCCACCAGTCGTCCCTGCTATTGAGGATGATGATGACGTTGACGTTGTGCTCGCTTCCATTTCCGAGGAGGATGGCTTAGGATGGGACGACTTTGCGGTCGACCTTGAGGAGGCGCTTGCACTTGAGCCAGCCTTGCCTGAGGCAGATGTCCCTGGACCTGCTTCACTGATGACCTCTCACAGTTGTAACTTTGGGGCAGGCCCCTCCCATGTTCAGCGACTGCATCAGGCCGACTCGCTTGACCTGTTGATGGCTACTTACGGCGATGACTGATTATTTAGATATCGCTTTGTATATATTGATTGTTTTAACTATTAGCTCTATCTCTTTTTGCAAACTGTAATTACATGCATTAAAGCGTAGGGCAATGACCCCATTTTTGTAGCATTAACTCTTGCATGCGTCCTAACCCATGCAGATAGGGTAGGCATTGATCTGACCATACATGATTTTTGTATCTACTTGGCAGAAGTTATATATATAAGATATACTCTTTTGAATGTTGTTATTTAAATTACTTCATATCACTGTCGCATGCATGTTTCTCATTCTACTACCACTATCATGCATAGAATGGCTGGAGGAGTCAGGAGAAACAGGAACCTGATCGAGGGAGCACCCGAAGCAGCTGATCCTACCGGGATGTTTGAAGCGTTTATCAGACGGTTAGAAAGGATCGGTAATACAAACGACAATCGGAGAGACCGTCAAACGGGAGACAAGTTGCTAGAAAGATTCCGTGCTCTAAGGCCCGAACAATTTGCGGGTACCGCGGAACCCTGGAAGGCGGAACAGTGGTTGAGACAGATGGACCGGATGTTTGAAGCTGTCCAATGTAACGAGATAGACAAGAGGAGATTGGCTACGTTCCAGTTGACCGATGCTGCCGCAGATTGGTGGGATTCGGTTATAGCCACTATCGGGAATGCGGCTGCTACCGGAATGACGTGGATGGCATTCAAGGGAAGATTTTTGGAGAAGTATTTCCCGGCTACGGAGAGGCACAGAAGAGAGAAGGAATTTATGGAGTTGACTCAGGGGACCAAGTCGGTGCAGGAGTACACCACACAGTTTGAAAGACTGTCTCGATTCGCTCCACACCTGGTTGATACTGAGGAAAAGAAGATCCGCAAGTATAATCAAGGCCTGACACCGCAGATTCGCCGCTTGACTCTCGGCCACTTGGATAAAACGTTTGAAGGACTTGTTGGTTTGGCGACCGATCTGGAAGAGGATGCTCGAGTAAGCCGAAAACAATTTGAATTCCGACCGCCTCAAAGGGGTAATTTTGGGAATAGACCACCAATGAACCGTACCCAAGGGCAGAAGAGGAATTTCGACGGAAGCAGGAAGACCCAGGCTATTACCTATCCGACTCAACCTCGAGTAGGAGAAGGAAGTAGTAGTGGAAAGTGCTTCAACTGTGGTAACCCTGGACATGTGGCTCGTGATTGCAAGGCACCAAGGCGTGCTACTCAGCAAGGGATAGTCTGCTTCAACTGTGGTGAACCAGGCCACATCAGCAGGTTCTGTACCGCTCCTAAGCAGGTGACTTATGGTCAACAGGGACAGACTCGCGTGAATGCTGTTATCCCCGATACCGCTGGATATGATGGAACTGCGTACGAAGAAGGGAATTATGAAGAAGCTCAACCTGATCAGCAAGCAGTAGAAGGTACATTAACTCTGTTTAACTCCCATGTTAAAGTGTTATTTGATACGGGTGCTGCTCTTTCGTTCATATCTGTTAATACAATTCGGAGATTGGGTATTTTACCTCATCGCTTAGAGAAAGCTTTGAAGGCTACTTCCCCATTAGGAGCTGCAGTCAGATTAGGACACGTGTGCAAGGATTGTCCTCTACGGATAGGAGACCGTGAGATTCCATCTAGATTGATTGTCCTCTCAATGAAGGAGTTTGACATAATCCTAGGAATGGATTGGCTCACTCAGAATCAAGCAACATTGGATTGTGCGAGGAAAAGAATCACCTTCTCCGACAATGAGAATCAGTCATTTGATTTTCAATGTAACCCTTCGGGAGATATGTTCCTCACGAGATATTTAGCCAACATCGAAGTCGTCAGTACAGAAGCGACAGTGTCGTCTATACCTGTAGTCAAGGACTTCGAAGGAGTATTTCAAGACGTTTCTGGTTTGCCGCCCGAGAGAAGTATAGAGTTCTGCATTGAGCTTATACCGGGTACCGTACCAATCACCAAGGTTCCCTACAGAATGGCCCCCACCGAACTGCTGGAATTGAAGGAACAAGTTCAAGAGCTCGAGAACCTAGGTTTTGTACGTCCAAGTACATCTCCTTGGGGAGCACCGGTGTTATTCGTGAAGAAGAAGGACGGTACGCTCAGATTGTGTATCGACTACAGAGAATTGAACCGCGTGACTATCAAGAACAAGTATCCTTTGCCTCGGATTGACGATTTGTTTGATCAACTTCAAGGAGCTACGACATTTTCCAAGATCGACCTAAGGTCGGGATATCATCAGTTGAGGGTACGAAAGGAAGACATACCTAAGACTGCTTTCAGAACCCGATATGGTCATTATGAGTTTCTGGTAATGCCATTTGGAATGACGAACGCCCCGGCAGTATTCATGGATTTGATGAACAGAGTGTTCAAACCTTATTTGGATCAGTTTGTCATCGTCTTTATAGATGATATTTTGATCTATTCTAAGTCAGGAGAAGAACACGAGCAACATCTAAGGATTGCGATGCAGACGCTTAAGGACCACCACTTGTATGCCAAGTTCAGTAAGTGTGAGTTTTGGTTACAAGAAGTGAAATTTTTGGGACACAAGGTGTCATCTCAAGGAATTTCTGTGGATTCGTCCAAGACCGATGCTGTATCAAACTGGGTTAGGCCGAGCAACCCTACAGAAGTTCGGAGTTTTCTTGGACTCGCAGGCTATTACAGGAGATTCGTTGAGGGATTCTCAAAGATAGCAGCGCCTTTAACTGGGCTGACGAAGAAGAATTTGAAGTTCGAATGGACAGAGAAGCATGAGCGAGCCTTTCTAGAGTTGAAGGAGAGACTCACTACCTCACCGGTACTGGCAATACCCAAGCCCGATGAGAAGTTCACTATCTTTAGTGACGCATCATACCAAGGGTTAGGGTGTGTACTTATGCAAGATGGCAGGGTGATCGCCTATGGATCCAGACAGCTGAAGCCGAATGAGTTGAACTATCCCATTCATGATTTGGAATTGGCGGCAGTAGTTTTCGCACTCAAGATTTGGAGACACTATCTCTACGGTGAGAAGTTTGATTTATTCTCCGATCACAAGAGCCTAAAGTACTTGTTCACACAGAAAGAGTTGAACATGAGGCAGCGCAGATGGATGGAGCTGATTAAAGATTATGACTTCACGTTAGAATACCACCCGGGTAAAGCTAATGTGGTTGCTGATGCCCTGAGTCGACAGACTCGTGAGACGATCGCCTCCTTAATGGTTAGAGAATGGCGAGCATTGGAGACGTTGGCGGAATTCGATGTACAGAGCGCTGAGGAAACAGAAGGACAACTTTTTGGATGTCTTATCCTGCAGCCTGTTCTTATCGACCGCATCTTTGGAGCTCAGAAAGAAGACGAGAAGTTTCAGGCATGGTTCGTGAAGATGTCGGAAAAAGACCCGACAGAATGGAAGGTGAGAGACGATGGAGGATATCGGTGCAGGAATAGATTATGTGTGCCAGGTGATGAAGAGCTTAGGAGGGATATCCTGGAAGAAGCGCATAAGTCAAGATATACAGTTCACCCGGGAGGAACGAAGATGTACAAAGATCTGAAGAGAAATTTCTGGTGGGAAGGTATGAAGAAGGACGTGGCAGAGTTTGTATCCAAGTGTTTGACGTGTCAGCAAGTCAAGGCCGAACATCAGAGACCGTCCGGACTGTTGCAACCGCTACCTATTCCTGGTTGGAAGTGGGAGCACATTACGATGGATTTTGTAGTAGGATTACCCCGGTCGCAGCAGAATCATGACGCTATTTGGGTAATCGTGGATCGATTGACGAAGTCAGCTCATTTCATTGCTTATAGTATGACGTACCCGGTAGAGAAGATGAGCCGGATGTACATACAACAAGTTGTGCGACTTCACGGTGCACCGGTGTCGATTGTGTCAGACCGTGACGCACGTTTTACCTCTGGATTTTGGGAAAGTCTGCAAGAAGCTATGGGAACTTCGCTCAAGATGAGCACTGCTTTTCACCCTCAGACAGATGGGCAGACTGAACGTGTTAATCAGATCATGGAAGATATGCTCAGGGCTTGTGTGATCGATTTCGAAGAATCTTGGGAGACACACTTGCCATTGGTAGAATTCGCCTATAACAACAGTTATCACACGAGTATCGGTATGGCTCCGTTCGAAGCACTGTACGGACGACCATGTCGTTCCCCTTTGTGTTGGGCTGAAGTTGGGGATACAGAGTTGCTGGGACCAGATTTGGTAAGAGAAACTAATGAGAAGATTACTTTGGTCAAGGAGAGGATGAGAACCGCTCAGAGCCGGTATAAGAGCTATGCTGATCGACGGCGCAAGGATTTGGAGTTTAGTGTTGGAGATCACGTACTACTTAAGGTTTCACCAACCCGAGGAGTGATACGTTTTGGTCTCAAGAGAGGAAAGTTAGCTCCGCGTTTTATCGGACCGTTCGAGATTTTGGAACGTGTCGGGAAAGTAGCTTATCGACTGGCGCTACCACCGAAGATGTCTGGGGTTCACAACGTGTTTCACGTGAGTATGTTGAGGAAATACATACGAGACCCCTCACATGTGGTTAGTTATGACGACATTGAGACAAGTCATAACGTTTCTTACAAGGAAAGGCCCGTGAAAATTTTGGATCAGAGTATCAAGAGGCTGAGGAACAAAGAAATTCCATTGGTGAAGGTTCAGTGGAATCACCATGACGAGAATGAAGCCTCGTGGGAAGTTGAAGCTGATATGAGGAAGAAGTACCCGGAGTTATGTCAGGATTAGTCAGTCTTGATTTCGGGGACGAAATCCTGTTTAAGGGAGGAAGGGTGTAATAACCTGCATTTCCATTTAATTTTAAATTACATTTTCATATTTAATTGGTAATTGCATTGTCATATTTAATTTCATTTGGTATTGACTGCTTCATTTAATTACATTTCCCATGTTCAAAATTTTATTTCTTGATTTATTGTAAGATAAGAATGTTGTTGGGATTAAATTGTAATTTTTATAAAGATAGTGATACCAGTATGGATTTCAAAATCTGTAATTCAAAACGGTGAAAATAACTTCTATTGACTCAATCAGTATTTTTATAAAACCAGAAAATCACTTTCTACGTTAAAATGAATTTCCTGTATTTTTGTGGTGACCACCGCGCCCCGAAAATACCAGTTTATGTTCAAAACTGTCCGCGCGATGTGAGCTTCCACAGATTTTGGAAGTGACCGATTTGGACATTTGCTTTATTCCATTAATGGCAAGTAATCATTTGACTAAGTCTTGTTTGGGAATGCTTTGTGTGTGTGTGTGTATTCTTGTGACCAAAAGTTGCATTTCCCAAACACCATTAGCTTGAACCCCTACTAGCCTAGCTTGGCTCTTCAATAATCTGAGAGTGTATATGCATGTATATACGTATGAATAATGCTGAATCATTTGGGTAATTTCAGAATTTAAAACCAAAATTTCTTTTGTTGAGTGAACTTGGTAGTTCTTGGGCTCCAAGTAGCCTAAGCTTGGCTTCCCTATACATACAACACTCACACACTTACAATCTGAAATTTACATTCACAACTAAAATATAGAGACATAGAGAGAGTTCAGAGAGATAGAGAATTGCAGATCTTTTTTTTTAGAAAGAAGAAGCTCTTGATCCTCCATAGTCAAGCTTGGGTTAATTCTTATTAAGCTTATCTTTCTCAACAATCACTCATCTCTTAATCACAGTGAGTATTCCAAACTCACTCCAAATGTAAACTTATGCTTGTTTACTGTGTTAATTTTGTGTTCTTGTTTAACTCCATGAAAATTTCACGTTGAAATTCATAACTTGAAAAAAAATGGAGATTTTCCAAACTCAATCAAAATAAGTTTTTAGAGATGATTTAGGGAGATTGGGGTCCCTAGATGCTACTGTTAAAGTTTTGGAGCCCAATTTGTTCACATAAGAAAGTATATAAGAAAATAAGTTTTGACATATTTTAGTTTTTCATAAAATTGGAGAGCTATAGTTTCAATTATGTTAAATTGATTGCATACTTGGAATCCTTGTTGAAAAACAAAGAAATCCATATATAATAGGACATATATGCTAATAGAATTGAAAATGGGTCATTTTGACCCCTTAAAACTGAAACAGAGGAAGTCTGGGGAAGAAGACGAAGCCTCAGTGAAAGGTCGCGCCACGATCGCGCGCGCGAGGATCGCGCGAGCGGCCCGCGCGAGCGACCCTCGCTCGAGCGGCTCGCGCGCGCGATTCTCCTGTACCTTGGCCGTTGGAAGAGTTTTTGTAAAGGAAAAATGAAAATCGACCAAATCGCGCGAGCGGACCGCGCGAGCGAATTATCGCGCGATCGATCCGCGCGCGCGAGGTTGGCTTCCCCAGGCAGATGGAAAAGTTTATAAAAGAAAAAGGAAATCGGCCAGATCGCGCGAGCGGCCCGCGCGAGCGACCTTTCGCGCGAGCGGCCCGCGCGCGCGATTTCCGGCAGTTTGTGGTTTTTGTTGTTTTGTAGTAAGGGACTGTTTGGATGAAATTCATATACTGTTAAGGTTCTGTTTGGGTAGTTTATTTAAAACAGAACCCCAATTATTCATGTTTGAACGAGTTGGACGTTGTGTTTTGACTTATCAATTCCCGTACTTGCGTTGTGCCTTTAATTCAGTAAAGTGCTTTATGTTTTAGAGTTTCATGACATTCATGTGGGTCAGTGGTACATGCATGTGGGTGACAGTCAGTGTGGAAAGAGTAATGGTTAGTGTGGAAAAGAGTATGAGTTGTGGTTGTGGTTGTGATTGTGGTTGTGATTGTGATTGTGATTGAGATTGCGGTGGTGTTTGTAGTTGAAAAAGAGGCGTGGGTATCTTTGAAATGCGACGGTGGCAAACTGGACACTCACTGGCACCCATGGTAGTGCTAAAGTGTGGCCTACGGACACTCCCTGATAACTCAAGTCTGGATACTGCGAGAGGGGTTGCCCCGGTATTTGCATGGCGGTTAGGGTATTCAAAGTGTGAGGCATTGGACACTCCCTGGCGCCCCGTCGCTAAAGTGTGGCTATCTTAGTGTTTCAAAGATACCAGGAGTAGGATAGTGGGTTGTTGTGGATGTCGAGAGAAAAGAGTCGGCGAGATGAGTGTGGTGCATTGTCTCATTTCACGAGTATCTGTATTTATGAACGAACAACTTTTATTATATTCCTTGTTGTTTTATAAAATAAATCCTTTCAGTATTTAATAATGGAAAAAGGTAAATGGGTATGATTTACATTCAAAGTCATGTTTTTAATACTCACCAGCTTCTTGAAGCTGACGACGTTGATGCGTCCTGGACATTCGTGTTCAGGCTTTTCAGGTTTTAACCAGGAAGAAACGTATGACTACGCTAATTGAGGTGGCTGCTGTTGGAATAAAGAAACTGTTTATTTTATGCATTAAGTTTATTTGTTGGAGATTTAAACTGTTTTGTTTTAAGGATGACTGTAACAGACACTAAGCTATTATTTTATTTTCAAGGCGGTTTGTGCCTTAGTGACCCCGGTTTATAAGATGTAATAAGATAGAAAATTTTTGTAAGCCTTGATTGCTTTACTCTGATTATTATGTTTTATTGTTTAACGTTTGGGACGGAATCGATCCTTCAAACTGTCGCGACCTACGGGTCCATAAAGGAAATTAAACGCTTTCCTTATTTATGCTACGTCGGGGCGTGACAGAGGTGGTGTGGCGCTGGTGGTGTTGGTGCTCTGATGGTGGTGGTGGTGGTTGTGCTGCAAAATTCTGTTATAGAAAACAGATAATATTATCTGTTTACAAAAACAGATAATAATTGTGGTGCTGCTGGTAGTGGTTGTGGTGGTGATGTGATCGCAATGGTTATGAACTGTGCTGTTATAGGGGTATGGTGGTGGTGGTGGTTGTGCAAAATTATCTGTTTTCGAAAACAGATAATATTGTCAAAACAGATAATATTATCTGTTTTGTGGTGCTGCTGGTAGTGGTTATGGTGGTGCTGTGATGGTTGTGGTTATGAACTGTGCTGTTAAGGGGGAGGAGGTGGTGGTGGTAGTGGTGGTGGTGGTGGTGCAGTGGTGTAGGTTGTGAAAAGTTATCAGTTTTTGAAAACAGTTAATATTATCTGTTTACAAACAGATAATATTATCTATTTACAAAAACTGATAATATTGTGGTGCTCTAGTGGTGCTGTGATGGCTGTGGTTATGAACTGTGTTGTTAAGGGGAAGGAGGTGGTGGTGGTGCAGTGGTGGTGGTGCAGTGGTGTAGGTTGTGAAAAATTCTCAATTTTTAAAAACAGATAATATTATCTGTTTGCAAAAATTGATAATATTGTGGTACTCTAGTGGTGGTCATGATAGTGCTGTGATGGCTGTGGTTATGAACTGTGTTGTTATGGGGGAGAAAGTGGTGGTGGTGGTGGTGGTGCAGTGGTGGTGGTGGTGGTGCAGTGGTGTAGGTTGTGAAAAATTCTCAGTTTTTGAAAACAGATAATATTATCTGTTTGCAAAAATTAATAATATTGTGGTGCTCTAGTAGTGGTCATGGTGGTGCTGTGATGGCTGTGGTTATGAACTGTGTTATTAAGGGGGAGGAGGCGGTGGTGGTGGTGGTGGTGGCGGTGTAGGTTAATTGTGAAAAATTCTCAGTTTTTGAAAACAGATAATATTATCTGTTTGCAAACAGATAATATTGTGGTGCTCTGGTGGTGGTTATTGTAGTGTTGTGATGATGGTGGTTATGAACTGTGTTGTTAAGGGGGAGGTGGTGGTGGTGGTGCAGTGACAATGGTGGTGGTGATGGCAGTGACAATGGTGGTGGTGGTAATGGTGATGGTGATGGTGATGGTGATGACGATGGTAGTGGTGCTGTTATGATGGTACTGTTGCTGCGATGGTAGACGTGGTGGCGATGGTGGTGGTGGTGCACTGGTGGACATGGTGGGGTGGTGGTGCTATGATGGTGGTGGTGGTGGTGGTGGTGCTGCAATGGTGGACACTGTGGCGAGGGTGGTAGTGCTTCGATGGTAGTGATGGTGGTGATAATGGTGCTGTGATGGCAGTGGTGGTGGCGCGGTGGCGATGGAATGGCGTGGTGGCGGCGACGGTGGCGATCGTGCTGGTGATGAAGATGACGATTGTGGTAGTGGTGGGGGTAGATTTGTCATAAAAACAAAAAAAAAAAAAAATTCAAAAGAAGGGATTTAGCTTTAAAACAAATCAGCACTTTGGGTTTATATTAAAAAATAACTTTTGTTGGGTTTTATAAACTATACACTAAATTTAAGGGGTTTATCACAAAATTTCCCTTTTATTTTTAGGTTATGTTGATTTACATTATCGTTCGGTTACAAAGTAAAAGAGTTACATTGGTATATTTTGTTGCTTTTGTTTGCTTTTTCTTTTTCTTTTTTAGTTTTAATTTATGTTAGCAAATGCTTTTTTTTTTATATAAAAAAGAAAAGAAAAGAAAAAAGAAAACAAAGTCATATTTCATTGACTTTTTCCAAGCATTTTATACAAAGCATTTATTCTATAATCCCTTACTAGTTTAGTCAAGTAAATATTAATTTAAAATCCTTCACATTTCTTGTTTTTATTAAGGGTTAATTACACTTACACCCCCTGTACTTTGGGTCATTTTCACTTTGACCCCCTGTAGTTCAAAACGTGACACTAACACCCCCTATACTTTAATGTAAAGTGTTATCGTCAGGAATTCCGTTGAAGTTAACGGAAAAAGTGACACTTACACCCCCTGTACTTGCAAAAGACCAAAATGCCCTAAAATTTCTCCTTCTTCAGCACAGGAATTCTCCAACAAGGCCCCAAGCTAGGGGTGTCAAACGGGGCAAATTGGCCCACCCCGATTCGTCATTTGGCGAGTCGCAATTCGTCTCGCCCAGTGGACGAACCCAGCTCGTGACTCAATTCATTGGGTATGGGTCTGGGTCGACTTCCATTTTTGCAACCCACAACTCGCCCCGTGACCCAGCTCGTCTAACCCACCAACTCGTCACCAACTCGCCTCGCCTCGTAACCCGCCTCGCCTCGCGGACCCACCCTGCCCCGCCTCACCAACCCGTGAAAAAAATATTTTTATTTAAGTGTTTTCAAATAAACTATTTATTAATAAACAATTTTATTAAACTTTTAAGTAGAAAATAATTAAAAAAAAAAAAAAAAGTTTTCAAATACTTTTTTCAACAAACTATTTTTAAATATAGTGTTTTATTAAACTTTTTTTTAGAAATTTTTTTTATTAAAAATAAAAATAAGTTTTTGCAAGCAACCCGCGGACTAACTCGTGGACTAATTCGCGAACCAACCCGCGAGTTAGCCACCCCGCCTCGCCTCGCCCCGTTGACCCATGAATTAGTGGGTTGGGACGAGTCACCCTATATCCATTACCGAGTCAATTCGCCCCGCCCCGTCTATTTTGCCAACCCGCCCTGTGACTCACCAAAATTCGCCCAACTCGTCGAGGTGGAGGGGCGGGGCGGGCCGCCCCGTTTGACACCTCTACCCCAAGCAATGAAATCAAAATTAAAAACAAATATCAAAACCCCAAATCAAAACCAATTAGGCCACCACCAGAAAAGAAGAAGAAAGAGAGGTCGTTGACTTCGACCATCACCACCAACGTCCATTTCTAACCACCTTCAAATCTGTGAACATGCGAGAGGTAGAGAAGAGGGTCTGAGAGACTGAGATAGAGAGAGAAGCTAAATTCTGGGACTTATTTTTGTGCAGAATGTATAGAGGGTGTTCTTGATTTTGGTATGTATGTTGGGTTGATCGAATTTTTAAATACAACCCAAAACATACCAAAACATCAAACAACTTGAAAATTCTGATCAACCCAAAAAAAATTGATCAACCCAACATACATACCAAAATCAAGAACACCCTCTATACATTCTGCACAAAACCAGTCCCATAATTTAACTTCTCTCTCTATCTCAATCTCTCAAACCCTCTTCTCTACCTCTCGCATGTTCACAGATTTGAAAGAGGTTAGAAATGGTCGCTGGTGGTGATGGCCAAAGTCAACAACCTCTCTTTTCTGGTGGTGGCCTGATTGGGTTTTGATTTTTGTTTTTGGTTTTGATTTCATTGCTTGAGGCCTTGCTGGAGAATTCATGTGCTGAAGAAGGAGAAAATTTAGGGCATTTTGGTCTTTTACAAGTACAGGGGGTGTAAGTGTCACTTTTTCCGTTAACTTTAACGGAATTCCTGACGGTGACACTTTACATTAAAGTATAGGGGGTGTTAGTGTCACGTTTTGAACTACAGGGGGTCAAAGTGAAAATGACCCAAAGTATAGGGGGTGTAAGTGTAATTAACCCTTTTATTAATTAAAGGTTTGTTTCTTTTCTTCAAATGGTAGTAGTAGTTAATTGAATTAATCTGAGGCACGTTTATCGTGGAAATAGATGGATTAGTGTCGGTATAATGCATGTAATTTATTGGCAGTTACTGCTTCTTTATTGTATTGTATGTACACGTTAGGTGATATATATATATATATATATATTAAATCACGATCTTCTCTCTCTTTTTGGGGGTTAAAATACACGTGGAATTGTATTAAGTGCCAAAGGCACCTGGGGTTAGTTAATGGCCGAACGCACGTGTGGTGTATAAATGTTCGGTAGTGCCTTTAGGCACGGGTTATACCTAGTTTATTATTAGAATCTTACGATTCACGATTCCAATCTTACTATTCAATATGATTTGTCAAGAAAATGATACGATTACATTACTTGAATCACATAACATCAATAATCGCGTGGGAATCTTGCAATTCATACGATTCGTACGTGCAATTCGTACGATACAATTGATTCACTTTTTGTTCAAATTTCTATGAACCCATCGACTTTCAAATCCTTTGAATCCCATTTTTGAACTCTTTTTTTTTTTTTTGTTGGGGTGGGGGGTTGTGTGGGTGATGTGTTTTAATATGGGCCCAACCCTTATTATGTATTTATACATATACTACACGATATTGTATATTAAAACCCTATTCTAGCCTTAGGAGGACCTGCAACTGCTGACTGAAGCAAAACTCACATTCTGACCTTTTTTTTTTGGAAATTTTTAGTTAAACAAAAGGTTGTCCATACTCGTATAAGATATATGTATATACATATAATAGTGTTTATTGTAAACCGGAAAAAACACTCCTTTTCCCCAAATATTATAGGGTTTTTTCAAAGAGGTATTATTAGTTTTTAATATTTACAAGTTTAGGTTTATACTTTTTGCTTGTGTAAATATAATTAAGTGTGTTTTATATCAATATTTGATTGTTCTTTTCCTCTACCTTTTGTTCTACACAGTGCATTATTATTTTTATAATTTGTTACCGAATCTTACGATACACGATTCACGTATTCTGATTCGATTCACTTGTATCATCCGTTCACGATATGAATCCCAATTTGACAACTGTGCCTAGTTATATTACTGGTCGAACGCACGCATATGTTACAACTAATTATTGCTTATATATGTGTGTACAGATGGATATGCATGTGAGCAAGAAGTGGTTTCATATTCTGATGTATTGGTTCATTTTTCCCCTCAGAGTCACTAAAGTGGTTTTGGGTTTTTCGTATTTCAGTTTTCTAAAGGATGAACTTAATAGAAGGATTGTCAACCACATTGGCTCCTCGTACTCCTACTCAGAGATGTCTACAACAACCAACTTTGGTGGTTTTCAATCAGAACCAAATACCATTTCACCTCCACCACCGCCACCACTTCTCTATGACAATAAGCACTAGAATTGGATTCTCTAATGGGAGACTCCACCTGGGTCTCCTCTGAAAGAACAATTGCAGAAATTCGAAGAGAGAAAGTTATAATTCACTTGGCATTAAATTTGTTGATGGCGAAGATGAGGACTAGCATGAAGACAATATTGAACAACACGATTCTGATATGGATTGGGAATCTGAATTCATAGGCGAGCTTGATCCCTTGGCCTTTTTGCCCCCTTAGAAGAGAAAACAACAAAAGTCAAGGTTACTCCAAGACATTGAGAAAATGGATTGGTGTGTGAGGGCGAGGATGATTGCTCTCAAGTCCATCGAAGCAAGGGGCTTGAACACAACCATGGAAGACTTGATAATTGTTACCAATAAGAAGAAAAAGAAGAATGCAAAAAAATTTAGTAAACAAAACAAAGAGAACTAAGAAAGACAAAGCTGTGGAAGAAGATTCAGATTGGACTCTGAAGAGGAATATCTAGAATTACAAAATAGAAGTCCGCTAGATGATCGACCACCTTAGAAGGACAGTGGGGATGATTGCAGGGGGAATGTTTGAAGAAAAGAAGGAGAAAACCATGGGAGCTTTAGCACAGAGGCCATCCGACGGTAGAAAAGAAATCAACTTGAACAAAGCGATTGTTGAAGCACTGTGTCACACCCCAACCCGCCCCCGCGAGCTAGGACACGTGTAACAAAGACAACAAAGACCAAACAATAAATTTTAAAGTTCCAAAAATTAAACTTTTGACTGAAATATCAGGGGTAAAATAACTTTTTATCAAACAAATTAATAAAAATGAATAAAATAAAGTTTTAAAACCGTCAAATGGTACTTGGGCAAAGTCTCCATTATTACAGCACTATTCACCCTGTTTTCATAAACTAAAACATTCTTAACCCCTGCTGCACTCATTTATTTAAATATTCTAAAACACATCAAAACCTAACTAAAATATATCTATAGATTCATTCTAACAGACTAAATGTTAAAATCATAACTTCTAATATATTCTTATACATAAAACTGTAATCATTATACCACAACTCCCAAACATCTCCAACTAGTAATTTAAAATAAATAAATAAATAAATAAAATGAATAATACAAAACCCATCTTAGCAACCCAGCCCCGTGGTCTCGATCATTTCTCATTGTGGTATTCATCTGAACCTGCGTGGTCATTAACCACAAAATTGAATAAGCTTTCGCTTAGTGAGTACGTGGTGCTAATCATGCAATTGGATTATTTAATGATTCATAACACCAATTAAACATTCACAACAATAAATGGTCGCAGGTGTGTCAAGTAATCAACCACCATCGTTCTGGACCCTTGATTCTGGGCCAATCTCACTTTTTCCGTCGCATATAGCGAAATCACTCTCATTCACTCCTGACCGTAGTCAATTCGCTGGTGGTCGTCACCACCGTCCCCTTTTCTCTGAGGACTTCATCATCATCCCCCTTCTCTCTGAGGAATGGGCATCCCTTATATACGGGCTAAATAATGGTGATTATCAATTGACACCCTTTGACCCAAATAAGCACATAAGCAGCTCAACATGTCAACATGGCAAATTTCAACATTTTAAACATGTTAAATACAAACTAATCACATGCTTTTCTACTTAATCAATAATTAAGCATTTAAAAATATTTTATAACAAATAAATAACATTAAACATCCAATTTTGGGATTAGGACACTCACCTCACAAATTGGTCCAAAATAAGCTTAGAATTCCCAAATTCTTTCGCAAAACTAGCTCCTAATGATTCCAATGATAATCCTATACAATTTTGATAAACTATATGTTACCAATCCCTTTGGGTCACGAAAAATCTATCGATTAAATTGAAAATAAATTATACCAAAAGGTTAGGCTTACCCCCACGAGTCTAAATATGACTTTGTATTGCGGAACAAAAGTCGGACGGCGAAGTTACCGCGACGAAACGGTGGCCGCTCACTTTCTCTCTTCTTTCCCGCAGCTCTCTGTCTCTCTGTGATATCAGTTTCTCTGTTTTCTTTTTTTTTTTTTTTTTTTTTTTTTTTTTTTTTTTTTCTTTTTAGATGACTAAACTAATATATATATATATATATATATATAATATGCATACACGGCGCCGCCACCGCCTTAAGCACAACTCCACGGTTTTATCTTTTTTTTTTCTTTGGACCTAAGAGTAAATGGAATATTCTAAAGAATATTCTCCAACTTTGGTCTATTCTCTTTTACACCCCACATATTCTTAAGTTCTATTATAAGACCCAATCTAATTATATTACAATTCAATATCTAAGTAGGTCTATATTTATGTCACGTATGGGCCCTAAATGTGGTCCTAAATATTATATGAAGGCACTAATTAGCCTACTAATTATGTCATGTGTCCAATTATGCCCTCATAAGGGTACCCAAACTGGTCTCATAAATAAACATGAACAATAATAGAATATTAAAGCATTTAATATTTTATCAATTAAACAATCATATGGCATCAACAACTATTATAATGTACACATTTACATTTATGTCTACCATTTAAGTACATAAATGCACATTTATGCAATTTAGATTATCCAAACTTCGCTTGGGTCACACTTTCATATCTGTCCCACCTCTAGTGGAACTTTCAACTGTGGCCTTTATCAAGCACTTGTCACATGGGATAACTGGAACTTACCCAAATCATCACATACAATTGTTTATATTAATTAATGCATGTGAAAATAAATATTACTACCTTTTTTGGGTACGGGTATTACATCTCTCCCTCCCTTTTAGAAAGTTTGTCCCCAAACTTTTCTCATCTTACGAATCAAATAGTTTCTCAATCCTTTACGGATTCATATGAAGCAACACGATTATAGAATATATTTTACCCACTGGGGTGACCACAATCGCAACTGACTGGTCCCCATTCTTTCAATATTTTCAATTGACATACTGAAGTTTCAATCTCAGTTGGTTTATCAAACTATACCATTTTTCTGAAGATAAAACTTTGAGAAATATTCTCTTCTCACAGTAGTTATATCCCCCAGTCATTCTAGAACAAAACACACTTGCCTTTATTATATTTCCCCACCAAATATCAGCGGAAGATAGAACGTCTCGCAAAAGTTCAATTCCATTTCCATTGCATTTTGTAAGATTTCAGAAATTCTTCATAATCGACTACTTCTTTCTAGGATGACAAGTGTTAGTACCCAGATAATTGCGAACTCTTTTCACATATAGGTTGTTTAATCCCAGCAAATCCGCAGTTTCAATCAATACCACATTCTGATTAGATCAACCTGTCGACAAATCATTATATGAAAACACCTAATTCTTGTTGACTTTGGCAATGCCGTCATGGAATTTAATATGATAAACATTCAATTTCAGATTGTCAAAAGTATCAATCACAATAACCCCATGAACCTTTATTATTTCAGCCCTTATACCACATATTACAAATAATGCTTTACGTTTTCCATCAGAGAGCAGCTTTCTCAATAGCTTAATTCAAACTTTTATCCGATAGTACCTAGATGCCAAATCAATCTTCAAGAAAACTTGTACCTTTGTAACTAATTACTAAATCATCATATACAATGAAATGCAATTAGTAATGTCACATACCCAATTACTGACATATTTATACTCAAATCTTATCATATACTTCACTATTTCTTCTCAACCCATTTCCTTGAGCCATCTTCACTCGAAGTACATACTGGACTTTGAAATTCTGATACATTTTACTGTAGAGCAGAGCTCAATCACTTTATTTTTAATGCTTTATCACAAATTTCTAAAACAGAAACTCAAACCGATCTTTAAGTCAATTTTCGTTCATCTATTATAGCAATGCTGGATGACCTCAATTTAATATCATCATTCCTTCCCCAATTTTCGGAATAATTTTAGTTTCCAATCTTGACTCAAATCATTTCAGAATAGTCAATGCGCACCCACCAAACTCTCGTTGATCTCTAATTTGAGCACCAACAACCAATTGGTCTTCATCTAATTAATACAAAATTTTAAACTGTAGCCATCGTGAGTTCCAACTGTTCTCTGTACCATGTATTTAATTGTCGTTGTATAACTAAATATTTCAAGTCATAACAATTAATATAAACTTCGGACTTGTAAGAACATTACTGCCAAATGCTCAATATAGGAAGAATACTATGAATTTTCAATCTTGTATCAGATAATTTATTTTATGAAATTTCAACCATATGCAACATAAATTACTGTTGTATCAATCATATACCCCAATCTCAACACAAACCTTTGCAATAATAATATCAGTATCACCATAGATCAAATTTCTTTGATCATTGAGAACTTCACTGTAATCGATATAAGTTTCACATGTGTTCTTGCACAGAAGAGAAATCTTTAACAATTTTCAATAATACCCAGTCAATCCCGTAACTTCAAATTCATGTTACCTTCATAAGTCTCGATTGATTAATTTCCCAAAGACACCCACAAAATCTCTATCTCTTTTAAATCACATATTCCAGGAATACAACTCATCCACCAGATGTTCAACATAAGACAAAGCTTCACAATTGTCAAACTATTCAGATTATTGAATTCACTTGTCTTTCGGTTTACGCTGTCTAAGCCCCAATATGTAGAAGTCGATATACCCATTTGTCCCCTCTTTGTAGCTCTTATAATCAATAAGCAACTAATTTTTGTCGTGATAAAACTTGAATATGATCCAACACTCCCCAATATCAAAATTTTCTCCTATTTACCCAAGTGTGCAATACCCTTCTTAAAGACGTCACTTGTATGTAAACAAAATCACTCGTTGATCTCCGACTATAATTCCAAGCAACCAGTGATAACCTAAAGATATACAGAACATGTCTTTAAAATGAAGTGCTTCATTACCCTGTCATACTCATCTTGTAACCAAGGATATCCCAACTCAGTTCCCAAGAAATAAATTGATGCTCTTTATAACCCATCAACCCAATCATGTATTCGCAACAAAAAGTATTAATAATAATACGTAGAAGATCACAAGTTCCTTTCAGACCCTTTTCTTTCTAAAATCATTTGGAATTTATTTTAGAATATAATATTCCAATTTAAAATCAAAGTAAAGAGTAATGTATTCATTTGAGCTTCCTAGCCCAATAATATTCTTTTAAAATTTTCCTCCGTAGAATAAAAACATTTACACAACTATTATATAATCAAAATTTAATAATTCCTTTAAACCACAATTAAAATACCTATATTTCATTAAAATTATTTTCACTAATTTTCCCTTTCTACCCAATTTGGATCAAATCTAACCACAACCTTATATCAAAATATTTTTAAACACTTCCTGATACATAATAAATCAGTGAGTTTTTTTTTTTTTTTTTCCACAAGAGATGATTTCAAAATATTTTCTACTCATTTAAATATATGTAAACTCACTTAATGTCATTCAAATATCTCTGATATTTTGAATACATTATTAATAGCTAAATTCAAAGTCTGAAAATTTCTGGTGATATACTAGGATACCTGACAATTGCTACAGTGCAGTGCAATAGTCAGATCTCCATTGCTTATATATATATTTCAAAGAAATAATAAAAAATATTATTACCTGAGGCACATGGTGGTTGAACGGATCTTGCAGTGTTGGATTTCAAGGAGATTACTACTTATTAAACTGGTAAACCCATTTCCAAATTCAAATCTCTGGTAGAAAATTCTAATACCCAGTGTAGCCAATTAACCCAATTAGTTATTCATGCAACATAACTACTTAGTCTTGATCTCAATCAACTATATCCTTAAGCAGAAGAGAATAATTTATAACCGTAATGACACCCAATTGATAGAAACACAATGGAAAAGTCTGTTACTTTTAGTTGACCCCAAATCTACTAATCATACTGACACGTTGGAGAGCCAATCATTACTCGATAATAAGGTAGGCATCCCGATAATAGAAATAAATTAATTTATGTTGAGAGATTCCTCAACAACCCAATATAACCCAAATAGAGTTGAGAGATTCCTCAACCTAAGATAACTCAAACAACTGGATAAATCCCCAAATATCTCATCACCTCAACAAACCCAGTATTTCACCCTCGACCTCAATCTCAAGAGAATGTATAAGAAGCTTGATAAATACTCTCAAAGATTATTACCGAATAAATGGAGAAATAAGAGATAAAGATAATACCATCTGCTCATGAGGCCTACATAAATCATAAGAAATCCAGAATTTTCCTAAACTATAATATTTGAATACTAGAAGACCCACCATAAATAAAGAAATCCAGATATCCATTTTCTTGACAGAAAATAAGAAATAATCTTCACTAATAATAATACCCGATAATATTCGGAAAGAAATCCATATCCACAATCATAACCCAATACTCAATAACCCTTTATCAAGTCAATACTCTTGATAATATAATATCAGTCAAATCATTTCAGGATGACCAACTCAACTCTTGATTTCTGAACCCAAATTCCACAAATATTCCTAAACTTGGATTTTTCTTACTGAATTCACAACCCCTTTCCAACTCAATTAATTCAGCATATGGGAAAACATTTTCCTTTTATACTCCATTTCATCATAATGAAGTTTCCAACCAACTCTCCACATATTATAATATGTAGAATGCATGCAATATGATATGCATGCTCAACCATATTTAAATCACGTGCAGTAAACATGTATGTCACGCCCCGACGTAGCATAAATAAGGAAAGCGTTTAATTTCCTTTATGGACCCGTAGGTCGCGACAGTTTGAAGGATCGATTCCGTCCCAAACGTCGAACAACAAAACATAATAATCAGAGTAAAGCAATCAAGGCTTACAAATTTTTTTCTAACTTAAAGAATATTACAGCACGGTTTATCTAAAGGCACAGACCGCCTTGAAATAAAACAATAGCTTAATGTCTGTTACAGTCATCCTTAAAGCAAAACAGTATAAAACTTAAACATATAAACTTTAAAGCATATATTTAATGAACAGTTCTCTTATTCCAAAAGCAGCCATTCTCAATTCGCATAGTCGTATGATTCCTCCTGGTTATGACCTGAAAAGCCTGAACACGAATGTCCAGGACGCATCAACGTCGTCAGCTTCAAGAAGCTGGTGAGTATTAAAAACATGACTTTGAATGTAAAACATACCAATTTACCTTTTTCCATTTTTCAATTTGTATAAATCAATAGTTAAACCGCAGGGAGAATTCATTAATAAAACAATAAGGAATATATTAAAGGTCGTTCATTCATAAAAACAGATGCTCGTGTAATGAGACAATGCACCACACTCATCTTGCCGACTCTTTTCTCTCGACAGCCACAACAACCCACTATCCTACTCCTGGTATCTTTGAAACACTAAGATAGCCACACTTTAGCAACGGGGCACCAGGGAGTGTCCAGTTTGCCTCACACTTTGGTCCGGGGTACCAGGGAGTGTCCAATGCCTCACACTTTGAATACCCTAACCGCCATGCAAATACCGGGGCAACCCCTCGCACAGTATCCAGACTCGAGTATCAGGGAGTGTCCGTAGGCCACACTTTAGCACTACCATGGGTGCCAGGGAATGTCCGAGTTCGGCGTCACACACTTTAACGCTTCCATGGGCGTCAGGGAGTGTCCATATTTGCCACCGTCGCATTTCAAAGATACCCTCTCCACAATCTCAACCACAACCACAACCACAACCACAACCACAACCATAAACTCAAACTCAACCATAACCACAACCACAACCACAAACTCATACTCTTTCCATACTACCATTACTCTTTTCCACATAGACTGACACCCACGTGCATGTACCACTGACCCCATATGAATGATATGTACTTAGACGAAAGCAGAAATGCTGAATTAAAGGAACAACACGCGTACGGGGATTGATAAGTCATACTACAATGTTTTAATCATTCAAACCTAACCAAATAGAGTTCTGATTCACTAAATTTCCCAAACAGAGCCTTAACAGTACTAAAAAGTTGAACCAAACAGTCCTTTAACAGAAAACAGACAAAAACAGAAACTGCCAGACTTCGCGTGCGTGGGCCGCTCGCGCGGATCGCTCGCGCGATATGCCCAATTTTCATTTTATATATATACTTTTCTGTCTGCCTGAAACAGCCAAGGTCGCGCGCGCGGATCGCTCGCGCGAAGGGGTTCTCGCGCGACCCTCGCTCGCGCGACCTGCCTAAATTTCATTTTTATAATAAAACTCTTCTGTCTGCCTGTGGAAATGAGGATCGCGCGCGCGGGCCGCTTGCGCGATAGATCGCTCGCGCGGGCCGCTCGCGCGATTCTCGCGCGCGCGATCGTGGCGCGAGATGAAGCTGAGGCTTCATCTTCTTCGTCAGATTACTCTGTTTCAGCAGTTCAGGGTCTAAAATGACCCATTTCCAATTCTATAAGTATGTATATCATGTTATATATGGATCTCTTCCTTTTTCAACAAGGATTAAGAATCTATGATTAATTTAACATGATTCTAACTATAACTCTCCAATTTCATGAAAAACTAAAACATGTCAAAACTTATTTTCTTATATACTTCCTTATATGAACAAATTAGGCTCTAAAACTTTGGGTATAGTATGTATGGCATGTAATCTATCGTATTCATCTAACAAAACAAGTTTTGGTTGAGTTTGGAAAATCTCCATTTTTCAAGCTATGAACTTCAACGTACAACATCAATGGTGATCCTTCAAATTAACTACCCAAATCAGTAAATAAGGAATGGATTACATTTTGAGTGAGTTAGTAATACTCACTATGATATAGATTTGAAGTGTATGTTGAGAAAGATAAAGAATTAAGCAATCCCAAGTGAAGCTCCTAGCTATGGTGGTTGAGCTCTTCTCTTTCTAAAATTGAAGAACTCACTGTATTTCTCTCAACTCTCTCTGCAATACTAAATTGAAATTGTGCAGATTGTGTGTAATGGATGAGTGTATAAGGTAAATATATAGACTTCCCAATTCTTGGGCTCCAAGTTCTATTATTAAGTCTTAACAATCTAACTTAACTCTAATTTCTAAACAAACAGCAAATTAAGAAACCTTTATACGTACATACAACTGATATAAACTCTCCAGACTCATCAAGGGTCAAAAATAGACTCCTAGGGGGCAACTAAGGTTGTTTGGGAATATTAGCTTTTGGTCACAACAATACACACACACACAAGCATTGCCAAACAAGGCACATCCAATGATGAGTTGCCATAAATGGAAATAAAGCAAATGTCCAATCAGTCACTTCCAAAATCTGTGGAAGTTTAGCACAGCGCGGACAGTTTTGGACATAAACTGGTATTTTCGGGGCGCGGTGGTCACCACAAAAATACAGAAAATTCATTTTAACTTAAGAAATGGTTTTCTGGTTTTATAAAAATACAGCTGGAATTAAAAGAGAATATTTTCCACCGTTTTGAAATACAGGTTTGAAATTCAATACAGGCGTTGCTAAATTTCACATAATCGCAGTTTGACCCCAAAAGTAATATCAATTATGAGATCCATCAAGAAATAAATTTCACACATAAGAATTGAAATAAAAATAGAAGCAAACAATGTATATTTAATTTTAAATTATGACAATGCGATGTACAGATTAATTAAATGAAAATGCAGGTTATTACAATGTATGACTCTACATGTAGCTACGTGTCATGATAATTATATACATGCATGTTCTTTTTTTTTTTTTTACGCGTCGTATTCGTCTCTCGTCCCCAAAGGCTCTAACCTATTGCTCTGATACCAAAATTTGTCACACCCCAACCCGCCCCCGCGAGCTAGGACACGTGTAACAAAGACAACAAAGACCAAACAATAAATTTTAAAGTTCCAAAAATTAAACTTTTGACTGAAATATCAGGGGTAAAATAACTTTTTATCAAACAAATTAATAAAAATGAATAAAATAAAGTTTTAAAACCGTCAAATGGTACTTGGGCAAAGTCTCCATTATTACAGCACTATTCACCCTGTTTTCATAAACTAAAACATTCTTAACCCCTGCTGCACTCATTTATTTAAATATTCTAAAACACATCAAAACCTAACTAAAATATATCTATAGATTCATTCTAACAGAATAAATGTTAAAATCATAACTTCTAATATATTCTTATACATAAAACTGTAATCATTATACCACAACTCCCAAACATCTCCAACTAGTAATTTAAAATAAATAAATAAATAAATAAAATGAATAATACAAAACCCATCTTAGCAACCCAGCCCCGTGGTCTCGATCATTTCTCATTGTGGTATTCATCTGAACCTGCGTGGTCATTAGCCACAAAATTGAATAAGCTTTCGCTTAGTGAGTACGTGGTGCTAATCATGCAATTAGATTATTTAATGATTCATAACACCAATTAAACATTCACAACAATAAATGGTCGCAGGCGTGTCAAGTAATCAACCACCATCGTTCTGGACCCTTGATTCTGGGCCAATCTCACTTTTTCCATCGTATATAGCGAAATCATTCTCATTCACTCCTGACCGTAGTCAATTCAATGGTGGTCGTCACCACCGTCCCCTTTTCTCTGAGGACTTCATCATCATCCCCCTTCTCTCTGAGGAATGGGCGTCCCTTATATACGGGCTAAATAATGGTGATTATCAATTGACACCCTTTGACCCAAATAAGCACATAAGCAGCTCAACATGTCAACATGGCAAATTTCAACATTTTAAACATGTTAAATACAAACTAATCACATGCTTTTCTACTTAATCAATAATTAAGCATTTAAAAACATTTAATAACAAATAAATAACATTAAACATCCAATTTTGGGATTAGGACACTCACCTCACAAATTGGTCCAAAATAAGCTTAGAATTTCCAAATTCTTTCGCAAAACTAGCTCCTAATGATTCCAATGATAATCCTATACAATTTTGATAAACTATATGTTACCAATCCCTTTGGGTCACGAAAAATCTATCGATTAAATTGAAAATAAATTATACCAAAAGGTTAGGCTTACCCCCACGAGTCTAAATATGACTTTGTATTGCGGAACAAAAGTCGGACGGCAAAGTTACCGCGACGAAACGGTGGCCGCTCACTTTCTCTCTTCTTTCCCGCAGCTCTCTGTCTCTCTGTGATGTTTCTCTGTTTTTTTTTTTTTTTTTTTCTTTTTAGATGACTAAACTAATATATATATATATATATATAATATGCATACACGGCGCCGCCACCGCCTTAAGCACAACTCCACGGTTTTATCTTTTTTTTTTCTTTGGACCTAAGAGTAAATGGAATATTCTAAAGAATATTCTCCAACTTTGGTCTATTCTCTTTTACACCCCACATATTCTTAAGTTCTATTATAAGACCCAATCTAATTATATTACAATTCAATATCTAAGTAGGTCTATATTTATGTCACGTATGGGCCCTAAATGTGGTCCTAAATATTATATGAAGGCACTAATTAGCCTACTAATTATTTCATGTGTCCAATTACGCCCTCATAAGGGTACCCAAACTGGTCTCATAAATAAACATGAACAATAATAGAATATTAAAGCATTTAACATTTTATCAATTAAACAATCATATGGCATCAACAACTATTATAATGTACACATTTACATTTATGTCTACCATTTAAGTACATAAATGCACATTTATGCAATTTAGATTATCCAAACCTCGCTTGGGTCACACTTTCATATCTGTCCCACCTCTAGTGGAACTTTCAACTGTGGCCTTTATCAAGCACTTGTCACATGGGATAACTGGAACTTACCCAAATCATCACATGCAATTGTTTATATTAATTAATGCATGTGAAAATAAATATTACTACCTTTTTCGGGTACGGGTATTACACACTGACTGCTGAAGAAGTATTGGAGGTTACTTCCGAGACAATCATGGTTGTTGCAAAAGGTCTCAGCCCTTCACCTCTCTCTCCTTTGAACATTGCAACTGCACTCCATGAATTGCTAAGAACATGGAGAAAGTTTCAATGATGAGGACTCGTAGGTTAGCATTTGCTCGTCAAAGAGAGATGTCTATGCTTGTGGGTATTGCAATGACGGCTTTGCCAGAATGCTCAGCCAAAGGTATCTCCAATATCTCGTGGGCCTTGTCCAAAATTGGAGGCGAGCTTCTTTATCTGAAATGGACAGAGTTGCAGAGGTGGCCTTGGAGAAGATTGGAGAGTTCAATTCACAGAATGTTGCTAAATTAGCGGGTGCTTTTGCTTCAATGTAACACTCTGCTCCTAATGTCTTCTCAGCACTATCAAATAGGGCATCCCTGATAATTCACACCTTTCAGGAGCAAGAGCTGGCTCAGTTGTTGTGGGCTTTTGCTGCTTTAAATGAGCCTGCTGACCCTTTGTTGGAATCTCTAGATAACATATTTAAGGATGTAAACCAATATAACTATTGCATAGGTGAAGAAACACCAGATTACAATGAAAAAAGAGGTGCAGATCCTGAATCAGGCACAGGTGTAGGTTCTTATTCTCTCAATTTCAGCAGGGATCAACTTGGAAATATAGCTTGGTCATATGCTGTTCTCAGGCAAATGGCCCGGATCTTCTTCTCCCTTGTGTGGAGAAGTCTAAGCCATTTTGAGGAGCAAAGGATTTCGGAGCAGTTTAGGGAGGATATTGTGTTTGCTTCTCAAATTCATCTTGTGAACCAATGCTTGAAGCTCGAATATCCCCATCTTCAATTATTGTTGAGTAGTAATCTACAGGAAAAAAATTGCTCGTGCAGGAAAATCTAAAAGGTATATGACTTCTTCATTTCAGAAGGAGGTGGCCTGTCTTTTAGTTAGTATTGGCCTTGATTGGTCAGAGAATATACTGTAGACGGGTACACATTGGACGCAGCCATAGTTGATTGAAAAATGCTTTGGAGATAGATGGGCCAACTCATTTCTCAAGAAACTCTGGTGTGTCTAATACTCATTCAGTATTTTAATGTATCCTGTGTACCATTGTCCCTTTCGCTTTTATGATCATTCGTATAGTTCTGTATGGATATCAACTAATACTCTTTTTTTTTCTTCTTTCTACACTACAGGAATTCCTTTAGGGCATACAATGCTAAAATGGCGTTACATTATTGCTGGTTGGAAGCTCATATCTCTGTCTCACCAAGAGGTTAGTTCCTGCACAATATACTATCCACATGCACATATGTGTGCAAGCACAATTATTGAATATTAGAGTTTAAGTTGAAAGTGATGGACTTGCCTAGGTTTTTGTGCCTTTTAGCCACTCCGGGTAAATGTCGAAAGCCTGTAATCCTCCATTGGAAAAAATACATGATCACTTTATAATATGAGTACATTGATTGTGGAGGTGTTTTACAGCTTATGTCACGTTTATTGGGTGGGCAAGTGGGGAATCTTTTTAACTTCTTGGTAGTGGAATCCTATCCCATCTACTTGGTATGTGATGTGTATTTAGGGGGGGGGGGGATCCCATCTACTTGGTATGCGATGTGTATTTAGGGAGGGGGGGGGTGGTGGTTCTTCAATTGGTTTCTTGTGGTTTATGATGTTGTGGCATACTGTGTGATATTGAATTCAACCCACAGCTCTGACACCAAATTGTTGAATTTGAAAGCGGAAGACTGATCAAAACAACTTTTTATTAAAGCACTGAAACAAGCACATAGTGTCACACCCGTTCCAAAAATTTCATGGTTTAAATTGCATAACTTGAGATTTTGTGAAATTATTAATGTTATTAATAATTGAGATGAGTTGACTGTGGGTCAACGGTAAGGTGTCAGTAAGGACACGTGAATTTGGTAAGCAAGAATATTGCATTGGCACGGTTAAATGACATTTATATGATTTAAATGTTATTTGTAATATCTGGTATTTCGTGAATAGTGAAATATTATACCTGTGTAGTATAATTTCAAGTAATATTGATATAGTTGTATATCATTTTGAGAACTGTGGTGAGAACGTGAGTGTCACGTCAAATAAAAGGTAGGTTGTATAGAGATTCCACAGAATTTAGTTTTTTGACGTAATTTTGGATCCAAACGAGACTTAGTCGAAAACTTTTGTAATTTATAATTTCACTCGTAAAGACATAAAATGGACGTGTGCGGCGTTTCATGGATTAATTAGAAGTTTGAGAAACTCGCGGGGAGGTAAACGCGATTTTCGAGGAGTGTGTCTATAAATAGGTGAGGGTGAGATTTTATTTCTCACAAACCTTATAAAAAAATCTTGAGAGAGGAGAGAGAAAAGGGGATTTGATCCTACGGGCTTTGCGACGACGATCGATGACCTTTCGTCTGTCAGATTTTCTCCAGATTTGAGATTTGAACTCGCGGATGTAAGATCTACTTTTTGATATCACTTAGGCCATGTTTGACAAACTTTTATAAAAATCTAATTTCTAGACTTTTGGGGAAAACCCAGTAAAACTTGTAGAAATCATCTCAAATTCGAGATCTGACGATTAATTGGCCTTCTAGTTGATCCTTCAAAGTTTGGAGGAAATCGCACGAGATATGAAGTTCTAACCTATGAAATATAGGAATTTACATGTTTTAAATTTCGAATACGAAATTGTGATCCGGGCAAAATCCATGTGTTAATCTTAGGTCCGTTAATTATGCACGCGATTAAATGTGAAAAGCATGTCTACTTTTACGCAAGTACGTTAAGTTATCTATGTGGGTCAAAGGGGAGTCTTATACAAATTCATGTCGGAATAAGCTTCTCGATGTTTGAGAATTTAGTAGCGACGACTATTGTGCATGGTTGATAGACTTGGACTTGCCATGTCACTTGGGGATGCAATGGTTGATAGACTTGGACTTGCCATTGGCATCGCGGTTTAAGACTTGGACTTGTCGCTACCGGATGAATGCGTATCTCTCTCCCTAGAGACTACTTATTATGAATTGTGAGATTAAGGAATGTTTTGTCATATATTGCATATGTTAGAACTTGTGCACTCAGCATATAACTGAGCAGTGGAGATTTACTCCATTGCAGGTAAGAAGAAAAACAAGAAGAAGTGTGAGGAGTGACGCCGTTGAGGAACGCCGGGGAAACACCTTGTTTATATTTTTGTTCCTTTTTCCTAAACTTGTATAAGGATTTGGGAAATTGTAAAATGTTGTAATAGAACTGTAATAACCTGCATTTCATGTAAATTTTAATTTGCATTTCCATATTTAATTTGTTTGTATTGCTTTTTATTTAAATTCCATTTCTCATGATTAGACTGTTAATATTTATATCATTTCATATTAAAATTTTTTTGGGGTCAAATTGCAATTTCTGTAGATTTAACAATATCTGTGGTGAATTTCAAAATCTGTATTTCAAAACGGTGGAAATATTTTTTTTTAATTCAAACTGTATTTTTATAAAACCAGAAAACCATTTCTTACGTTAAAATGAATTTTCTGTATTTTGTGGTGATCACCGCGCCCCGAAAATACCAGTTTACGTTCAAAACAGTCCGTGCCACGTTAAACTTGCACAGTTTGTGATTTGGACGTAAAAGTGTGGAAGTGACTATACATTACTTACCATTTATGGCAAGTGATCATTGACATGTGCCTTGTTTGGCAAACTAATCCATGTGTGTGTTATTTTTGTGCCAAAAGCTACTTTCCCAAACAATTAGCAATTGACCCCTACACACCTATATTGCCCTTTCAAAACTCCTGCAGTGAATGTGTATATACTTATGTGCTATACATAATCTGTGAGATGAATTTTACAATTTAAAAACCCAATTGTTGAGTGATTTGGAAGGATCTTGGCCCCCAAGTTTTGTATCCTCCATATATACTACACTACTCACATTCTGCACCCTTTTCAACTGAGAGTTCCAGAGAGTTAGAGAGAAACTCATCACCATAGCTTGCAAGCTTTGATTGGATTTCTTATTTGCTTAATCTTGATTCTTTCTCAACAACTTCTTCCATCTCTATATCAGTGAGTATTTCTAACTCACTTGACTTGTAATACATAGTCCAATTTCTGATTTTAAAGCTGGTAGGGAAAATCTCCATTGTTAATTGTACGTATGAATTTCATAGCTTGAAAAACCATGAATTTCCAAACTCAATCAAAACCTGTTTTGTTAGATAAATATGATAGATTACATGTCATATGTGCTATACCCAAAGTATTAGACCTTAATTTGTTCATATAAGAAAGTATATAAGAAAATTAGTTTTGACATGTTTTAGTTTTTCATAAAATTGGAGAGCTATGGATCAAATGGTGTTAAATTGATTATGGATTTGAATTCCTTACGAAAAACTGAAGAGAATCATATATTATAAGGCCTAATTACTCCCGAAATTGAAAATGGGTCAAAATGGACCCTTAAAACTGAAACAGGGGAATTTTGGGGAAGAAGACGAAGCCTCAGCATCAGCTCGCGCCACGATCGCGCGCGCGAGAATCGCGTGAGCGGCCCACGCGTGCGACCCCTCGCGCGAGCGGCCCGCGCGCGCGAGGCATATGTCTCCAGGCAGACAGAAAAGTTTATATATATAAAATGAAATTTAGGCAGGTCGCACAAGCGAGGGTCGCGCGAGGGACCCTTCGCGCGAGCGATCCGCGCGCGCGACCTTGGCTTTTTCAGGCAGACAGAAAAGTTTATATATAAAATGAAAATTAGGCATATCGCGCGAGCAGCCCACGCGCGCGACCTCTGGCAGATTCTGGTTTTTGTCTGTTTTGTATTTAGGGACTGTTTGGTTCAATTTTTAAGTACTGTTAAGGTTCTGTTTGGAAATTTTATTAATACAGAATGCTATTAGTTATGTTTGAAATGATTAAGGTAATGAATTACAAGTTATCAATCCCCGTACGTGCGTTATTCCTTTAATTCAGCGATTTACTTTATGTTTAAGTCCATGTCATTCATATGGAATCAATGGTACATGCATGTGGGTGTCAGTCAGTGTGGAAAAGAGTAATGGTAGTGTGGAAAGAGTATGAGATTGAGATTGAGATTGAGATTGTGTTTGTGGTTGAGATTGAGATTGCGGTTGTGGTTGTGGTTGAGATTGCGGTGAGGGTATCTTTGAAATGCAAAGGTGGCAAATTTGGACACTCCCTGACGCCCATGGAAGTGTTAAAGTGTGTGACGCCGAACTTGGACATTCCCTGACACCCATGGTAGTGCTAAAGTGTGGCCTACGGACACTCCCTGATACTCGAGTCTGGATACTGCGTGAGGGGTTGCCCCGGTATTTGCATGGCGGTTAGGGTATTCAAAGTGTGAGGCATTGGACACTCCCTGGTACCCCGGACCAAAGTGTGAGGCAAACTGGACACTCCCTGGTGCCCCGTTGCTAAAGTGTGGCTATCTTAGTGTTTCAAAGATACCAGGAGTAAGATAGTGGGTTGTTGTGTCTGTCGAGAGAAAAGAGTCGGCAAGATGAGTGTGGTGCATTGCCTCATACACAATTATATGTTTCATGAATGATCGACTTTTAATGTATTCCTTGTTGTTTTTATAAAATTAAATTCTCTCTATGTCAAATTATTGATTTTACAAATTGAAAATGGAAAAAGGTAAATGAGTATGTTTTACATTTAAAGTTATGTTTTTAATACTCACCAGCTTCTTGAAGCTGACGACGTTGATGCGTCCTGGACATTCGTGTTCAGGCTTTTCAGGTTACAATCAGGCGGAATCTTATGACTACGCTAACTGAGAATGGCTGCCTTTGGAATGAGAAAACTGTTTATTGATTATATGCTTTAAGTTTTAAACTGTTTGTTTTATAAGGATGACTGTAACAGACACTAAGTTATTGTTTTATTTTAAGGCGGTCTGTGCCTTAGTTGACCCCGTATCATAAGATGTAATAAGTTAGAAAAATTTTATAAGCCTTGATTGCTCTGCTCTGATTATTATGTTTTGTTTGTTCGACGTTTGGGACGGAATCGATCCTTCAAACTGTCGCGACCTACGGGTCCATAAAGGAAATTAAACGTTTTTCTTATTTATGCTACGTCGGGGCGTGACAGGAACCTTGGGAGTTAGTTAGTAGTACTGTATTTTGTATTCGAATACCCATAATGATGTTTTAAATCGCTAATGTGTAATTATGGTTGTATTGGTGTTTGTTTTGGGAAGCATGAGTTGTAATATTTCACAACAGGGCTGCCCAGTAGGGGATCACTCAACTGGACCCTATATCAGTCGACTGGATTATGTGTGGTTTAAGACACTGAAAGTGAATAATGGCAACATCAGTCGACCAGATTGCTTTTCAGTCGACTGGACCACTGTACCTTTTTAAACACTGCTTTGAGATGTTTGGGGATCAGTCGACTGGGTTGATAAAATAGTCGACTGGATGGGATCCCAAAACATGACTTTCTGCTTGAGTAGAGTACCAGTCGACTGAACGACTTCAGTCGACTAATAGTTTTAGGTACCAGTCGACTAAGTCACCGATACAGTCGACTGGACGGGCTGTTACTCTTTTGAAACCTTTCTGCTTCAGGTCCCCAGTCGACTGGGCCCTCGACCAGTCGACTGGACCTCTGTTTTCGAAAACTGAATTCTTTTGGAATTGTTTCAATTGGACAAAACTTTTTATAACTCTGATTTTTAATGGATTTCATTTATTATTTTCCGCTGTTAAATTACTTTAAAGGAACTGGATAAGCCTTGATGGCGTGCCACGTGTCCTATTTCCACGCTTAGTGGGATGGGTATAGATGTGCTACACACTAAACACTCTCACACCTCACAACACTTGCTACTCTTTTTTGTGGTGTACTTGTGGTGACATGGTTTACGAAGGAGGCAAAGTCTCCTAATATACTAGTAAGGATGACTTTCTCATTAATAACACCACCTTTAAATAAGGCTGTTTTAAAACTAAACTAATATAACATTTGTCAAGAGAGAGAGAGAGAGAGAGAGAGAGAGAGAGAGAGAGAGAGAGATGAATTAATGGGAATGTAGTTATGGGAGGGAGAGTTAATTGTGTGTAACTCTCAGCATGTGATTGCCATATGCTTCTGAAACTAAATGAAACTGTATAGGACTTTGTTTAGAACCACCATGCTCTATTAAACTGGACAACTAAGAAAAGATATATTTAACTGAATGGATTATTGAAAATGTGAATGTGGAGATGGGTTTGTTATGATAGTTGTTCATTACGACGAGGGCTAAGGTTAAAGAAATAGTCACATAGAGGGCCCAAGTGGTGCCAACTCATTGTGCTACCTTTTGGGTAAACCGAGTACCCACAACCTTTCTAAGCAGGGATTTTACATATATGTAGTGCAAACACATCAAATGCAGCGCAAGTCTTTACAGATAAATGAAATGACAACAACTATACAAAAAAAAAATGTGAGCATTCGTTCTTACTTGATGCTTTGGCAAGCTTGCCTATGGCTGTGAATTTTTCTCTGTGTCGTGGTGTGTGCTAGGGTTTGCACTTTTTTGGGATAAATTAAGTACCCACTGTACCCTAGCCCTTGACAATAGTTAGCTTGATCTAGGCATTACAATTTGTTGATTTGGGTATTTAGCGCCCAAAAGTACATATAACAAAAGAATATATAATGGTTGGTGATCTCTTAGCATGGTGAATATTGGGGGTTTCTGTGGTCAGTGTTCGATCCAAGCTGCTGCGAACATGGGCAGAGTGATAAGAGGCTTATTCTAGCTCGTTTAACAAATAAGCAATCCAAGTCCAAATCTAAGTTTCAAATTCTATGTATTAGCGATCCTACCAATATAGCAGCAAAAGCTACTCATAACAAAGAATCAGTGTCCTTGTCTCACACCATAGATGAATCCATTTCTGTTAAATAGTTAAGAGTTGATTCTGTTATGTTGATTCTGTTATAACAGAATCTGTTATGTGATTACATTGTATCTTTGTAAGTCTATAAATATATTACAGAGATGTAAATGAAAGTAAGTAGAATTGAATCAATTGAGAATTAAAGATAGGAAAGATCTCTCTCTCTCTCTTAGACTTTATCTTGGTATCAGAGCTGCCATTGAGAGATTAACATCTCAAATCAATGGCAACTAGTTCGTCTTCTTCATCTTCAACCTCTGCTAGTACCACTTCATCAATTACTGGTTTTCATTCCCCGATCTATCTTCTATCGAATATCTGTAATCTCATCACAGTTCGTCTTGATTCTACGAACTATGTGCCATGGAAGTTTCAATTCACTTCCATTTTGAAAGCTCACTCGTTGTTTGGATTCATTGATGGCTCGAATCCATGTCCTGATCAATATATCAAAGATGCAAGAGGAGGAAATACTACTGAAATCAATCCAGAGTTTCAGATTTGGATAGCACAAGATCAAGCACTGATGACTTTGATCAATGCAACACTGTCATCTACAGCTCTCTCACATATTGTTGGATATGATTCCTCAAGAAATGTTTGGAATGCTCTTGAAAGAAGATTTTCTTCGAATACCAGATCTAATATTCTTCAGCTCAAGACAAATTTACAGACTATTGTTAAAGGCTCAGATTCAATTGATCAATATCTTCAGAGAATTAAAGAAGCAAGAGATAATCTCGCATCAGTTGGAGTTCTTATTGATGACGAAGATCTGTTGATCTACACTCTCAATGGACTACCTACTGATTACAATGCCTTCAAAACATCGATCAGAACCAGATCTCACCCTATTTTACTCGAAGATTTGCATTCTCTACTCAGATCTGAAGAAATGTCAATTGATGCTCTCAGCAAATCTGTTTCAAATCAACACATTCCAGCAGCTATGATTGCATCACAACCAAAGAATCAGTTTCTGAACAATCGCAATGGTAATCATTCTTCAAGAGGCAGAGGTCGAGGCCGGAATTTCAGAGGAGGAAGAGGTCAGAATTTTGGAAGAAACACTCATCAACAATCGTTTAATTCTGGTTTTGGTAGATCGAACAATCAGAGGCCCAATTTCTCTCAAAACTCACAATTGCAACAATCCTGCCAGATCTGTGGTCGAACAAATCATTCAGCACTTGATTGTTTCTATCGAATGGATTATTCCTACCAGGGCAAGTATCCTCCAGCTCAACTTGTAGCCATGGCCGCTTCTCATAATCCTTCACCAATCAATCCAAATCTGTGGTATACAGACTCTGGGGCTACAACACATATGACTAATAATCTAGCTAATCTGTCTCTCTCATCTGATTATCAAGGAGAGGATGATATTGCCATTGCAAATGGTCAAGGTTTGCCTATCTCTCACTCTGGTACATCCTCTTTACACACTAACTCACATGAATTCCATCTTCATAATGTTCTTTGTGTCCCATCTCTCTCATGTAATCTCTTATCCGTTCACCAATTGTGCAAGGATAACAATTGTCGTTGCATTTTTGACTCTCAAATGCTTCATATTCAGGACCTCCGCACAGGCAAGATCCTATACAGAGGTCACAGTAACAATGGGCTTTACCCCATTCAAGCTCATCCTCAATTCAACCTGCACTCACCTGCTTCGCCTTCACAGCAGCCTAATGTTTTACATTCTGCTCGTCTGGGACAGAAAGTGCCTCATCATCTGTGGCACAATCGCCTAGGTCATCCTTCTAATAAGATTCTGCATCAAATGCTACCTCACTTGAATAAATCTTCTGATGTACATAGTTTAAATAACTCTGTTTGTGCAAATTGTCTCTATGGCAAAATGTGTAAACTTCCTTTTTCCCTCTCTACATCTGAGAGTCATTCTCCACTAGAAATTGTTCATACTGATCTTTGGGGAGCAGCTCCTGTCAAGTCTTATCATGGATTTTCATATTATATTGCTTTTGTTGATGATTACTCTAGGTTTACATGGATTTATCCTCTTACCTATAAATCTGAAGTTTATTCCATCTTTGTGCAATTTAAGGCCTATGTTGAAAATGCTTTTAACTCGAAAATCAAGATTCTTAGGTCTGATGGGGAGGGGGGGGGGGGGGGGGGGGGGGGGGTGAATACAAGAAAACTGTTTTTAAAGATTTATTAGCAAATTCTGGCATTCAACATCAGAGATCTTGTCCCCATACATCAGCACAAAATGGTGTTGTTGAAAGAAAACACAGACACATTATTGAGACTGGACTTACCCTTCTTCTCACAGCTTCCTTACCACCCAATTTCTGGTTTCATGCCTTCTCCACTGCCACTCTTCTTATCAATAGAATGCCTAGTGTTACCACCTCTCATAAATCTCCCTTTGAGCTTCTATATGGCTTTTCACCAGATTATTCTCTTCTCAAGGTTTTTGGTTGTGCTTGTTACCCTCTGCTGAAACCTTACAACAAGCATAAACTATAGGCCAAGACCACTAAGTGTATTTTTTTGGTATATCCAATGAATTACAAAGGATATACATATCTTGATTATACTACCAACAGAGTTTATATCTCCAGGCATGTTACTTTTGATGAGGAAAATTTCCCTTATGCTTCTCTTACATCCCCTCCTCCTTTATATTCTCTTACCCAATGGTTTAAACCATCTGCATCTTCTTCCTCCAACCCTGTCATTCCCCTATCTGCTTCTCCATCTTCTTCTCATAATTCTTCTCGTTATCCAACTAAGTCTAGCATTCTTCCTCCCTTACTACCCCTTCCTATCTTGTCCACCTCTTCCAATCCTTCACTTCCACTTCATCCTTCCTCCAACACCTCAACATCTTTGTCTCAAAATTTTTCAACCGTTTCACCCAATTCTCCAAGCATTGATACTCGTATTACAGAACCACCTTCATCTGCTCCCATTGCTAATTCACATCCTATGCAAACCAGAGCCAAATCTGGCATTACCAAAAAGAAAGCTTTCCTTACAACCATTTCTTCTACAGAACCTACTTGTTATAGCACAGCTTGTGAGTCTCCTCAGTGGAGAGCAGCGATGTCTGAAGAATTCTCATCTCTTCATCATCAAGGGACATGGTCTCTTGTCCCATTACCACCCAATAAAAATCTTGTTGGCTGTAAATGGGTATATAAAATTAAGAATAATGCTGATGGATCTATTTCAAGATATAAAGCTCGATTAGTAGCTAAAGGATTTCACCAAGAGGCTGGAATTGATTACTCAGAAACCTTTAGTCCTGTGGTAAAATATACCACTGTTAGGCTGGTTCTTAAATTAGCAGCTCATTTTGAATGGTCCTTAAGGCAGCTAGATGTCAAGAATGCATTTTTGCATGGAGTTCTTCATGAAGAAGTCTATATGGCCCAACCTCCAGGCTTTATTGATCAGCTTTATCCTACTCATGTGTGTAAACTACATAAAGCTATCTATGGCTTAAAACAAGCACCTAGAGCCTGGTTGAAACTTTTACAAGTCAACTTCTTCAATTACAGTTTACTCAATCCCAAGCTGACTCATTTCTATTCATAAGGCACATTGGATCCTCTACTACCATATTACTCCTTTATGTTGATGATATAGTCCTTACAGGCAATGACCCAACATTTGTTCAAACTCTAATTACCAATCTCAGTAATACCTTTGATATGAAGGATCTTGGGCCCCTTCATTATTTTTTGGGTCTTGAAATTACTCAGTCATCTTCTGGTATTCACATTAGTCAGACCAAGTACCTTCATGACTTGTTGGTTAAATCTCATATGCAAGCCAGTAAGCCTTGCAAAACCCCCTGTACCACCAATGCCAGATTGAGTAAAACTGATGGAACTCTTCTTCCTGACCCTACTGAGTATCGCAGCATTGTTGGGAGTCTCCAATATTTGACCTTCACTCGGCCAGATTTAGCTTTTGCTGTTAACAATGTCTGTCAATACATGCATTCTCCTACAGACATTCATTTTGCTGCTGTTAAAAGGATATTACGCTATCTTAATGGCACTCCATCTCTTGGTCTTCATTTTTCAAAACATTCTCTTCAATTAAGTGCTTTTACTGATGCGGATTGGGCTGGGGACCCAAATGATAGAAGGTCCACCACAGGATTTCTCATTCTCTTAGGCCAAGATCCTATTAGCTGGGGAGCCAAGAAACAAAGCACAGTGGCCAGATCCTCCACTGAAGCTGAATATAGGGCTCTTGCCATCACTGCTGCTGAACTGTGTTGGATTCGTATGTTACTTTGTGATCTCAGAGTTTCTCTATTTCAAACTCCTACTATTTTCTGTGATAATATCTCTGCTCTTTCTCTTGCCTCTAATCCTGTTTTTCACGCTCGGACAAAGCATATTGAGATTGACTTTCATTTCATACGAGAAAGGGTTGTCAAAAAGGATCTTTCTATTCAATTTGTATCTTCCCAAGACCAATTGGCAGATATGTTTACTAAAGGCCTCACATCCACCAGATTTCTTCTATTTCGTGACAAACTGCTGACACTCAGTTTGAAGGGGAGTATTAGCGATCCTACCAATATAGCAGCAAAAGCTACTCATAACAAAGAATCAGTGTCCTTGTCTCACACCATAGATGAATCCATTTTTGTTAAATAGTTAAGAGTTGATTCTGTTATGTTGATTCTGTTATAACAGAATCTGTTATGTGATTACATTGTATCTTTGTGAGTCTATAAATATATTACAGAGATGTAAATGAAAGTAAGTAGAATTGAATCAATTGAGAAATAAAGATAGGAAAGATCTCTCTGTCTCTTAGACTTTATCTCTATGGCTAGCCACGATTGTGAATATTTTTTAAGGTTTGGTTACCT
Organism: Hydrangea macrophylla; assembly: GCA_033977485.1. Taxonomy (NCBI): domain Eukaryota; kingdom Viridiplantae; phylum Streptophyta; class Magnoliopsida; order Cornales; family Hydrangeaceae; genus Hydrangea; species Hydrangea macrophylla. Next base: position 129,355,185 of record CM066984.1, on the reverse strand, counting down.
GAAAACAATCGAGCTAGGTAAGTACCATGCAGTGTAATAATAAAGACAAAAAAGTTGGGAAATTAAAGTAACTTCTTGGTATATTAATTATACTAATGTCCAGTGAACTATGAAGAAACTTGAGGAACCTTTTGTAGGATGATCAGATTTCTTATTTTGCTTTATTAAAGTATATACTTGCTGGTCTTGTAAAAACAATGAATGTTGTAGTAGGTTTTCTCTATGAAGACGTGTTTGGTGTATGCGGCTTGACTTAACTCATTTGTACCCCTTGAGGATGTCTTGACAATGTCACTTTGCGTCCCTTTAATTGTTTGTAAGCCGCTGCACGTGGGCGGTGGGTCCAATTAGTGTTGCCTGGAGTTTCTCATGCTTTGTAACAGGAGAAATTGAAGAGAGAAGAAACAAATTTTTTTTTTTTAATGATATTGCGGTTACAGAACGAACATCGATTTAGTGTCTGGCTAGTTCTTAATCAACACAAAAATAGTTTTCTCTTTGTATTCCGAAGTCATGAAGTGCAAATTCGTTTAGTGTCTAGTTCTTAATTAATCAACACAAACATAGTTTTCTCTCGTATTCTAAAGTCATGAAGTGCAACAGCCAACGGTAACTTTTGAGTTATTACTAGAGACCATGTTTGATGCCCCAGATATATGAGTTGGATATTGATTAGGATAAAAAACCTTTCGGATAAGCTTATGTCGTGTAATGCGTTAGGTAATGTGACGGATAAGAGTTTCAGATATTATTGTGTGTTTAAAATATTTATTCTTTTTGTGTTTAAAGTTTACTTTTTGTTGTAATTTATTTTTAGTCTACTCTTTTATACGTTCAGAATATTATTTTATGTTTGGAATAACTAACAAACAAATTATTACACTTGGAAGCATGGAAGATATTCTTATCGTATTTGTGTTTATTTCAAATCAAATGATGCTTTTTTTAATCAATACTTGAATGATAGACGTGAAGCAATGGCACAACATAGGAAAAAAACATCATTATCAAACATCTTTTGTCATCTTACTTAGAACCATGTGGGGGGTTTTTAGCCCAATAACGGGGGCCCCCATCATAAGTATATGGGTCCTGAAGGTTTCCCCTAAGCCTGTAAGCATGTACAGTACCCATATATATATGCTATAGATGTAAAATTCTACATAACCTCTCTATTTATGATATAACGATTTGGTAGGTGCTATTACGATGGAAAACAAGGTACCATTAAGCTATAATTTGGGGCTATTTACAATATGGAATACTATATTTTTTACGCGCTATTGTTTATTTATTTATTTATTTTTATTATTATGTATTACACAAGTGGAGGTAGTGCTCTTCAAACCCATAAACCCCCTCCTTCCATTTGAGATTCGAATCCACAACCATTTGCTGGTGGGATGGAGTCCCTTACCATTGGACCATCACTTGGTTTCAGCTAACTAGTAACAATTGTTATATTGGACAATAACCAAATCCTACTATGCAGTCATTTTTAGTATTTGTATGATGATTTGCTCCCATCATAGGAAGACCTATCTATATTATATATCCTGAATGTGAGAGATAACGAGTTTATGAAATAACACCCCAAAATCAGCATGAAAACCAAATCATTAAAGTACAAGCTACAAACTTGTGGGGGATGTTAGTCTTCCATTTCACTTATTAATTAATAGAAATTAATTTGAAGTTGATGCATCCTAGCTTTTGAAGCAGTGGGTCACGCACTAAGGGAACAAGTTTATCATTTACTTGCTGGTTTTGTGAATGTTCTTGGCACAGTTGCTTTACATGATCACTTGATTACGCATGTTAATATTTTTGTATACATCAAACTAAATTTATAATTCAGAAGGTGGGAGAGAGAGAGAGGAGAGAGAGAGAGAGAGAGAGAGAGAGAGAGAGAGAGAGAGAGAGAGAGAGAGAGAGAGGTTTTCCATTTCTCTCCCCCACATGGGTTGATACCATGTGGATTAGCCAACCACTATGTACAAAATATAGTCCCAAAAGGAATTTTAAGACCCACCTAACTAAACCTCCAACTAAACCATATCACAAGTAAACGAGTAAAGACAAAACACTGATGATTTTATCATTTTATAATGTAACCTATTTCCATACTAGTATTTGATTACTATGGAACGTTTGGCCCTCCAAAAATGTTATTCAACCTAGTCCAAAATACATTAGTATGTACCATTTGTGGGTGGTGCCTTTTAAGAAGAACAAAAAATGACTCTCTTTGTACCAGAAAGAAGGGGGAAAAAAAAATTTGAAAAGAGAGTAACATGCCAGCTCTGATGTGTGCCTTTGTTGTTTTTCTCTTTTCCAAACAGGTCTTTATATAGATCACCTTAAAACAGAGTCCTAGACACCTAGACCCCATGAAAGAAGTCCCAAAAATTGTTTAAAAACACGACCAACCGACCATTCTGATGTGGGTTGTGTTGGGACCTCCAATCAAGTAAAAGCGTGTTAATTAAGAGGACCCCTCCAAACCCATGTGTCTCGAGAAATTATTCCATGAGTCTGTCACATGTGTGACAGATTAATAAGAACCGTTGAACGAGTAGATTCCATGTGCGCTTTGTCATGATTTAACGGTTCACATGAATTAGTCACACATGTGACAGGCTCATGGGATACTTTCTCGTATACCTCAGCTCCCGGCCCATGAAATCAATCAGCACAAGAAACTCCACCCATACTATAAGCATATGTGTCAAAAGACTCAATTAAAACCTTGTAAGTCTTTGAGTAATGCTTTTCAAATTTATATACCAATTGCATGTGGTTCCTAATATATCAATAATGCTACACACACAACCAAATGCACAATATTGCTTAAAGTGTGTTGGACTTTGTGCTAAAAAGCCTGTACACACACTGCACATCATTTTGTGTGTTCAGGCTTTTTAGCACACAGTCCAACATTTTTAAGCAGTGTTGTGCAATTGGTTGTGCATTTGGTTGTGTGTGTAGCATTACTCCCTAATATATACATGTGGTGGCGGATCCACTTAATTTTTAATTGAAAGATGTTGAAGTGGTCTCACCACAATTAAAGATGATGCCACTGATATGTTAAGAACTACATCTGGAAAGCATATACTCCCATTTTAACCAGGTGACAACGAGGATTAGTTTTACTCATTATTTGGACACAATACTATCACATTACGCATGTACTCCCTCCGTCCCATTTTGTGAGTCCATCTTTGAGAACTCAACTTATTAAGGGGACAAAAAGAATCTACACCTACTTTCCACAATTGCCCATAATCATTACAACAACTTTTTTAGTTTTGTCTTGGTGTAGATTTCAAGGAGGGACAATTTTAGAAAGTAAGTAAAAATTGTACATCAATTTAAAGAAAGTGGATACTATTTTAGGACATCCCAAAATAAAATAATGAAATCTCAAAATGGGACGGAGGGAGTAATAGAATAGTACTGCCCATGTATAATATAATATATATAGATAAAGATAGGAATACGAAACACTAATATAACATCAAGCTGGTGGCATGTATTTTATTGGTATCCACTTTTGTCGCAACTATATTATATAAGTAGCCCCAAGTCCAACACGTCTCTTCCACCTTATTTTGGGGGAGAGAGAGAGAGAGAGAGAGAGAGAGAGAGAGAGAGAGAGAGAGAGAGATGATTAAGTTGAGATCAAAGAGGTTCTCTAGAAGCAATTCCAAGCTAATTAGTAATGGTGGCGGACTAGTGGTCGGAAAAGGGTGTGGCAGTGACGTCAGTGAAATAAAATGGGAACTACGTCCCGGTGGTATGCTTGTTCAGAAAAGAGAGATTAATGGTGATAAAATTAATGTTGGAGAAGGTATGATCAAAGTCAGAGTCTCAACTGTTTCACAATCTCATAACATCTCCATCCAAGCAACTTCAACATTTGGTAACTTTTCTTTCAAATACATACATATACATATATATATATATTGTATATATGACTTGTTACATATATCATGAATATTTAAGGTAGCATGATAGCATTTTGTCTCAAAATTAAATGGCAAGAATATTTCATGTCACTAAAAACGTACATGAGCACTATAGTATTTTTACATTGAAGACATGCAGTAACATAGTTTAATTAAGCTATAGTTTGTAAAATTACTGTATTAAGATGGCAGGGACATTTTTGTACAAAAAAAACTAGTGTGTACACTTTTAAATACGTACGGTAGGTTAACATTCTCCTACGTATATACCAAAATTCCTTCTACTAAATTATTTTTTTTTTCTTCCATATATGGGATTAATTGGTTCATTAATTATTTAATTGTATTTTTGTTTTCAGGAGAATTAAAGATGATATTGTCATTGGTAACAAGTTTGGAACCAAGAGAACAGAGGGTACTATTCAAAGGGAAGGAGAGAGAAGATTGTGAATACTTACACATGGTTGGAGTGAGAGACAATGACAAGGTGTTGTTATTGGAAGACCCTGCAATCAAGGAGAGGAAACTCCTTGCTACTCCATATCACACCATTAGTGTCCAACACTAATTCCATATATATATATATATATATATAAGGAAAGGATCTTTAAGTACACTAACTCAGTGTACCGGATTTTAAACCTAAAAAATCCGCAGATCAGCGGGGGCGGTAGGATAAAAAGCAGGAACAGTTCGCGAGTTTTTAGGCTTAAAAGCCAGTCTACCTAATACACTTAAAATTCTTTCCCTATATATATATATATATATATATAATATGTTTTGTCTACTACTACTAATTACCACCACCACTATGTAGAGAAGTTTTACAGTCTACTATATATGGTGATGAAGATGAATCTTTCACCCGTTGATTAATATAATTAGGCTTTATTTTCTTGTTTCGTTTTCCGGGATATAGGGAATGTGTAAGTTGAAGCATGCTGTGTCGTTTTGAATAATTTATAATGATTTATAAAATGTTGATTCCAATTTCCCAAGTATTAAAGTATGGTGGTTTCTTTTCTCATTATAATAACTCGATCTATAAATCTCTTTTTTGGGTAATTTATATTTTTTTACCCCACCCGTGCAAATATGCAATCGATCGAACACAAAACGAAATGATTCGAAGACAAGTGAGTAAACACTAAAAAAGAGCACTCTGAAAATATGGGTTGCTTTGCTTTCTCCAAAGTGACCAATGAGTAATGTTAGATGCACAACAAAAATACACAACCAAATGCACAATTAGCTTAAAATTGTTGGACATCGTGCTGAAAAAACTGTACACCCATTTTTTTGTCTTTTTGTGTGTACAGACTTTTCAGCACGAAGTCCAACAATTTTAAGCAGGTTGTGCATTTAGTTGTGCATATTTTTTGTGCATCTAGTATTTCCGGTGACGAATTCTCCAAAAGTGACCTCTATTCTTACTTTCTTAGTGGTTACAATCATTTCCATTTCATTCGTGCCGGACTTCCCTACAATTTATTGGTAGGGCTGTCCAACAAAAACCGAACCCGACCAAACCCGACCCCACCCGACCGAACCCGACCCCACTCGACCCCACCCGTGACTATTTGGTTGAGTCACGGGTTTTACAAGTCAAACCCGAACATGTTTCGGATGGATGTCGGTTTCTCCCTTCAAACACCCGACTACACCTGACCCGACCCGACTGTACACAACATGATTAAAAAAAATATTTTTTAATTACAGACTATGCAATAAAACTTTGAATGTGCATGTATATATATGTATGTATATAATTTGTGTGTGTTTTACAGCTCTATAACGATTGTTCTTAAGTTTTTCTTCATATCTACAATTTGTGTGTGTGTGTGTGTTTTTTTTTTGGTTTACAGATCTATCATCTACACATTGTTGTTTTTACTTAACTGATTGTATAATTGTTTTTATTTTACAGATCTATAATTGTTGTTCCTCAGAATTTTAGTTGTTCTTTACATTGTACAATTTTTCTTCACTTTGTTGTTTTTAGTCGGGTTTCACCCGACCCAACCCGAAACCACCCGAACCCGAACTCACCCGAACCCGATGGATGATGAGTGGATCACGGGTGGAGAAGGTCTAACCCGACTGCTATTCGGATGGATGATCGGGTGAGGGCTAAACCCGACTCACCCGACCCGTGGACACCCCTATTTATTGGTTGTGTTTCGTTAGCTTTTAATATTGAGTCTCACTGTTGTGAGAGGGAACCTAACTAACCACATTTAAGAAAATATCTGAAAGTTATTGTTTTTCATTCATGCCTTCCCACACATTTGGTTTTCAAATAATTGGCTAGTTGTATCGCATGTAGTGATATGTGGTACCATCGATTACTACTACAATATCTGATACAACTGTTAAAACATATGGAATATTCAAATTTGGGAAACATATCCTGATTCCTTAAAACAATCACCAATGAATTTAGAAACCATTGCATTGAGCAATGACTTAGCCTGGTTGGTAAAAATGCTCTCCATGCATAGGCAGAGCCACCCTCAACTTTTGAAATTTATTATTATTTTTTTACCCTATATATGTATTTTAGGTAGTATGCATTTGTACCCCTTTTGAATTTTTTCATTTAACTCTTCCAAACTCATAAATCTCATTTTGGTCCTTACAAATTTAATAATTTTCACCCAAACAAGCATCTTCTTTACTCAATTAGTCTCAATTATTTAAGGCCTTACAATGGTTCTTTATTTAGTAAGTGACATTAGTGGAGGGGGAAAAAAATAAAAATAAAAAAACTAAGCACAACACTTCACTTCCTTTGCAAAAAGTTGTGAAAACATTGTAATTTAGTATATAGTCCTAATATAGACACCTAACTAGAAAATGAACCTTTTTTAAAATGAAATTAGAAATAGTTTCCTAATTTATTTTGAGTACCAAAATACCCTTATATAATTATATGTAGAAATATATATATACACACACACATATATAGTATTTACTTCCCACAATCAGGGTTTTGAAATTCACTAGAGAGAGAGAGAGAGAGAGAGAGAGAGAGAGAGAGAGAGAAACAAAAGTTGATGGAGAGAAAGAAAGAAGATTGTCGACACTACCTCCGCAACACCACGTCCACCACCTTCCTTCATAGGCGATTCATGAAGATCGTCGACACAGGAGCTCGATTCACTATCCACCACGTAATCTAAGAATTTTGGTACAAATTTATCACAATTTTGGAACAAATGTCATGGTAGCTTCGATTCAAACATTGAAGTTTTCTGAGAAAAATGGTTATTATTTTGATTAGGGCTTGGCTTCACACTAAAGGTTTTCGATTCTTCGACGATGACGACTAGAAAACTGCATGACAGCAATGGCTAGAACATTAATTCGAGTCCTTTCGTGTAACCTCTATAATCTTTTCATTTTTTCTACATTATATTTGTTTTGTTTGTAGTTTTTGGTGATGTGGAAAATTTCATGATCGCTAAGAGAATAATAGTGCGATATTTGTTTGTGTGTAAATATATTTGAATAGAAGTTTCGCAAAGAATTCGTCTTATTAAAATTTTTGTTTTTCAACAGAAGTGAGAAATTTCTCATCAAATTTGTGGTTATTTGGTGAGAACTTCTCACTTTGTTAATGAGAAGTGAAAATTTTCTGATAAATTTTGTCTGCATGTGTATATATTTGAACAAAAGTAAGAAATTCTCACTAAATAACCACAAATTTCTCACCTTAAATTAAAAACTCAAAAACAAAAACCTTCACAACTATGATTATTTTCAAAAGAAAGATATGCAAACATACTGAAAAGTTTTTCACTTAATAATGAGAAAGTATTCTTACACATTAAGTGAAAAATTCTCACTAAATAGTAAGAAAATTATCCGTTGATTTTAGAGATATTAATTTCATTATCCATGATCTCCTAAAAATACGCTTCTCATAATTGTATATAACACAAATTTGGAATTATTTTGAATATACACAGCTGTATATACACCCAAAAAAAAAGGTGAGAAATCTCACAGTACTCTGTTAAACCGAAATCCCTTGATTTTAGGGATATTAATCCCCTAATCCATGATCTCCTAAAAATTCATTTCCCATAACTGCATATACCATGATTTTGGAAGTGTTTTGAATGTGCACAACTCTCTCTCTCTCTCTCTCTCTATATATATATATATATATATATATGAATTTCGCACTATATTAAGAGAATTTCTCACCTTTTTGCCAGCAATCTTCAATCTTCCACACAAAATTATTTGTTATTTCTGTCATTCAAATCAATATAAAACATACAGATTATTTTATACTATTAAAGTATTACATACAAATCATTTTACCAGAGTGAGAAAACTTCTTGATTTTAGCAAACAAATTTGAAAGTTGAGTAAAATAACGAAGCTCCTTGATTTTAGCAATATTTATTCTCTTATCCATGATCTCCATGGATTACACTTGCCATACCTGTCATTCACACGCCTTATTTGTGCTGGTGGTACATATAAACATATGTAAATCTAATCATATGGCCAATTTCGAATGCTCTAATTACAAATTTCTCACTTAGTAATACAAATTTCTCACTTTTTGAATGAAATATAATACGAAATTTCTCATAACTAAGTCACTTCTTCAAACAATCTTATCACCAAATTCTCAAATATGAATTTCAGCATGATTTCACACTATATTGTGATTTACAGTTATGAATTTCGCACTATATTGTGAGAATTTCTCACCTTTTTATCAACAACTTTCATTCTTCTACACAAAAGTATCTATTATTTATATGATTCGAATCAATAAAACATACAAATCGTTTTCTATTATAAACATATTTCATACAGATTTAAAAAGGGCATTGTTTTGAACCACAAATCAGCATGATTTTTAGGATAAAAATCATTATCCATGATCTTCTAACAATCTGCTCCATTTATTAACTACCTTATACAACTTTATTTGAATTTCACATATGTCATATATATATGTATACATATATAGTTATGTATATATGTATGACAAGGGTATAATGGTCCGGATATATACAAACCATTTAGGAATAGAGACTAATTATTGATTTCTCTTGCAAATTAAGGATTAATTTCGAATTTTCTGTACACCAAATCAAGTCGGGATCAATTCCTATTAATGGACATAATTAGGGACCAAATCGTATATTTCTATTTAAATAATCACACTTTAACATAATACACTATACGTCAAATCGAGGGAACGACCATATTCAAAATTTTAACATTAAAAATCCAAAATTATAGTGTTTCTACCAGGAAAAAAATTGGCCCAAGGGCATTGCCCCCGAATCATTATGTAAGTCTGTGTCCCTGCTGAGCTCAAATCCTGGCTTTGCCCCTGTCTCCATGCCACGCTCATACCAAGGTTCTACCTTCGCCCTCTACATGGGCCTTGGCACTTCTGTTCTCGCACGAGACCACAACACCAAATGAAAAAAAAATAAAAAAATAGCACGGATAACTTTTGGGGCACATAAGAATCTCACAAAAATAAGATACATAAACTTTATGTGTCTATCTCTCTCCTCTATGGATCCCACAGACACTGTGGACCCACAGAATCAGTGGATCCCATCAGGAGAGAGATAGATATATTGTGATTAAACTTTATGTGTATATCTCTCTCCTCTGTGGATCCCACACACACTGTGGATCCCATAGTATTAGTGGATCCCATCAAGAGAGAGATATATTGTGATTTATGTATCTTGTTTTTGTGAGATTCTTATGTTCCCCAAGAGTTATCTTTACTTTCTGGCCTCGTTTGTTTGCCGGATAGGATAAAGGGGTATTGTATTAAAGTGTAGTTAGTTATCCTAGGATAACTATCCACATGATAAAATAGTACAGTATTATTTTTATACTGTGTTTGGTTCGTGCCAGATTATAGTAGGGATAATATTCAATTAATCCAATACTGTGTTTGGATGTTCATGGTATAAGTCTGGATTAAACTGTAACATTCCATAAATGCCCCTTTTGCTAAAACATTACCAAATTGTCATTAATATACCAAAACACCTTCACAATAAAGTATTTTTCATAACATTAACTACAAAATACATATGTCCCATAATTTTTTTAAGCAACAAAAAAAATCTATAAAATGCATAAAAAATACATAATAATAATATCAATAAAAATAGAGTTCTAACATCAATAAAAAATACATAATAACATAGTTTTAACATCCACAAATAGCACCACCACCACATAACATAGTTTTAACTTCCACAAATAACACCGCCACATAGCAGAGTTCTAGCATCAACAAAAAGAAAGTTCTAACATCAAACAAAACATAGTTTTAACATCCACAAATAAAACCATGTAAAATTATCGAACCTCTAAATGACCTACAACTCTCCCCTAAGTAGTAATGCAACCCATTCTGTCTTGAATTCATTTGGAAGACTAAAGAACATATCCATTTTCCCAGTATCATTTGCAATCATAGTGGCTGCCTTGAGTTTGTCGCTCATTCCCAAGTTCTCCAACTTCTCTATTTCTCCATAAATCTTCTTTCTAGCGTCGCTCACATCATGTTGATAACCAATTCTTGTGCAGAGCACTTGCATTTTATCCTTGGAGTCTTCACAAAATTTGATAATAGCTTTTGACATGTTCCCAAGTTCAGTAGTAATGATATCATTCCCTTGAACTCTATTTCTTTCACCTTGTTTAGTAGCAATTTTATCGTTGGGTGTTTGTGTGACACTTTGAGAAACAGCAAGTTCATCAGCCATGTCTTTTTTCTCCATTGCATCAACGACATCCATTGGACCCTCTGCCATTTCCCCAGTGGCACGGTCTTTTGCAAATATGGTGCACCATGCTAGATAATAAGGACATGGTTTGTGTCTAGCTCCCTTTAAATTAGGATCTCTCTAAAAAAAATTGTCATTAATATAAAGGTTGTATATCATAACTAGTGTCATTTCATCCAAAACAATAAAATATACTTTCACTAACATGTCCCATGTGGTGTCATCGGAGCAATCGAGTGTTTTAGTACTGTCAGTCCAACCTATCCCACTAGTACCACTTGCACCCGATAAGGCACCTGCAATGCTCAAATACTTTGCTTTCCACACCTTTGTTTTTGATTCAATATGAGGCACCATTCTAAGATCAGTACTAGGGATCCTTCGCATCGTGAGTCTTTCCAATTCATTCAAGTATCCAGGCCTAAAGAGTCCAGTGTCTTGCTTCCAACCTGCCTGACATAACTCTTGCAAAGCATCTATAAGTGATTCCTCCCCAGTCTTGGTCCACACTCTCCTACATATTTTTTTGTCATCTCCTTTCCTACCCTTACTAGGACGTTGGGTAGACTCTCCACTATCCATTCCTAATCAAAAAATGAATTACAACAACAATAGTTCAAGTAATACAATAGTTCAAATAAAATACAACACAAAATAGTTCAAGTAATACAAGAGTTCAAATAAATACAACACTGAAAAAGTAATACAATAGTTCAAATAAAATACAGGACTGAAAAAAAGTAATACAATACTTCAAATAAAATACAATAGTTCAATTTGCTTGGCCTCTATTTGCCATCCATTCATTAAACATTTGATTAGCCAGATTATCTCTCCATTTGTTCCACTGGTTAGATGTTTCAACGATGTCAATGAATTCATCTCTAAACTCAATGGATGGACAATTTGCGTCCAACTCGTTCTCTAGTGGGTCAGTTGGCATTTCCCTTCTAATTAAGTTATGGATATGACAACAAGCTGTAACATTAATCCGGTTCTAAGTTCTAATTGGGAAAAAAGATGGGCTCCTTAGGATTGCCCAACGTAGTTTTAGAAGACCAAAACACCTCTCTATGACTTTACGTGCGGATGCATGCCTCATGTTAAAGAACTCCTGAGGGGTTGAGGGAGCTGGGCCATCTCTCTAAGTTGACAGATGGTATATTTGACCTCTATATGGGGCTAAAAATCCTTCACCATTCGTGTAACCCGCATCTTCTAGGTAATAATAGCCTGTATGTTTTTACAAAAGTCTTGTTAGAAGATTCATATTATTGTTGTGCATAATTCAATTGATAACATCCACTATAAATACATATTCTCACCCATAGGTACCCTAAGGCCATTTGGCCTTGTAACAACATCACGTAGAAGAATTGATTTGGAATGTTTTTTATGATTGTCTTCAACTTGACCAACCTATCTACTACTTTCTATTGACACAAATAAAATAAGTATCAGACGAAAAGAGGGATGACCCAAGTCATTATATAGCAATAACACCACTATATCGAACCATATGGCATTTGGAATGAAGATTTATGGAAATACAAAATGGAAAAAAATGCAAGTGAACTAAATACCATATCAACCTCACAAACAATGCTTATCTTCAATTAACACTTCAGTATCTACAAGTGAGCATAAGGTTTCACATTGATTCAAATTCTTCTGTCAATCCTCCCTAAGCAAGTGTGCAGTGAAAAATACTCTCTATTTTGGGACAAGGCCATATTGCGAACAAGTGCTTTGTTTTGGGACAAGGCCACAATTTGATTTGAGAAATTTATCTTCAAGTGTTGATTTTTTTTTAACTCACTCAAGAGACAAGATCACACCCACAAAACTCAGTAGCAACCCACAACAAAAATGCTGACTAGTTCAACTAACAAAGCCCAGTTAACTTCTAAGAACATGAGCTTTATCAGTCTTTAGCAATATAACCAAAATAGAAAAGATCAGCACCATCATACAGCAGCATCAACAGATTTACAAACAGTGTTGATTAGTTTATAAAAAAAAAAATAGAAAAGTAGATAAGAAAATGAAACAAAAACAGATCTACATATATATTAGCAGACAACTAAGATGAGAAAATGAGAAAAAAAAATGTAGATAAGAAAAGAAAAAACGTATCTACAAAAACTAGGAAATTTTTTTGTAGATCTATGAACATGAAACCTTAGATATGAACACAAGTTTAAGAAAATTTCATGTAGGTATAGATCTAAGTAGGAGCCAACAAAATCATTCTAGATCTGGCTTTCAACAATCCAAGCTTCAGCCCAAAAAAACTATAAAAAAATAGAAAAAAGAACGAAAAAAAGAGGCCGAAACTCTTGCCTCTGCTGTCGCCGTGTATCGCCGCCACAGTCGACTGGAGTTGGAGACCCTGGCCATCGTCTCTCTCTTCGGAGCAGATCGCTTGAGTCGTCTCTGTCTCTTTCTCTTCGCAGATGTTGGAGAGTTATGATTTGTTGAATGAGAGTGAAGGGTGTGAGGTATATATATGGCAGGGGTAATTAGGTCTTTTGGGCATACAATACTACTTTTTCTTATCCCCATGTGTTTTAATACCACCCCCTCCCCCTTCCTAACATTATTTTATCCCTCTCAAGGAGCATTATATTTAACCACACCAAAATAATACTTGAGTTAGATAATACTTAAAAACCTCAACCAAACACAGTATTATACGAGATTGGACTCAAATAGTCCAATCCCCCCCATTAATCCGGCAAACAAACGAGCCCTCTGTATATATTTTGGAAATGCAGGGCACAAACTTGAATTGTGCTTCAGCCCAATGGGCCCGAGAGGCCTCATATTTTCAAACCTATGATGGGTAGTGAAAATAAGATCACAAATGTGGGCCGCAAAATGTGTCTAGGCCATAAAATGTGTGTGCGTGTGGTTTTTTTTTTCCTTTTAAACCTTGGCCTATGCTCAGCTGCTAGTAGTAGATGAACAAGACTAGGCTACGTGCAAAACTTTGTATCATTAGCTTAAAACCTTAACCAGAATGACTTATAAAGTTGTGATTATAGGCCTAATATTAATTTTGATTCAAAATTTGGTAGTTATTTTGACAGGAAGTGGTTAAATTTTCATGATTTTAATGGAGAAAAGGGAAATAACACAAAACTGATCAAAAAGAAAACTATCCATGCAATTCACATAGCAGTTCCTAATATTTTGGATCAGGTCTGGGTAGTGCATCTTGAGTCCCCTTTTTTATTTTTGAACAGCCTCATGATAACTATTTAAACTTCTTTTTTGGGTTAGAACACACTCCAACCTTGGTTGGGCTGAGCGAATATCTCTTTTTTTGCTTAGAATTGGGTTTTGGCTAATCCCTTTTGGCATGATGGATGTAGACTCGGGTGGACTCGGCCAACACATAATTATTTATCATTAATTGTGAGCCTGTTTGTGCAAAATATATGTTTGACGTGGGCAAATTAAACCTAGTAAAGATGAAGAAACTGATTTTCCACATTGCATCATGTTCGCAATCCTACCACTAGGAAAAATGTATCGACGCATTTTTTCTATAATGGAAACCTTATAATTTATTAATTTATCAACGACTTAATTATATAAAAAAACACAATAATTATTAAAGCCCACTCGTGACTAGACTTAATTGAAACAGAGACATACGTGCAAACACATAGCCTCGATCTACATGAACAAATTAAGATAACGTCATCCTTCAAATGTTATAATCAATCCTTAATTTCTTCAATATCAACCACCTTCACATTAAATTAATTTCTTCACCTTCTGTTTGGCAACAACCATAGTAAGCACTCCATTTTCCATTGATGCCTTTATCTCATCCACCTTGGCATTTTCCGGCAGCCTAAAACTTCTATTGAACTTTCCACGGCTACATACGCTTAACACGGTGCCACTTGTCATTATCCTTATAATCCTTTTCTTCCATATTTCTTTCTCCACTAATATACATGTAACACTCTTTCATCATCTATTTCCACCTTTACTACCTCTTTCTTGAGCCCCGAAAGATCGATTGGGCTTCCAGGGTTGTTGAGATTTACGCAGCGGAATTAAACAAGCACACAATGGAAAAAAATAACAAGGGAAAAAGAAAATAAAATCACACAAGAGAATTCTACGTGATTCGGCAAAAACCTGCTTACATCCACACCCAAGAGATATTTCCTTAATATTGAGAATAAAACTGGTAAAAGAAATCTTGGATTAAATCACATAACCCAACTCACAAACCCTTGTACTCACTCACTCAATGCCCCAAAGAAAAAACTCCTTACACAATATTTTTTTTCTCTCCCTCACCAAATAACCTAGCCAAGTGTATGTGTTATGTCCCCCCATATATCACACACATATATGTATATATAACTATACACCTACACTACCACAATTTTCTATCAAGTGAAGACTTCTTCTTCATGCCACTTGATAAGGCACATGGCTAGCTTAGCATTATCCAAATCCAATTATCCTACTTATCAAGTCATTCGACTAGCTCCTCAAAAGAATTTCGATTTCTTTTGACTATATGGGGATGAACCCCACAAATCTCCACCTCCATACCCATGAGAGAAAAAAAAATATCCCACCTTAAACAACTCGCCAAGATGCATAAACCATTGGCCTAACTAATTCCAGTTACACACCGAATCAACATAGTCCCAATTTGATTCACCACGGCCAATGAACATGTGTACCATTAATTTTACCCATTAATGCCGGAGTAGGTTTCGATCCACCCCCTCGAACTTCAATTTGATGGGCTTTCAGATGACACCACTAGCAGTATTTTTTCCCTCACCATCGTCTGCTCCTTGGAAACCTGTCACCCGTGTCTTCGCCTCCACTGCAAAAGAAACACGCCTAGGGTACCCTTTTTCCTGTGCACTCTGTTTCCAAACACTAATCAAGTTTTTCTTCATTGTACTTCTAATCAGATGATACAACTCACCACATTTTTTTCCTTCATAAGAACTATGTAGTTATGTGTGATTTTCATGGCTCCACCTGCACCAGAATACCTGCACCCCATGGAATCCATCTGTCTTAGTGATAATATATTTTTTTGCATCTTTGGAACATATCTCATACCACCCAAAGTACGAACCACTCCATCGAACATTTTAATTCTAATTGTCCAAATAGGCAAATACCCATAATTTTGCACGAGGACCCATCACCCAATGACACCTTCCCCAAATTACCTCTTTGGAACTCATTAAAATATTCCCACCTGAAGCATATATAGTTTGTACAACCAGAATCTAAAATCCAATCATCACGAGAAATAGTGTGCATGTTAGGGATATGTACTAAAAGCCATGCTTTATGTAGTTGATTTATAATTCATTTAATAAAATCAGTTAATCCATTTTTATGAGAATCTGTGTGGGCAATATTTGTATTATATTGTTTATTTAAAATTATGCATGTGTGTCTTTCATTCTACATAGTAAGTGGTTTGGTGTGTAGAGTTTGGCTTACACACGGAAGATTAGACCATTAGATCTTGTAGAATGTAAGATTTTTGTTTACAATCTTAGATGGATTGGACACACCATCGGTAGGACTGCAACATGGTGTTGTAGTAGGTTTGTCTTGACTACGGGAAATGGTATAGTTTCAACTCACCATGCTGGTACACTTTGTGTATTAAACGAGACCGACTTGGGGTAATTATCTTTATACTGACTTATAAGATAATTAATACCTCATAACTATTATGAGTGCTTATGCTCTAAATCCTAAGTTAATTTATAGACACGTACATTTGATATTTACACTTTGATCTCTAAAATGGTGAGATCCTTAAATGGGTCAATATCTCATTGGACTGGGTGACAATATTAATTGTGTGGTGGATATTAATTAATGATGGAATCCATGTCTCAATTTTGGGATTGATGATATCCCCTTGAGAAAGCTTATAAGTTTTGATTATGTCAAACCCTGTAGGTGGATTATGTATCCGACATATCAGTTAAGTTAAGCGGAGGATCTCAAGGAATTTTAAGAGATTAATTAAATATGATTGTCAGTAATTATATTTAATTAATGGATATATGTAATCTTAACATGGGGAGATAATAAGCATTTAATAACATGGAGCTCGAAATATATTTTTGAGATAAGGGTAGGAGTGCAATTATAATTCTTTAGTGGTATGAATTATAATTTATGGAAATAGGAATCTGATTCAGTTCGAATTAGGGTTTCCTAATTCCATAAGGAAGCCTATTCCTTATTGACTTCTTATGGTCCATATCGTAGCCTGTATATATGCTGCTTTGACTCTCTCCTCAGTTTGCGTTTTTCCATCAAGAGTATTATAACTCGGAATAGAAAAGAGAGCGTAAAAAGAGAGAGCAGAAACATAAAGGATTTCGAAGGAGCCCACACTCAGTTCGATGTTTTGGCAGCAAAAGAATACGGTAGAAGATTGTGAGCTGTTATCGAGCCTGTGTTCTCTATTCATCTACTACAACAATCCGTTTTAGCAGTTTAAGGTAACCCTAGTTCCGCCCTTATAGGGTTATTGTAGTTTTCACGCAATTTATGCAGTACCAACTTATACGCTCTGTCAACGGATTCTGGGAACGCAGTTTCCTAACAGTGCATACCTTCAGAGACGGTGCAGACATCTCCATCATCTCCCAATAAAACCAAAGAATTTTTACCATTACCATCTTTTCCACCATCGTCCTTCCCTTTATGTTGAGGACAATATTTCTTGATGTGACCCAATTCTTTGCACATATAGCATTGGACTTCTCTCCGTCTAGAACTAGATCTAACTCTGCAACTACCTTCAGATCTATCTTTCATCCTTCCCCGATTCATATTTGCTACAACCAAAGTAGCTTCATGTCCACCCTCACTAGTTGTCTTTCTTTGAGTGTCGTGGGACACTAGTGAAGCCTCCACCTGCTCCAAAACCACTGTCTCTTTACCGTATAGCAACGCAGTCACGAGGTAGTTATATGAATCTAGAAGAGATGCAAGAAGTCATAAAGCTTTATCTCTTTCTTCAATGTTGACATCAACTTTCTGCAGTTGATCCAAATACCCGTTGAACACACTAATGTGTTCTATGAGATCCCCGTCTTCTTTCATCTTCAACCGGTACATCTTCAGCCAATACAACTGTCGCTTCAGATGCAATTTGTTAGTCAAACTCTTGGCCATATAGAGTTTTTCCAACTTTTCCACAAGCTTGACATAGAATCTTCATCCGTAACATTATTGATAATGTTATCAACAATATAGAGTCGGATCGTGCTAACATACGCAAGTCCAACTCCTCCTACTCGTCAGCTTGTATGGCCTCCCGCTTTTCATCCTTTTCCTTCAAAGCCTTGTACAAGCCTTGTTGCACAAGTATGTCTTTTACTCTTCTCTGCCAGAGAGTAAAACAACCCTTTCCATTAAATTGCTCCACCGTAAATTGTGAGTTGATCATCGCCTTCATGGTGAATTGACTGGCACATCAAACCTGGCTCTGATACCACTTGTTGAGATTTACGCAGCGGAATTAAACAAGTTGTCAAGCACACAATGGAAAGAAAATAACAAGGAAAGAAGAAATTAAAATCACATATGAGAATTCTATGTGGTTCGGCAAACACCTGCCTACGTCCACAACCAAGAGTTATTTCTTTAATATTGAGAATAAAACTGGTACAAAAAACCTTGGATTAAATCACATAATCCAACTCACAAACCCTTGTACTTACTCACTCAATACCCCAAAGAAAAAAACCCTCACACAATATTTTTTTTCTCTCCCTCACCAAATAACCTAGCCGGGTGTATGTGTTATATCCCCCCATATATCACACGCATATATGTATATATAACTATACATCTACACAGCCATAATTTCCTATCAAGTGAAAACTTCTTCTTCACGCCACTTGATAAGGCACATGGCTAGCTTCGCATTATCCAAATCCAATTATCCTACTTATCAAGTCATTCGGCTATCTCATCAAAAGAATTTTAATTTCTTTTGACTATATGGGGATGGACCCCACAGGGGTTTCCTTCCAATTATTCGACAAGAGTGCCATTTAATTGATGCTATCAAAGAAGAAGGAAGGCTCAGACTCATTTCCTTAGAAGTGTCTATCTCATACCAAATGTCTTAGAGAATCTGCTGCTCTAGAGGAAGGTGCAAAGCATTCAGCTAGCCACGCACACGAGGAGGATTCATCTTTTAACAGCATTTCCGATCTTAGAGCTTTGGACTTCTCATCGAAGATGCCTAAAAGAAAAAGAACCTCTTTCGGAAGAGATGGCATCGAAAAGGTTTAGATATCCTGCTTTTCTTTTGTCAAAAATTCTGAATTTGTAATATTTCTTGGGGTCATAGCCGTCAGGCTTAGGTTCTGGGGGCGGTCAATAGGTAGGCAAGCCCATCATCTTACTTGTCAAAGATAACCCGGTCAGCAAAATGAGTCAATTGTCGACGCCTACGCTGACCATTGCTTTGACCTTTCAAATTTGACTGTTGAACAGCAGCACTCAGTCTACATTCCAAGGGTGTTCAAGACCGGACACTTTTGAATCAAAGAGACGAAAGGGTTGTTATTGCTAAGAAGATTGGAAATAATTAATGGACATTTTTGTACAACGAGAGTAATGTATAACAAGCAAGCTATGGTGATTGACAACTCAATTAATGTGAGCTGTGAACCAATGAAGACGTTTAGAGCATTACATCTATATATATATGTGTGTGTGTATGTTGGATACAACGGATTATAAACTTCAATTAAATAGTGACTAAACTTGATCGAAGCACGTATAAATACGCTGTCTGAATAACAAGTTTACGTCCCACACACGGTTGTTTTGTGGACTACAACGTCTTGTTGAGGATACTACGATCTAACAATTGAAGTACAACAAACTTCAAATGTTCTGCAGAATATATGTATATGACTTGCTCTCAATAGACTCTAGAATAGATGAAGAAGAGAAGATAAAAAAAAATCTATGAAAAAAATCTATGAAACTATCTATCTATATAATATATATAGAGGTGTCTATTGGGTAAGAGATGTCTCTCTACATAAATGGTTGTGTCCCATAATCTACAGTCTTGGGTCCTTGTTTCGTTCGTTTAGGAAGATGAACTTGTAACTTAGCTAGACACCCCTACACTTTGAGCTTTTTATATGAGGGAACTCTACCTTTCCAAACTTCATAAGGAGACTTGCTAGTCTTCTTATATGGAATTCTATTAAGAATGACATTTACCGTAAGAATGGCATCCCCCCATAAGTTGTGTGGCACACCCAAGCTATTTAGCATAGCATTTTCCATTTCCTTGAGGGTTCTATTTTTTCCTTTTGGCTACACCATTTTATTGTGGCGTATACGGCATAGTGGTTTCATGAATAATCCCATTATTAGCACAATATTTGGTTAATGGAGTTGAATCATATTCACCTCCTCTATCCGATCTTACTCGTTTTATTATTCTAGATAATTGATTTTCAATTTCAGCTCTATATGTATTAAACATATCCATTGTTTCATCTTTAGAATTCTAAGTAAGTAAACATAACAATATCTACTACTATCATCTATAAATGTAACAAAGTATTTCTTTTCACCTTTTGTTGGAGTTAGTTTTAAATCACATAAGTCGGTATGAATTAAGTCTAGTAATTCACTTGTTTTATCTATGGACTTAAATGGCTTTCTAGCAAATTTTGATTCTATACATGTTTCACATCTATGTGATTTCTTAATTTCAAATTTAGGCAATAATCCTAGATTAACCATTTTATGCATGTATTTAAAATTCACATGTCCTAATCTAGAATGCCACAATGAATATAACTCAACAATATAAGAGGAAGCATAACACTCTCATTATTAAAAATTTTAAGAGTACAATTGATCTTGAAGAGCCCTTCATTGAGGTAACCCTTTCCTATATACATTCCTCCTTTAGTCAATATAAACTTATCGGATTCGAAGACAAGCTTGAATCCTTTTTTACTAAGTATAGGACTCGAAACCAAACTCTTACGAATTTTGGGAACATGCAATACATCGAAAAGAGTCATTTCCTTTCTGGAAGTGAACTTTATAACCACATTGCCTTTGCCTTCAATGGTCTCAGCCGCGACATTTTCCATATAAAGCCTCTCACTACCATCCGACTTTGTGTAGGTAGAAAATATGTTTTGATCCCCACAAATGTGCTTGGTAGCCCCGGTATCCATCCACCAACCTTTTAAGCCGGTTACAACACAAGACTCCATGATTACAGCCACAAGATCGTCGATGTCCATCATGTTAGCTTGGTTAGGCTTCTTGTTCCCATTCGGTCCTTCTTATGACAACATTCACTAGCACGATGTCCGGGTATTCCACATACCCAACAATTCCCTTTTATCTTCTTGGGATCTCGGTCCTTAGACCCATTGTATTTAAACTTCCTTTTTTCTCCCTTATTCTTAGACTTAGAAGTGGGTTTTGAGGACTCACCTTCAACAAGATTTATTTTTAGTTCCAAAGTACCTTTTTGCCCCTTCTTGTCTCCCTTGCGATTATCTTCTTCAATTCTCAAACGAAACACTAAATCCTCCATCGAAAGTTCCTTATGCTTGTGCTTGAGATAGCTTTTGAATTCTTTCCACAAAGGTGGCAACTTCTCAATTATAGATGCCACTTGAAATGGTTCACTGATAGCCATCCCCTCCAAGATGATTTGGTTGATGATCACTTGAATCTCTTCCAATTGCTTGACCACCGGAATTGAGTGCACCATTTTAAAGTCCAAAAATTTGCCCACTATGAACTTCTTTGTACCGGCATCCTCGGTCTTGTATTTTTTCTCCAAGGATTCCCATAATTCTTTGGTAGTGGTGATAGTCGAGAAGACGTTGTAGAGAACATCTTCCAGCCCATTTAGAATATAATTACGACGTAGAAAATCGGAATGGTTCCATGCTTCCAATACGACTTCTTGTTCTTTTGATGGGTTTTCTGTAGGAACCACTGGTTTCTCTTGTCGTAGGATGTGTGCAAGGTTGAGCATTGTGAGATAGAACATCATCTTCATTTGCCATCTCTTGAAATCTTCTCCCTTGAACTTCTCCGATTTTTCGGCATGAGTATTCTTGACAATAGTTGTAGTAGAAGTAGGTTTTTCGGACATTATTCCAACTATAAACTTGTTTTTCGATTGTTGGATACAACAGATAATAAACTTCAATTAAACAGTGACTAAACTTGATGGAAGCACGTATAAATACGCTGTCCGAAAAACAAGTTTATGTCCCACACACGGTTGTTTTGTGGACTACGATTGATGATACTACGATCTAACAATTGAAGTACAACAAACTTCAAATGTTCTGCAGAATATATGTATATGACTTGCTCTCAATAGACTCTAGAATAGATGAAGAAGAGATGATAAAAAAAAAATCTATGAAAGAAATATATGAAACTATCTATCTATATAGTGTATATATATATAGAGGTGTTTATTGGGTAAGAGATGTCTCTCTACACAAATGGTTGTGTCCCAACACCTATACACTAAGTGTATAACTGTATATACATGTTTATCAGCCATTAGAACAATAGAAGTTCAACTAAATTCAAAATTTCTACATGAAAAGTTGTGACCCTTCACAAACAGGATCCGGTAGACCGGCCGAGTGCCCCTCTGCCTGAACTTGATTAAAACTTCATATAGCTGTTGACCTGGTTGAAGGGACTCGGTCGACTGGTCGAAAACCCGTCTGCTAGAATCTTGAAACTTAATATTCCAAGCTTGTTCCTGAGCATTGAACCGGTCCATAGCGATCCTTATGATCCCCTTGAGCTTACATAAGCTCTCATTCACACCCCGAATCTAACAATATGTAGTCTAGGGATAGTCGTTTAAAGATTAATTGTTAATGTGATGATATTTGTTGAAACTTCTAAGATAAGAATATGCTTTATTGTTCTCTAACCTTCAATTAGGTGAGTGACATGCTGGAACCTTTAATACAAGGGTCACAAGTCTTCTTTGACAGATGGGCGCAAGCCCATAGTGTGGGACATTAAAGTTAAACAGCCCATTGCATTGTATGGAAAATTGATTTTGACAGACCCTTTTCCAACTAATTGATTTTGACTCACTACTGGAAAGCCCATGTATAGATCGAATAGATCTGCCCCTGCAAATTGGGGGGCAATGGGCATCAAGCTGGACATAAGATAAAGATTAAGTGGTGTATTTGAAGCTATTTAGGCTTGATTAGAACCACTTCATGATAATTGCATATATGGAACCACACACCTGCGTTTTTGGGACCTAAATCACATATATGATATATCAACTTGTTTGAATTCATTTCAGAAAGCACTTTGTGTTTGGACCCAGACGTGTTTTGGGGACCTTAATCACATATATCAACTTGTTTGAATTCATTTTAGAAAGTACTTTAGAGCTCTAAAAGCTTGTTTCGGTGGATGCGAAGAAAGCCAGAGGTGCTTCAACGACGTAAGAAGTAGATTAAGATTTTAACTATTTTGTTAAAATTTCATCACACCCCGGTGATTAGGCTTTTTACTTTCAAATTTCCATCATGCCCTTAGTTGTGCAATTCTTTTGCTGCATAAAATTGTGTAAGAATGCAATTAGCATATTTTGTTTTTCTGCTCTAGGTTTTTTCTTTTCTCTAGAATGGAGCTTTTAAAAGCTCAATGTTGCTTTTTTATTTCATGATTTTTTTTTTGAAGAATAATGTGTCACTTGTACAAATTTATCAAACAACTCAATAATAAATTACATAAACCACTTTTAAAAAGCCATATGGGGGCCAAACTAAGCCTAAGTCATTGAACATTTTAGCACAAAATTATATAAAATTGTGTTAGATAAATGACAATTATGTACGTGTGCAACAATGTATTATTTTGCCATAAAATTTCCAAATGCTTGAGGGATAAAAAAAAACATGTTATTAATAACTTTGTACCATGTGTTGGTCACATGACAACATCTTAATAGAAGGGGTGTTAGTAATAATAATAATAATAATAATAATAATAATAATAATAATAATAGTTGAGTAGTCAGTTTGTTTAAGTTTTTAGTTTTTTGGGTATTTGAAAAAAATTTAGATATAGCTGAGAGGGTGTTAGTGTAATATGCCCTTGATTTTAATCTGAACCAGCTAATGCAAATTCAACACACTATGCCCAACCTCTAATGTGATCAGCTAGCTGCTAAAAATGAAAGCTTAGGATGACCCTTTTTTGTTGGAAGATTTAATGTGATTGATGTTGAACCCAAAGATATTTAATTTGTCAAAATATCTAAACCACCCTAGTTTATCTCAATATATAAGTCAAGAGTGCCTTTCAGTTTCAGCTTGTCATCTTTTCAACAACTTGGTTATTAGTCCTCTTTTGGATTCTTTTCGCAATATCTCAATCTGTAAGTTTTCAAATCAAAAGAAAAGAGTGTCTCTACAAATCTTCTCATATATGTATATATATGTGTATGAGTCAACATGAATAATTCACAGATTAATTAAATCTCAACTGGTGCTTATGTATGTATATATGTAGTGTAGGACTAACTTTATTTATTAAATTTTTTTCTTTGTACATAAATTTTGGATTTTATTTATTCTTTTAATTTTCACTTAATTTCAGGAAGGCATACAAGGATTTTGAGGTTGGCTTTAACTATGATGAGAATATTTTGTTGACAGAAGATAGAGAGCACAACTGAACATATATACACTTGAAAGGTTTGTGTATGAGCAGTGTTGTGCAATTTCTCTTCTTCTGTAAACCAAATTTTCTGCCTCTTGCTATATATAGGCCTATAGCTAGCATTTATTGGAAGTCTTTCCCCAAGTTAGTGGGACCCACTAAGGAAACATAAATACAGGATTGTCTGAAATAATCAATTTTAAGGTCACAACTCACATTTATTGGAAGTCTTTGCCAAGTTAGCTCACATGCATGATATTCCAAAAAGTAAAAACAAGAAGGCTATAAAATGTTTAAAATTAGGGGCAAATTGGTGATAAATCTATTTTAGGATAATGTTTTAGTATTATGTCCAACAAGCATAAAGTTTAGTCACAAGTCTTCTCTCACTCTTTAATTGATTAAACTAACCTCACCATTTTGCTAAAATTGCTACACAATAGGCGCGACACTACCATGAACTTCGACGACCTCGCCAGACCTTCGACTACCACCACCAAGACCTCGACTGACCTCCGACAACCTCGTCAGAGCTCCAGCGACCACAAACACTACTTTGTTTGATCTCTCCAATGACCCCAACCCCAACCCCAACCCCAACCCCAACCCCTCATGACCTCATGCGATCACCACCACAAAAGCATTTGGCCTCTGACGACCTCCACCACGACCTCACCTGATTAATTTCTTCACAACCAAAATACAAACATCCAGATTGAGGGCAACACCACTACATCTCAATCACCTCTATCACAAAAGTTTGATAAATTACTCAAAACAATTTTGAGACATTTCTTGATCTTTTTTTTAGAAATTTATCAAACTTTTTTGTACTAAATTTCTCAAGTCTGGTCTTGAAAAAAAACTAAGAGACAGGAAGAGAGAGAGAGAGAGAGAGAGAGAGAGAGAGAGAGAGAGGAGTGTCGAAGAAGAAGTACCACGACCTCACCTGATTAAGCTCTTCACAACCAAGCAACAAACATCCAGATTGGGAGCAACACCACAACATCTCTATTACCTCTGTCACAAAGAGTTGATAAATTTTTGAAACTATTTTTGAGAAATTTATTAGACATTTTTGTGTTAAAATTTCTCAAGGCTGGTCTTGAAAAAAAAAACTAAGAGAGAGAGAGAGAGAGAGAGAGAGAGAGAGAGAGAGAGAGAGAGAGAGAAGTGCAGAAGAAGAATAAGAAGAAGAAGAAGAAGAAGGCATCGCGGAGGTCGAATCTCGATCTAGATCTCAGATCTCGCAGTGGTGGTCGATCGTGATGGTGACAGTGATAACGATCATCGGAGATGGTGGTGGTGGCGACGACGGCAATGGTGGTGGTAGTGATCGACGATGATGGTGGTGCTGGTCAACGATCATCACCGATGGTGATGGCGATCGTCTCTCTCTGATCGTATTTTCTCTCTCTCTCTCTCTCACTGGAAATGACATCGGCAATGGTAGTGGTGGTGGTGGTGACGACGGCAATGGTGGTGGTAGTGATCGACGATGATGGTGGTACTAGCCGGCGATCATCGCCGACCGATGGCGATGGCGATCGTCTCTCTCTAATTGTATTTTCTCTTCCTCTCTTTCTCACTGGAAGTGAATGAAAGGGTATATTGGTCACTACTAGAAGTAGTTGAGTTTATTCCCAACAACTTTCACTGAACATGTCCTTGTCCCCAAACATTATCTAAACTTATCCTCACCAAAATATTTAACATGAGTAGGATTTAACTCTAATTATCTCTTAAAATTATGAATAAGGAAATTATTTGTATAGAAAATGATAATTGTAAAATTATGAAAAAGGAAACAATTTATAAATAACTACGAAGAATACCTAATATTGAACATATTTCAACAAATGAGATTTCACATATATCATAACAGAAAGAAGACATTGTGTGATTATATATATATATATATATATATATAAAGACAACTTTTCTATGTATCTGTTTGGTTGGAAAATTATATATGTGCGAACGTGACAGGTAATTTATTGTCAATGTGTGTGATGCAATAAGTATCCAAACTGAGCGTCACCAGGGAGATTGTGGTGACGTTTGATGCCTTAACAAGGACTTTAAAAGTGTGAGATGGAATAGAGATGGAATGTAAGAAACTGTGAATGCTAGACCATATGTTAGTTCGAACAACACAAAATGAAAGTAAAGTCACAGCAGGTCTTCGAAGAAGACACAGTGAGCAAATTAACTAAGAAGAGACAAAGTAGATGACTACTTCAAACTAACTACTAAGGAATTAAACTAAATTATGATTAAACTAATGAAATTAAACTAGTTAAACTAAGGAATTAAACTACTCCTAATCTAAGGCCTTAGTGGCCGGATACTAAGAAAGGAGAAAATATATGTTTGTATTGATTGATTGTTGTTGGTCAAAGACCCCTTACAATGAATACATTACAACATATTTATAGAAGAAACCTTATAACTACCTATTTGAATTTGAATATTCCTTCCTATTACATTAACTACCAATTCAAATTCAATTACACATGTGTTTCTTCCCAAAGAAGCTCCCTCCAAATTAACTTCCTTCTAGCCACCATTGATCTTCAAGTAACCACATTTGATGTCCTCCTACGATAATAGGTGTCCTGCAAGAAAACTCTCAAATGGCTTTCATGGCAAGCCAAAAATAGAATTATATTTTATGGTATAAACAGTATCCTTTATTATTTTGCTTTTATGAAGTAGACCGATATCATTGTTATTGTTCACTCGGCATATATAGTATTTTCCAGGAACAAGATGATGGCAAGTGGCATGCATTGGTTGACATAGTTCAAGTGGTAAAGAGCTTGACACATATAAGTCCCCTCCAATGCATAGCTAGGTTCGGGTTCGAACCTCATCCCCTCCCCCATATCAAAAAAGAAAAGAAAAGATGGCAAGTGGCATGACTATAGGTTGCCACAAGGCATGCTTTAAAAATATGTAGGTTTTCTTTTTATTTTTATTTTTATTTTTTATTTTTATTTTTATTTTTATTTTTTATAATCAATAATAAATATCTAAGATTAAAATGTAGTCAATAATTATATTGATGACCAAATTAATGCGTGCAATCTTTGATTTTATTACGTTTTCATCTCATTTTCAATTGTAAAATGACACAATTAATGGTACATTTTATTTTCCTCCCATTTTCATCTTCTTGGACTTTTAGAATTTGAAAACTGCTATATTTTGGTACCTTTTCTCTCTTTCTTATTGTATAATATGGTTTTTGTTATCCCATTCATTAATTTGAATCCTTCTTATTAAATTTTTTTCTTCTTATTTTTGAAAGACAACGTATTTTATTTTTCTGACCAATTCTAGTGCATTGCACATCTTAAGTGTTCAACGGCTATTATTTGAATAAAAAAAACTTCAAACTGTTGCCTAATAATGTTAGTATAATACTATGGTTCTTAGAATATGTGGCAGCCACTTACAACAACTTTCAACGATAATTTGAAGAATTTTAACATTAATTATAATTTTAATTCATTCTTTTTAACTGGCACGTGCTTGCAGTTGTAACCTTTTTTTAGGATGTATCTTATGCCCAAAACCACTTGGTCCTATGTGTCAACAGTCTTTCCCATTTATCATATATAAGAGTAATTTTCCAAACTTGTACCACAAAATTGGATTCCAATACATTAGCATTGGTGCACATTTAATGATAATGAAATCACCTAAATTTTTTTTGGAAATTATTGTAAGTGCTCCATTACACAAGTGTAAGGTAAGGAAATAGATTTTGGTTACCCATTTGGATCCTCTAATATTATTCTTCTAATAAATGTGTTATAGTTTGTAGGGTAATTATTAAGACATTATATACTATGCAATAGTATCCTAAATTCTTAAATCACTACTTACAAAGTTACACCAGATTTAGCAACATAGTGTTAATAAGGCATTACAAAAACTCCACGCCCTTTCAATGGACAAAAATAAACTGCCATGTATTAGAAAATTAACATTTGAACCAAATTCTTGATTTTAGTTCTCCTCCTTCAAAGTATGTTTTGATTTATTTATGTGGTTCCAGATTTGAACCCCAAATGCTTTAATAATTTTATCAAACTTTATAATAATGGAGATCATAATTTTCATTGGAAGTTGTATTAGAAGTAGGGGTGTAAAAAAAAACTGGCCCAGAGCCCAGCCCAAAAAAATGGGGCTTACGCCCGAGGTAGGGCCAACCCAGACCTAGCCCTAGCATCCCTGGGTAGGGCATGAGCCTATCTCTTATAGCTCAAGCCCGGCTCAAGGCCTACATAGAAGCCCAATAATTAGAAGCTTCACAACAATTAAAATTTTGATTGTTTAATTAAAATGTAAAAAATTGCAAGTTTTTATACTCAAAGTTATTTATTTATTTATTTTTGATAGCTACTCAAAGTTATTTCTAACTTACGAAAAAATGGTTACATATATAATAGGAGTAGTATTTACATTTGCGACTCAATGCTAATAGTATTTATACCCTTTTATGAAAAATTTAAAGCGCTCACTTAGGCTATAGTGCTATACCTTAGGACCGGCCTAGTATTGAGCCTGGATTGTGAACTCTTAAGCCTCGGCTAAGCCCGATCCAGCCCAAAGATCAAGAGACATGAGCCCGTGGGTCAAAACTCAAACCCACCCAAGCTCAATCAATGTCAGGGCGGGCCGTGCCAAGTGGGCCATTTTAACAACCCTAATTAGAAGTGACAACTATTAAAGTAAATTTAATATACAAATTAGGAAACTATAGCATTATTGCCACTTCATTTTGTTAGATATGGAGCACTACTAGATCCACAGAATGAATCACACATTTTTTCCACACATAACTTTAAATGTATGTACTCTGTGTTATATAAGTGGGGCACAAAAAAATGTAAAAAATTCAAACAGCACAAAATACAAACATTTAAAGCTGTGTGTGAAAAAAGTGTGTGGTTCACTGTGTGGGTCTAGCATTTTCCTTAGATATGATGAAGAATTTTCCAAACTCTAAGTTGCACGTGTCAGACTCCACCTAGTGTTAAGACTTATAATATGTGATGTGTTTGTATCTCATTTTCTATATAATTCTGTTAAGAGTATGTTAATCAGTTTTAGAGGGAGTTAGTTATATTTTGTCACGCCCCGACGTAGCATAATTCAGGAAAGCATTTAATTTCCTTTATGGACTCGTAGGTCGTGACAAGTGAGTATGACCAATTGTCCCTGCAACAAATAACTTAAACAACATTTCTAAAGAAAGGTTACTAATAAAACATAAGCTCCAAA
Source organism: Hydrangea macrophylla (assembly GCA_033977485.1). NCBI lineage: Eukaryota > Viridiplantae > Streptophyta > Magnoliopsida > Cornales > Hydrangeaceae > Hydrangea > Hydrangea macrophylla. Next base: position 129,325,364 of record CM066984.1, on the reverse strand, counting down.
ATAAAAACTTACTAAACTATTACATAAGTTCAAGTCTTAGGCACAAAAGCCCCTTATTCAAAAATCTGAAGCTAGTTTATTACAACCCGAAATTAAAAAGACATAGGAAATATAAAGCAGCCTCCTGGAAAGTCTCCTGCTTCTAACTAGCATAGTCGAAGTACCCTGGCTGCTCCTGACCCTGAAAATCTGGACATACAGTCCAGGACGCATCAACGCCGTCAGCTTAAGCAAGCTGGTGAGCAAAACAAACAAGTGCTCGCAATGTATATATAAGCAAATAAACAGCGGTGCAATTTAACTTTAAAAATAATGGATTCAAGGTTCCAATTCCAACATAAGTAATGGGGGAATAAAGTAAGCAATGAATATGCAACCGTGCATGAACAATGTAATATCTCATCTTTCTGACTCTTTTCCCTCAACAAACTCGATTCAACAACACCATTATCTCAGATACCAGGAATAATATCCGATTGATATCCAAACCGCACTCAATACCATCGCTTCGGATACCAGGAATAATATCCGATCGATATCCGAAACGAGCGCCTTAGATACCAGGAATAATATCTGATCGATATCTAAGCCGTAACTCAATACCATCGCTTCGGATACCAGGAATAATATCCGATCGATATCTGAAACGAGCGCCCTAGATACCAGGAATAATATCCGATCGATATCTAAGCCGTAACTCAATACCATCGCTTCGGATACTAGGAATAATATCCGATCGATATCCGAAACTAGCGCCTTAGATACCAGGAATAATATCCGATCGATATCTAAGCCGTACACAACACTGTCGCCTCCAATACCAGGAATAATATCCGATCGATATTAAGGTCGCACACCAGACCGCCACTCTTTACTCTTTTCACGCTTTCTCACACACATGCATGTTGACACAACCTCGACCCTAAAATGTATGTCAATGTTCACAGTTTTGTAGTAGCAGTTATTAATCTCAAAGCTGGATACTCGTTCAACATAAATCTCGGTCTTAATCGTTCTTACAAGTCCAAATTCTAACAGTGAGCCTTTAAAACAGTATATTGCCAAACAGTTCTTTAAAAACTTTCAAAACCTTTTCCAAACAGTCCCTTATAAAGAAATACAAAAACTGCTCAAACTGCCCCAGGTCGCGCGAGCGGATCGCGCGAGCGAAGGGGGATGGGTGGTCGCGCGAGTAGGGCAACGGGTCGCGTGCGCAAATGGGCAGCGGGTGTCGCGCGAGCGGGCTGCGCGAGCGAAGGGGGAGAACAGGTCGCGCGAGCGGGTCGCGCGCGCGAGTTCTTGCAGTTTCATCATCTTCCTCGTTTTTCTCCTGTTTTTGATTTCAAACTGAAATTATACCCATTTTCAGATTCTGTTCGTACCAGGACATGTAATATATGGATCTCCTCGGTTTTCCGCGTAGATTAAGAATACGCGATCAATTTTAACTAATACGGATTGTATTGCTTAATTCTCGCGATTAAAGTTAGAGTGACAAAACTTTAAATCGACGATACATCACTATATGAATGAATTTCTCCGTAGGATTCGAACCGTAGCTTATTGGGACTAAGATCTTTCATTCCCAATTCATAAATTTCATTTTGGTTAAGATTTACAAAACTCCAATTTCAAGCTTCAATGGTGAAATACATATATATACACATATACACACCTATATATATATATATACTGAAATAGGTATATAAACATGGCGAGTGAGTTTATAATACTCACTGAGGGCAAATATACAGATAATTTGAGACCGAGGATTTCCGCCGTCGATTCCGTCGTTGAGAATTTCTCCTCCGATTTCTCTCTTTAATCTTGAGATATATATATATATATAACTATGTATGTGTGTATGTATATAATATATAATCTGAATTTGTGAGTGTGTTCTTTGAGAGAGTTGAGAGAATTGGGAGAGAATTGAGAGATGCAGAGAGTTTGTGAGGGAGAGAATGAGAGATACGTATAAACATATATACTGAAATATGTGTAGGCTCCAAGAAAGCCACGGAAATCGCACGGTGGGGTTGAGCTCACGTGCTCCCTCACCCAAGACGCGGTATAACCGCAGCTTTAAATCAAAACTGGTATTTTACGGTTGATATAAAAATACAGAAAATTATATTAGCGTAGGAAATAAATTCCGGCTTATACAAAAATATAGATATTATTTTTAAAATCACAGAAAGCATTTTCTATATTTATGAAAGTTACAATTTGACCCCCAAATAAATATTTCAAATAGAAATTAAATTGAAATAAACATTTATTAATGGAAAAGAAATACAGGATGTTACATATTTTTAGTTAGTGCCATTTGTGAAGTGATCTCTCTCTAGTATAAATACTGTAATTGAACTCATTTCTGATTAACGAGATTGATTTCATTCCAATATTACAATATCTTCCATATGGTATTAGAGTTGGAGATTCTAGCTTTTGCAAATCTCTAGTTCTTCATCGTTCTTCGTCTTCGTCTTCATCTTCTATGACGATCTTGCCTACTCTAAATCTCCTACCCAATCTCATCTTCTTTGTTTCCAATCTGAAATCATTGCTTATTGTCAAATAGTTGGTTACAACAACTATGTATAACAACTTGTATTGGAAAGAAACAGAACACTGCCACTCGCTTGAATTGGGTACACGTCGTATGTGGGATTACGTACAAGAGGACTACATTCACCTTTTGATACAATCTAAAAATGATGGAGAGTTGGTCATAGTTTAATCACCACTGTGTGCATGACGATGGTTATGATAGTTGTGATTATGGTGTAGATCCTGGCTTTGAGGCTCTCATGGACAGCCGAGTCAAAGTTGTGATTGTCAAAGAGTGAACTCCTTGCTACGCAATATGCGACCCAAAAGTTTTATTTTGAGTCTTTCATAAAAAAATTTGAAGAAGAATCTAGAACGGATATTGCTAGTGATGTTGAGAAAGCTTTGGCTCAGAATGAACGACTGCTAAAGAACAAATCCCAGCTAAAGGATTGTATTAGAGAGAACAAAAAAAATTTAAGGATGTATGTTGTAGCAGAAACTGTAAATGAGAGAAATTACTAGAAACAGTACTGGTCCTTAAGTCGAGGACAATGTTGCTCTCTCTAAGATGTTTCACGGCTCTGTCTCGAAATTCCTTGCACTCTTGAGCTTGGCCCGGAATGGAGAGAGTGCGTGCGCATGTTTTTGTAATAAACACACTTGGGCCTAGGTCCTCCCCATTCACAAAACTTGGTACCCCCAGGTGGCCCAACCCTTGTTCCAACTCTTCTTCATATAAGTCCTTACAGCTTTATCTATTCTCCAATGTGGGACATCAAGAAGTCATTTGCTTTTGTTTTAAGAAGGACAACACAGTTTTAAAACTTTTGCTTTTAAAGTTTCCCTCCAAATTTTTTGATATATGCACATAGTATAACAAAGTATTTATCATTGCGACTCTTGTAAGGATCTTCAGAGTCTTTTGTGTTTCTTTGATTTTAGGTAATTAGGAAATTTTTTTCACTCTTGTTTTTCAATTGTAGATGATTAAAAAGCATAATGAAAGCATGGAACAGTTGGAGAAATTAGGGGGAAAAAGTATGATTGTAAAAAAAAACTTGTATGGTGATCAAGAACTTAATGAGAGCTATGAATTGGTAAAGGTTGGAGTAAGACATATATATATATATAGGCTAAGAATAGTGGTTTAAAGATTGATATCATGATATTTCTTGAATCTCTTTGTATTATTATTGTGATACCTAAAATAAGAATTTGCTTTATTGTTCTACAACCTTCAATTAGGTGAAATGCTAGAACCTTCAAAACTTGGGTCACAAGTCTTCACAGCCCAAGCCCCAAATTAAACCAAAAGCAAAAGTTTTAATTAATAGAAGATATAGTAAGGAATCAAGTTGGGTTTGGTTATTGAGATGGTTGTTAAGTTGAGTCAGCTATTGGTTTGTTGATTGTTCATTTGTTTGGGGGTGGTCTCGGCCCGCTTGGTTGGGGTAGGTTATTTCATTAAAGTGGGGATGGGGGTGGTCATTGGTCTACATTTTGGTTGTTTAGTCTTTGTCAGCATTCATCAGATTGGTGTTATGTTGTCGTTCTAAATTAGTTTCTTAGTAAAGTTCAAGGTCTATAAATGGATAAACCGCTGAGGAGGGACAACACTATTATTGGCTAAAGCTGGGCTGGGAAGAACTTCGCCATTCTATATCGATTTTTTGTTTTACATACTTGATTCTACAACATTCATGTGGGAGTGCATGTGTTTGTGTGCATGTGTTCGCCTATTGGTGAGAATCGAGTTTGTTCGGGTGTGTGAGTTTTGGTGGGTGTGAGTTTCTATTGTGTACGCCTTGGGCCTCGGTTCGGGTGTGTGTGTGTGTGGTTTAGGGCTTTTGGTCGTTTGCTGGCTGGGTTTCCATGGGGTGTTGTCTGAAGACCACACTCACAGAGGCTGCTTGAGTCTGTGAGAGTTATTCCAGTTCTATCACCCACAGGTCTGCCTAGCTTATGATTGGGCGTTGAATGGTTTATGCAAATGTCGGGGCTGGTTACTGGTGCTCCTTGTTGGGTTTGTGCCCTCAAACCATTATTATGTATGAGACATTGACATTTTAATATATAGATATTAGCTTTACATTTCATTTTGTATGTTTCTTTCATGAGATGATTGTTAATCCTTAAGTATCATAGTAAGTAATTCATGTGTGTATGAAATACATACAAGATACAAATTACTATTCTTTGACACTTAGATTTTGTCACAGTGGTTACTGGTGCTCCTTGTTGGGTTTGTGCCCTCAAACCATTACTTATGTATGAGACATTGACATTTTAATATATAGATATTAGCTTTACATTTCATTTTGTATGTTTCTTTCATGAGATGATTGTTAATCCTTAAGTATCATAGTAAGTAATTCATGTGTGTATGAAATACATACAAGATACAAATTACTATTCTTTGACACTTAGATTTTGTCACAGTGGATGGTGAGACTGGATATCTCATCAGGTTTATACTGTAGCATGATTAGCTGCCAATGGATGAAGTGATGAATCTCATTTACTAGAGTGTAACTCTTAGTTAATATGCTAGTGCTTGTAGTGCATTGAGGACCTGAGCTTTCCTATTGACACTTAAGACTGTCAACAGTCGATAGGAACTCATAACTTGCATAAGGTACATGTTCTCAATCTTGAGACGATGAACACAGACTGTGGATATGGCTGCTTTGACTTACCAATCATTGAGGTCTATAAAAGATCAACACATGGGTATCTTGGGTATGTCATGTTCATAGGGTTGTGAACATATATTGTCAAGATAGAATCTACCCTCTGATTCAGAGTAAGCATTCCCTTGAGAATGTCATCAAGTTGATTATTGAGAACTGCAGTCTTGTTGATAAGTAGTTATTAACATGTTTGGTAATCATGATAGGTGAATGAGACTCAAGGAATACAAGAAGTAATCATGATTCCGGTTGACAGTAACAGTTATCCGACTACCTGAATATGATTACGAATGCTAAAGGTAGAGGGACATTAGTACACCATACAAGTTTAGCCATCGCTTCAGATTTGTTCTTTTGCGTTGGAGTTCAGTTATCATTTTATAGTGGAGAAAATGATAACTAACCAGCTGGTTAGTTTGCTGATCAAAGAGTTTGTTCATGGGAATTAACAACTGGTCTGAACCAACAATAAAGAGCCTAGGAGGTCCCACTCTTAGCTCCGCTAAAATGCTTGAAAAGGCACATGAGGATCTTATCAAGACAGGTTCGATCGATCAAAGGAGTCTCGATCGATTGAAGTCTAGACAGGTTCGATCGCTCGAAGATGGTTCGATTGATCGAGTGTTCGTTCGATCGAAGCTACTTCGATTGCTTGAACGTTAGATTAGTTCTAGGAATCTATAAATAGGGCAGCTGCGTCCAGAAAAATAGTTCGTCATTTTAATGCGCCAGATGCTACATAAACTATTTTAAGAGCTCCTAAACATTCTCTTTCCTCTCTATTAGGGTTCCCACCAACCCTAGTCCTTCCGGCAGGCATGTATAGGAGTCATAAGAGTGAAGACAGCCTAGTAGAAGTTGCTGCACCTAAGGAAAAAGAAAATCAGAATTGGGTTCAAGACCTGAGGTATGATTTCTTGTTCCCTTCTTATACACATCTATGGAATTAACGAGTAGTAGATCCTGGGCTACCAATAATTTTTTGAAACTGAATCTTTCCGTTGCATATTTAAAAATTAATTTTAAACCTAATTTACCATCAATTGGTATCAGAGTCACACTTGTTTGGATCTATAGATGCATTTTGGAACACTAGTTTTGATTTACATGTTAATTTTAGGACTATTTGTAAAACTCCATCATCACAGATATGTTCTGCAGTGTTTACGCAGCAGAATACAAATCTGTGATTGATTGGATGCATGATAGATTTGATCAATCGAAGTAGTCTTGATCGATCAAACTTCGTCTGTTCTCAAGCGATTGAAAGTGTTTCGATCGATCAAACTTTATTTTTTTTCGATCGATTGAATGGTGTTCGATCGATTGAAACTGATTCTCTGTCTAGGTGTTCAGTTTCCAGTTTCAAAAATTTTAAATATTTACTTTAATTTTTTTTATTCTATAAAATTTTTCAAACCTTTCTGTGAAACTGAAAGTTCAATCGATTAAACTATGTTCAATTGATCGAAGGTTTGAGCGATCGAACGGTGTTCGATCGATCGAAGTGTGACAGAGAACTGAGATGTTGTTTTAAGTTTTAAATTAGTATGTAAAGAGTTTATATACTGTGTGAATCAATTAGGGTTTCCAATAGATTGCATTTTTGTTATATATGCTTGGATGTGTGTTCGCCTAACTTTTTTGCAGCAAGATTAGTCCACTATCTCATATGGCACCAAGTTGTTTTAAATTTTGTATTTAAGTTGTTTAAGATTGGTGTTTGTTGAATTAACTATTAGGTTGGTTTTAAGGCATAAGTAAAGGGTGCTACGACTTCAATCCTGCGAAAAGGAAAGCCGAATAGGTTTCCTTAGCCTTTGTTTTATTGCTGTATTTTCCTTTTCTAGATAAATTGTAAGCTTTGAAAGAAGCATAGGTCTAATGTAATAGAATTAGGAAATTCATGAAGATGGAGAAGCAAGCCATTGTCCATGAAGATGGAGTTGGAGGCCATCAAACCAAGAGATGGTTCTATGGAGATAGAGCCATGGGAGATAGAGGCATCGTTTGGATGCGTATGTTTCATTTTAGTTTTTGTTTTATGTGCATGGTTTGTGATTGGAGTTTTTTTTTTTTTACATTATATAGTTACTACTTGCATGCACGTAAAACAAGTTTTCTAAAATAAAATTCAAAAATCGTTCCAACGCATTAGTAAACATTGGATGTTTATGGGTAATGTGTTGAAACATTTTTTTTCAAAAAGCAAAATCCTTTACTACCAAATCTAGTGGGAGAGGGTCTTATTTATAACACCCACGATCTTCCATTAATGGTTCATTGTAAGATGAGTAATGCAATTTGTGTCACCTCGCTACGGGTGATCATTCCATACGGAGGGTACACTACTTATTGGTTACTAGATGTGAACTTCCTTTGGATAGGATCAATCAGACGTGTTAGAGGGTGACCACCACACGGAGGTGCTACTTGAGGTTGTTGTGATTGGATACTAGTTAATGGTATACACTAGCTAAGCTATGGATAAGGGATCTCACACGGGACATTATTCAAAAACTTAGAGATCAAATAGGTTCAGGAGTCATAACTTGTTTTGCAAGAGTTGCATAGCGGACAAGTCATGATTAATTGAAAGATCGAACATTGACCACCACACGAAGGCTTTAATATTTCGTTTCGATATTCCGGCGACTTTGTTTTAAAATAAGAGTTTTAAGGATTCTTTTATTTCAAACTGTCAAATTTTAATATCCATATTTATTTTGTCTTTTGATTTTCAGTAAATCATAATGTCTGGATCTGTATTTAGTCCACTTGCCACTATATTCACTCAAAACAAGTTAATTGGAAATAACTACACAAACTGGAAACAAAACCTTGACATCGTATTAACTGCGGAGGATCAAATATATGTCCTTACCACCACATGCCCCGAAGAACCCGTGACAAATGCTTCGGCAGCTGCCAAACGCAAGTTCGATAAATGGAAGAAGTCAAATGGGATGGCCGTTGCTATATTCTGGCCTCAATGGCTAGCGTGTTGCAACACCAATTCCAATCGAACGATTCTGCCAGTGACATTATCACATCCCTAAAAAAGTTGTTTTGGGAGCATGACAGTCCTGCCCGACATGTAGCCATGTAGAAGATAATGAGTGCAAAGATGTCGAAAGAGACTCCAGTCAAAGAGCATGTTTTCAAAATGATTGGTTATTTAAACGAACTGGAGACCTTGGGAGCCAACATCGATGCACAGACCCAAGTTGATATGATTCTCAACTCATTGTTGCCTTCATTTGCTCAATTTAACCTTAACTATAACATGAATTAAATGAATTTTTCAATGAGCGAATTGATGAGTTCTCTTTTGGCAGCAGAAGGGGTGATCAAGCCTAGGGTCAATGTTTTGAACGTTGAGAAAAGCTCTTGCTATTCCCGATCTACTCCGAAAGGAAAAAAAGGTAAGAAGAAGTCTGGCACTGGTGGTCCAAGTGTTGGACCGGTCCCTAAGATTACAAAATCTAAGGGAAAAGGTAAGGGCAAAGGGAAGGTAGGTGGCCAAGGTAAAAGAAAGTGTTTCCAATGCGGTGAAAAGGGTGACTGGAAGAGAAACTGTCCAGAATTCTTAGCTACAAGAGTTCAAGGTATGATTGATTTATATGTGATTGAAGTAAGTTTTATTACCGATACTTCAAACACTTAGTGCATTGATTCTGGTGCGACTAACCATATTTGTAATTCATTGCAGGGGTTCAGATCAACCAGGAGGTGCAGTGATAGGGAAATCGTACTTACTCTAGGTTCTAGTGCAACCATATCTGCGATTGCTATAGGAGTGGTAGTTTTAGAATTTAAAGACAATAAAGTTTTGGTTTTATCAGATGTACTCTACGTCCTTTCAATGAGATGTAATTTAATTTCAGTTTCAGAACTTTCAAATAAAAATTATTCTTTCTCTTTTGGAACTGAAGTTGTGATAAAAAAATGGTTCTTTTGTGTGTTCTGGTATAAAATCAAATGATTTGTATATGATTACCCCCATTTCTAAAGACTCTGGTATGGAACTTAATAATTCAATGGTAATTGTACCATCTAAAAAAAAAGACCTTCCACTAATCCAACAAGGCTTTGGCATATGAGGCTTGGCCATATCAATCTAAATAGGATTGGCAGACTAGTCAAAGAAGGGGTCTTAGGTGATTTGGTTCTCGAACAAATGGAAGTCTGCGAGTCTTGTTTAGAGGGTAAGATGACCAAAAGGCCCTTTTCTTCAAAGGGTAATAGAGCCAATGCATTGTTGGAATTAGTTCATACTGATGTGTGTGGACCAATAAATATTAGAGCACGGGGTGGTTATGAGTATTTCATTATATTTACTAATGACCACTCTAGGTATGGATATGTGTACCTGATGCAGCACAAGTTTGAAGCCTTTGAAAAGTTCAAAGAGTTTAGGGCTGAAGTGAAGAAGCAATTGGGCAAACATATCAAGGCCATTCGATCTGATCGAGATGGCGAGTACCTCTCTAATGAGTTTATTGATCATCTCATACAAAATGGAATTCTGTCACAGTTGAATGCACCTGGCACGTCTCAGCAGAATGGTGTAACGGAGACAAGGAACCGGACACTTTTAGACATGACTAGGTCGATGATGAGTTATTCTGAGTTGCCATTATTCCTTTGGGGTTATGCTTTGGAAACTCCTGCATACAAACTAAATCTAGTACCAAGCAAATTTGTTTCAGGACACCACGAGAGATGTGGATTGGGCGCAAGCCTTCTTTGCAACATCTCTGGATATGGGGGTGTCCGACATATGTGCTAAAAGGAAAGATGAGCAAATTGAATTCTAGATCGGAAGTATATTATTTTGTAGGGTATCCAAAGGGTACTTATGAATGGTATTTTTATGATCCAAGAGAACAGAAAGTGTTTGTTAGTACAAACGTTGTTTTCTTGGAGGATGATTATATCATGAACCATAAACCTAAGGGAAGGATAGATCTGAGAGAGATAGAGATAGAGGGAGAGTCCTCAGTCCCACCCATTGTTGATAACGATGAAACATAAAAAAATACCACTTTTTCACCCATTTCCGCACCTGTACCTCGTCATAGTGGGAGGATTATCAGCCAGCCTGATAGATACAAGTTCTTAGGAGAAGTTTTTGAAGCTGTCTCCATAGAATCTGAATTTGACCCTACCACATACGAAGAGGCAATAGCTGATGTTGACTCAGCCCATTGGGTTAAAGCTATGAAGCCTGAATTGGAATTATGGATTCCAATTAGGTCTGGGATCTTATAGAGCTTCCAGCCAATATTAAAAACATTTGCTGTAAGTGAGTCTATAAGAGGAAAAGAGGATCTGATGGAAAGGTTGAGACCTTTAAGGCAAGGCTTGTAACGAAAGGTTATACTTAGGGGGGGGGGCATTAACTATGAGGAAACCTTCTCGCCGATAGTATGCTCAATTCCATCAGAATACTCTTATCCATTGCTGCATGCCTAGATTATGAGATCTGGCAGATGGACGTCAAGACTGCATTCTTGAATGGCAATCTTGAGGAGGACATCTATTTGCAACAACCAGAAGGGTTCTGTCATAGCCCGGTCCCATAATAGCAGAACCAAAGCCCGTGGCACGCCATCGAGGCTAACCAATTCATTAACGTTCTCAAAAGATTTTAGTTTTAAGAACACACGCAGCAGAAAACAAGATAAAATAAATCATTTTTTGTTAAAATAGGGGTCTAGTCGACTGCACCTCGTGCCAAGTCGACTGAGACAAGTCCAACAGAAAGTTTGATTTTTCAAACATAATCTAGTCGACTGTTTTCTAGGTCCAGTCGACTGGGGCTTCAAATATTCAGTCAACTGGTACAGTCCGGTCGACTGAAGTCTAGCCTAGGAAAAATATCTAAATTGAAAACACGATCCAGTCAACTGTGTCGGGGACCCAGTCGACTGATCATCTATAAAATAATGCAGTGAGTTGCTAGAAAAGAGGCTCTAGTCCCTGTTTTCTCAACCAGTCGACTGGTTTATGGCAGCAGCACACTTAGCAGAATTTCTAAGTTTAAAAGCTTTCTGAAATCTTTTAGGAATTAAACACATACTACAAACTCGATTCAAAGTGATCTTAACTGAATTGAAACATTACCAAAGCATAATTACAACATGCTACTCACTATTACAACGTTTTAGATCCATTCTAACATACTAAGTTAAACATAACAAAAAGTTATACAAATTCTTATTACAACACTTCCATTACCAAAACTACAAAATAAACATGATGTGTCGCCTTCTAAGTGAACTCCCAAACCCACGTGCTCACTTCTGCGATTCCTTGCCTGCATTAATACTTGTAATGGTTATTTAAATAACCACACATATTTTGATTTGTTTAAGCTAACGCTTAGTGAATAAAACAACATATGCGCATGAATGATAAATATGTCCGCATTCACATCTCTACAATTCATACTAGTCTCCGGAGCCTCACGTGTACGTCCCATACTCCCAATCCGCGACTCCTCGCCAATAAGTCCACGCGAAAGGGTAAGACCCACGATTCTTCTCTTCAATCGTGGGACCTTAATGCCTATATCGGCTCCACAAAATGGCTCAGTAACCACGAGCTCCTTTGACCAAAATAAGCAACTCAACATGCTCAAATACATATCACCATACTCGTGGTAAACGAAACATGTCACCATGCTATTGGGCCTACTTATCAATATACTTGACCAATATGAACTACACAATATTTATCTATACTAACACATGATTTTCATATCGCAACATGAATACATGTCAAGAAATCATTCCAAGAACATAGTTGAATCACTCACCTCCAAATAACGCTCTTAAACTATGATCCAAGGAAAACCCGTGCGCAAAGAACGTACAGAAAACCTTCTAGTACAATCCCTATGGATCAGTCCGATTATCAACTTTTATGAAAAATTCTAGAAAAAGACTTTTCAAAAAACTTGGTCAAACAAGGCCTAATAGGTATCAAAACGATGGCCTTACCTCGAGGAGTTTGAATATGGAATTTGGTGAAAAACCAGCAGACGAACTGGCGTCGTTTGGCGTCGAGAAGGTCTAAGCAACTAAATCTCCTCTTTTGGCCTCCTTAGAAACTTAGGTTGTAAGCTTTGTGAAAATATCTCAAGCCATCTCTATACATATATAGGCAATACTTTCAAAAATTGTGTTTACCTCCCCGCGAGTTTTCAAAACTCCTAATCAGTCTCTAAAACTTCCTACACGACTAATTCATAGCGTTACAAGTGAAACCTCAAAATTATAAAAGTTTCTGACTAAGTTCCGTTTGGTTGCTAAAACGTGAATTTCTAAATGACTTTTCCGAAGTTGCTAATTAGCCTACCTAATTAATAGCGTGTTAATTCGTCCTCACCAGGATACTAAAACTAACAACAGTATTATATTCTAAACTAGAAATAATACAGATATTGAAATACACAAGTAAACATTTATTTTCAGATAAACATTTAAGTATTCCACAGTGAACATCTCATACGCGGAGAGACTTTACAACCACAAACAACTCATTCTACAATGTTTCAAAGGGTTCTCTAACATAGACACCCAAATCGACTCGTGAGCCAAAACTCACTCATATGTACCAATGTGTACAACACATCACATTATCATGCATGACAATGCAATAAAATGTAATAATATGCATGCGGGTGTTATAGGTTCATAGCTGGTGGGAAAGGTAACTTGGTATGCAAGTTGCAAAGTCCATTTATGGGCTTAAGCAGGCATCCAGGAGTTGGAACATCTGATTTGACCAAGCGGTCAAGTCGTTTGGTTTCATACAGAATCTGGATAAGCCTTGTGTATGCAAGAAGTGTGAAGGAAAAGTGGCATATTTTCTTGTTCTCTACGTTGACGATATTCTACTTATTAGAAATGATGTAGCGACATTGTCAACGGTTAAGGTTTGGTTAGCTAGTACTTTCAATATGAAGGATCTAGGAGAGGGGAGCTATATTCTTGGGATAAAGCTCTTTCGAGATCGTAAGCGAAAGATAATGGGATTATCTCCAGCTGGTTATATCGATAAGGTGCTAACTAGGTTTTCTATGGAAAATTCAAAAAAAGGTTTGTTACCTTCTAGGTATGGTTTAGCGTTCTCCAAGGACTAGTGTCCAAAGATACAGAAGGAGAGGAATCGCATGGCAAGAGTTCCCTACGCTTCGGTAGTGGGAAGTCTCATGTATGCGATGTTATGCACTAGACCGGATATCTGTTTTACCGTAGGCATGGTTAGCAGGTATCAATCAAATCCAGGTCCAGAGCACTGGACAACCATTAAACATATTCTTAAGTACTTGAGAAGGACTAAAGATTACATGCTTATGTACAGTGATGGTGAGTTAATTCCAGTGGGATACACTAACTCAGACTTTATGTTAGATAAAGATTCGAGGAAGTCCACGTCCGATCATCTCTTTACCTTGGGAGGTGGTGTTGTTAGTTAGAGGAGCATTTAACAGAAATACATTGCAGACTCAACTATAGAAGCTGAGTATGTGGCTGCTTGTGAAGCCGCAAAGGAAGCTGTTTGGCTCAAGAAGTTCCTTATGGAGCTTGAGGTGGTGCCAGCGTCGTTGTCACCTATTACGCTTTATTATGATAATAGTAGGGCAGTGGCTCAGTCCAAGGAGCCAAGGAACCACGGAAAGGGAAAGCACATAGAGTGGAAATATCATCTAATTCTAGATATTGTTCAACGTGAAGATGTGATTGTCACCAAGATTGCCACCGCTGACAATCTTGCTGATCCGTTTACAAAGGCCTTGCCACAGAAGGTCTTTGATCGTCATCTAGATAGTTTAGGTCTCAGATGTGTCCTGGATGGTTATGAGTGTAAGTGGAAGTTTGTTGGGTTTGTGCCCTCAAACCATTACTTTATGTATGAGACATTGACATTTTATTATATGGATATCAGCTTTACATTTCATTATGTATGTTTCTTTCATGAGATGATTGTTAATCCTTAAATATCATAGTAAGTAATTCGTTTGTGCATAAGATACATTCAATTGAGATACGGATTACTATTCTTTGACACTTAGATTTTGCCATAGTGGATGATGAGACTGGATATCTCATCAGGTTTACACTGTAGCATGATTAACTGTCATTGGATGGAGTGATGAATCTAAATCACTAGAGTGCAACTCTTAGTTAATATGCTAGTGCTTGTAGTGCATTGAGGACCTGAGCTTTCCTATTGACACTTAAAACTGTCAACAGTCGATAGGAACTCATAACTTGTATAAGGTACGTGTTCTCAATCTTGAGACGATTATGAACACAGACTGTGGATATGGCTGCTTTGACTTACCAATTAGTGAGGTCTATAAAAGATCAACACCTGGGTATCTTGGGTATGTCATGTTCATAGGGTTGTGAACATATGTTGTCAAGATAGAATCTACCCTCTGATTCAGAGTAAACATTCCCTTGAGAATGTCACCAAGTTGATTACTGAGAACTGCAGTCTTGTTGATAAGTAGTTATCAACTTGTTTGGTAATCATGAGAGGTGAATGGGACTCAAGGAATACAAGAAGTAATCATGATTCAGGTTGACAGTAACATTTATCCGACTACCTGAATATGATTACGAATGCTGAAGGTAGAGGGACATTAGTACACCATACACGTCTAGCCATCGCTTCGGATTTGTTCTTTTACGTTGGAGTTTAGTTATCGTTTTATAGTGGAGTAAACGATAACTGACCAGCTGCTTAGTTTGCTGATCAAAGAGTTTGGTCATGGGAATTAACAACTGGTCTGAGCTAACAATAAAGAGCCTAGGAGGTCCCACTTTTAGCTCTGCTAGGATGCTTGGAAAAACACATGAGGATCTTGTCAAGACAGGTTCGATCGATCGAAGGAGTCTCGATTGAAGTCTAGATAGGTTCGATCGATCGAAGCCACTTCAATCGCTTGAACGTTAGGTCGGTTCTGGGAATCTATAAATAGGGCAGCTGCGTCTAGAAAATGGTTCGTCGTTTTAATGTCCCGGAAGCTGTAGAAACTATTTTAAGAGCTCCCAAATCTTCTCCTTCCTCTATTAGGGTTCCCACCAACTCTAGTCTAGTGGAAGCTGCTGCACCATCAAGGAGAAAGAAAATCAGAATTGGGTCCAATACTTGAGGTATAATTTTTGTTCCCTTTTTATACGCATCTATGGAATTAACAAGTAGTAGATCCTGGGCTACCAATAAGTTTTTGAAACTGAATCTTTCCGCTGCGCATTTAAAAATTAATTTTATACCTAATAATTTACCATCACTCCTTTCCTGGGCTGTGCGTTGTTTGGTTCTGCTGCATTTCAAGTGCTTCTGCTGTGTGAAAAATCTATTAGCGATACGAATGCTTGGCTGTATGGTTGGAACTTGTTAACACAACGGTTGTTGCTTGGCTATCAATTGTCAATTTTATCAAATTAATTATTGCTGTGGAAGTTCTTATCCATTGGTGTCATTGATTTTTTGGAATACCATTGATTTTGTCGTGGACCTCCTAGTAATTGGATCAAATGATACTGGTAGTAGTGGCAATAAGTGGTCATAGTTGGATCTGCTCGTCTGTGCTTGCCATTATCAGCGGCTTAAGATAGAAGACTAGTAATGAATCTGAGGTGTATTATTATGGGTGTAGGGAGTTTGTGTTTGAATTAAGAATTGAACCTTAAAATTGGCTGATAGCCTCAATGCGGGTTCAAGTGAAAGAAAGGGCAGGTTGGCATAGGGCTCCTCTTCCATGATATAAATTCCAAGTATACTAAATAGAATGTGGCCATTTGAGATCTTAGTCGTCACAACATGTGGTGGTGGTTTCAAAAATGCTATTTTTTAATGGACTACTTGCATTTCTTGATGGAAAAAAGAAGAAAAAGAAAGGGTTCAAGAACCACACTAAATTATGGGCTATTGTCAATGCCCTAAGAACAATGGAGTCAATCTCATTCTTGATAACGATGATGACAATGCAGTTTGTGTTCTAAGGCTACTGTTATCCAGGATTGTGGCTGCGTTTTGTCCCGGGATGTTCATGCTGGAGTGGTTCCTTTTGAGCTGTGATCAATTCTAGAAAATGTATAAGTTTTATAGCTCGTGGGTTGAAACCTGCTGAAAAATTGTGGCCCTTGCTTGTTGGATGCTGGAACTTATTTGTTTTTTGTCAAATGGGGGTGTACGGAAGCTTAGCCAGGTATGTGTTCTCGGATTTGCTGATTCATGCTGTTGATTCACAATGGTCTGGTTCGATGTCAATGCGCACAGTGGTGTTACTAAACTGGTCAGTTCCTGCTACTAGTGTATGGTTGCTGTTTATCTATTTTATTGCATTCTAAGATTGATTGGCTTAGTTTGTGTCTATGCTTTCGACATTATGAGAGTTAATCTGGGGTTATTGGGTTTGTCTGTTTGATTCAGATATATGGTAGGGGATATAGGCTGTTTATGTGTAATGTGGGGGTCAATACTGTTGTATTTCTGCAGGGAAGTGGGGGGGGGGGGGGGGGGGAAGGGTTGGTGATTCAGCAGATTTTGTGGAGTAGGCCAAAAAATTTGTGGGCTGATTTTTCAAGGTGTGGTTGTAATCTGGGAGGTTTGGCTTTGGCCTTGGCCTCGGCCTCGTTTGGGGTGGAAAATCCACTCTGTGGAATATTATCAATAAAAATTGTACTGTTCAATATATATATATATATATATTAATCAAAACCAATGGTGTGGAATGTGCAAGGGGCTGCTAGGATGGGGACTGTAGTTCCCCTAAATTTTGGAAATTTTTTTTTATACATAATACTTTGTCTAATTTTAGTCCAATCCATATCTTTAGTTCTTATTACTCAGTTTAGCCCCTCTCCAAAAAATAAAAATAAATAAATAAATAAATAAAATCATGGCTTCGTCCTTCATCAAAATCTAAATCTATATTAGGCAAAATGTGCTTTTGGGTATCAAAAAGGGCTACTTTAAATATATTTAACAAAATGCTATTATATATATTTTGGATCTTAGAAGTACATTTGAGTGCAAATATACGTTTCAGAAGTAATACCAAACATGGCCGTAGTTTTGCAATTTTTTATTGTTGCATATATAAGATGGTGTAAGTACCAAATTAGCATTATGTTTTCTTTTCTTCCTCTTTTTGGTTTTTTTTTTTAGAACTAAAGCAGCAAAGTTTGAAAGCTTTTATAGTACACCAAAAGTGATGTAGACATGTAGTGATACAATACTAACTAGTAAATGAATTGATTTTATCTCAACCGGCGAATGCAAATTCGACACGCTATGCCTAACCTCTAAAGTCATATGCTAAGAAAATTAAAGCTTAGTATGACCCGGACCCGAGAACTTATTGTGTTATGCTCACCAAGTTGATGTGATGTTGTAGACTATATAAAAGATATCAAATGAAAAAAAATATATATATATTCAGATAATTTTTGCACATAAAAGTTGAGAAATTGAGTAGGAATACCCGAGCTATAGATATGATGTAATCAGTTTTTTTTATTATTAGTATCTATTTGACTTTTTTGTGTGATTCAAATCGACCACAATACTAGCTCGGTAAATAGTGATCCATTATAACACACACAATAATTCCCCTGATGACCCATATGTTAAACATTTAATGTGATAGATGCGGAACCCAAAAGATATTTTATCAAAATGAACACACTTTTTTAATCTCAAGAAGTCAAAGAGGGCTTCTCAACCAGTCATCTTTCAACTTGGTATAGTCCTTTTCTTTTTTTTTTTTTTGCTGAAGTTCAACTTGGTCTAGTCCACTTGAAGCTTCTTTTCACTTTCCAAACGGTAGGTTCTCATGAATCAAAGAAATATAATTAAGAGAGTCTTAACATATATGCTCATGAGCTTCCAAGATTCTCTTTCATATATATATATATATATATATATGTATATGCTTTCATCATGAAGTATTGTTCTTGTTCCATTTAACATGCAGATTATGTATGTATGTAGTGCAATAGCTTAATTTCTTTTCTTTTTACATCAATTTTGAGTCATATATATTAATTTGTTTGTAATATATTTTCTCTTAATTTCATGTCCGCAGGCGAGGAAGGCAAACAAGGCTTTGGAGATTGGTTTAATTAATTAAGATTACAATTAATATAGTACATGTTTTTGTTGACAGAAGATAGAGAGCACAACTGAACGCACACATGAAAGGTTTGTGTACGAGCAGTGTTGTGCTCTCTCTTCTTCTGTCAACCAAATATTCTACCGACCCAAGTCGATCTTTCTCCTGTTATAAGTGGACCTGCTCAGGTAAGATACATATATATATATATATACACACACACACATTTCATCGTCCGAAATAATTTACTTTTTTTTTTTTTTTTGGTATCACACACACATGTTTGGAATAGCTTAAAAAAGGATCAGATTCACTACAATCTCGATCACTTTGATCTGGTTTGTATGAAACAGATGTTTTGTTAATTTGATAAAGAACTAGTTATTCTAATATTTTAAATCAACAGACTCCTAAGCTAGCTACGTAATAAAAAAAATCAGCTCTGTACATAAAGTACGAAATATTTAAAATCGGTTTTTGTATTGTCCAAAAAGCCTCTCAAACTTAGGCTGAGAATTCTCAAACTTAACTTGCAACTCTCTAAAAGAAAGATATATATTAAAGTCATTTGAAATCTCAGATTGGATTTCTATACAAATTAAGTTGTTAGTTTCCTACAATCAAGTTCTAAGCTAGGGAGTGATTGGATTTGTGCTTCCTAGTTTTCAGGATCACAACTGGCAATTTGTTGAAACAACAAATTTTATTTTCTTAATTTACTCTTTTTTGTTAAAAGGAAATTAACAATAGAAAAGCAACAAGAGATTAGCTTCCACGAGGGAAGCAAATGCTGCCAATAACAACACATTTTCTTAATTTCCAATTCTGCAAGCAACTCATGATTAATCCGTAAATCTGTTGTTTTTTAATCTTTTTTTTTTTTACACATTATTCTGGTATTCCAGTGATAATCATGGAGCTAATCTTAACTGTGATGATCAATTTCAAGATTCTATATCCTAGTCTTTTGATGTATGTATAGTCAAAAATTGATGGTGTTAAAATGATTTTAGGCTCTATTTAATTGGATAATTTTAGTGTTCGGTGAATATCCATTAATTCCTGCGTAGGAGTACGTGTTCGGACTATCTATATTGAAATCCATTTTTTTTTTTTTTGCAAACCAAAACAAACTTGATTCTCATAAATAAAAAAATAAAAAAAAAAAAAGAAGAAGATAAAAAGTGAAATGAGACTGATGTGTTTAAGCATTCCTAAACAGCCCCAACTAAATAGACATCATAATATGATGAAGGTGGAGAGAACTCCTCGAGACAGGGCATTGAAAGTCAATGTGGATGTATAATCCTTTGGTCTTGACCGTGTGTGCTATGTATACATAGCTGAAAAATTAGCAAACGTGTCATCTCTAAGTCATGAAACCAACTTTTACTATTGTATCTGTAGGAAATATTGTGGGTAGGGCCAGCTACATACATTAGACCCAAGAATCTACTGGGCTTTACTTATTATCCGGGGAGTCCATGACTTGGAGATCTAGTAGGATTGCACTACTACATGTATATCACTATGTATATGTCATGTATACACACAAAGAGGTGCAACCCCAAGTTCTCTCTCTCTCCCTCTCGGGCCATCTCTCCTTCTCTCTAGATTTCTCTTTCTCTCTCTAGCTTTATCACATCTAGGGTTTGGGACTTAGCACGTGAACTCAAGGGGTGCTCTAGTAGCTGCTCTCATGGTCGTAGCGAGGCATAAGATGTATACGGAGGCTAGTATTCTCGGTTGGAGGAATCAACAAGGTATGGGCTCGTGATAACGTCATTCTCGATCCGATCAGACTATTCCATGCACTAGGTAACGAATCTAAACTCGATCCTTGTGCTTGTGTGCACGTTTTCTTACAACACTAAATAATGGATAGAATCTTCACAATCCCTCTTTTCGAAACTAATATAGAGATCTGTGAAAAACAAAGACAATGCTATTAGTAGTTGAATGCATTTTTGCTCACTCAAGCCATTCATTGACTAGGTGAGTGGAATCCACCGTTTTCAGGGCAGTAAAATGAGAATGAATTAATAGAATAAAGTGGTGGATCCCACTCATCCATCCAATGAATTAATGGCTTGAGTGAGCAAAAATGGGTTCTAGTACGTTAGCGATCTAAACGCTTTATCAAAATAATAATAATAATAATTTAAACAATTTGTTCCACATTATGATAATTGGTCCATATATATGTATTTTAGGAAAAGACCAATTACTACCAATTGGATTCAAATCATTATAACTAGCAAGCAGCTGCAAGTTCAACGATCAATTATGATAAAGGAATGCATTAAGCCCACTTTACCCAATATTTAAGGTTCTTATGCCACGGCTTAGCATTTTGCCAAACACTTGGTGGGCATCATCTGTTGGGGTTATATCACATGTGGGATAATTCCATTAATTTAGGGATTGTGATTTGGCTAGATTCCTATTGTGATTTGGTTTCCTTTATGATAGAGTTGTATTACTTGTCCATTAAGTAATGTGTTGTAAACTCTATATATAGGGATGTTGTATAGGAATTTATGTGAGCCCTTGGTGTACCAAGTTGGGGGTCTCCCCTCATGGGGGTGCATGGTTTAGGGTGAGAGAGATTAATCATTGGGGTTTTCTGTGAGGGGTGTTCACAGTGTTATAGGGATGTGAGGTAGTGATGGGTATTTTTTTATCTATGTGATTTCTCTATGTTACAGTGATTAATTGTGTCAGGTTCTTTGTGGTATTGAGTGGGGAGCGTACAAGGGTTTTGTATTTGGGTTATGGGATTTAATTCATGTAACTTGTACCATGTTTTACTCAATAGTGAAAGAATGGATCTCTCGGGTGTGGACGTAGGCAGGTGTTTGGCCGAACCACGTAGAAATCTGTGTGTTTTTTCTTTGGTGTGCATGTTTAATTACTGCTCATGTGTGTGTGTTTATTTGGGGGAATTTGGTTCCGCGTGTTAAATTCCCAACATCATCTTCTGTAATATTATAGTCTTGTAGAGATTGTACACTGTGTTTTCTCGATGTTTATTGAGCTTGTGTTGGATAAATATGTGTTTTGGCCATGTTTAAGGGCTAATAAAAGTGGGATCCACTTAGAATTTAAGTGGAGTCCTTGTAGATTTGTGTTCTCCTCCATGAGGAGATGAAGTTTGGATATTCACATGTCCAAAACTACTGATGGGTGAATGAGAAATTAATGATCAAAGGTTGCCCCATACAAAGAGTTGTTGAAATGAAAGAGGTTCACGATTTGCCTTGTCCCACATAGGAAAACTAGAAGTAGCCTTTAGTGTATTTATAAGGCTACTTCATGTTTTGGGTTTGGGCCCCAAGGTGTACCCAGTTTTGTGGAAGGGGGAGGACCTAAGGCCCTTTGGGTTTACTCCACACACGTGCGCGCCGCCGCTGCCGGCCGGTCGGGTCGGGAGTGCGGGTTCGGCCCGCACAGAATATTTCTTTTTAGACCCCTCAAGTTTTGGTATTACAATTTTGTAATGAAGAGACCCTTGGAATTTCTGCACATGTTTAACATTGCAGAAACCTTTGGGATTTCTGGAAGAGTTACAGAATTCCAAAAGGTTGTAGTTACAACTTTTGAAATTTCTGAAATGATGAATACACAAATATATTCCAACTCTCCTTCAGTATATACACACCTTCAACATCCAACACAGTTGAGACACATACTGTTCTTCATCTTCCTTCCAGTCCCAGTTTCATAGAGAGAGTCACAGAATATAGTTAGTTCGCCGGAGCAGTTATGCGTTGTGCAAGTACCACTGTTAGAAGCCGCTGTATCCTGGGAGACAGACGCCGACGATTTCCTCAAGCACATCCGGTGAGGCGGCGAATCTGTTTTAAGGAAACTGTGAATAGATCACAGGCCTCGGTTTGATAATTCTCCTGTTTATTTTTTCTGTTTCTGTCCAACTGTAATTTTCTGTTTTCATTAGTTGTAATCAGAATCTGTTTCTGTTTCCAATTATATCAATGAAATATTTTCAACAGCTTGTACATTTGAGAGAATTGTATAATGTAGTAGTGCTTGTAAATCTATATATAATATATGAGGAATGTGTTTTGATGATTAAGACACTTTGAATCATTGATGTGTATCATTATCATATGATCCAAAATTATTCTCAATCTTCACAACTTTATTAAATTTAAATATTGAAAAATTTGAAACCTGGATGTATGTCATCGTTTAAAGGTCCAATTTTTTCCCATCAATTTTACCACTTTTTAATAGTTGAAATTTGAAAATTTTGAAACACACACATCCTTGACACCTTTTTGCATTTCTCTCCCATCTCTCTCTACACACGCCATTTCCCACTCTTGTGATACTCTCTTTCCCTCTAAATTAAACATGTATCTAAATATTATTGTTATAATAATTATTCTTACACAACTATGATTAATTTAGATCTAAACAGACCTTTTCTTTTTAAGGTAGTGCCCATGGGCATGGACAATTACTAGTACCTAGATATTTCCTAGGATAATTATAGATGATTGTTTTAGACAATTAGATCGAAGTGATCAAGCTCAGCCCCAGGCCCGCATGGAAGCCGGAGTAGAAGCTTCCCATCAATCAAAATTTTATCTGTTTTTAAGAATTAAATTAATTCAGTACAAAATTGCAAACTACATTTTCAAAGTTATTTCCAACCTATGAAATACTGGTTATAATACAATTATACAAGGACTAATACTATGATTCCCAAATTTGAATCTCAAATGTTTTAATAATTGTACCATATTTAATTATTCACAAATAACTACATATAGTTTTAAGTTATTCACAAATAACTACATACGTAATAGTATTTATATTGTTCTATGATATATGATGATGCTGGAATTTGGGTAAGAGAGATTTAGAGAGAGAGAGAGATGTACACCAAAGGATTGTATGTGGTTCGGTCCCGTTAATGAGGTGACCTACGTCCACATGTGTGTCGGGGCGCTTTCACTAACAGATCACCGGCGCTTCTGGTAAGCCAACAGAGTGGGCGGCACTACCAGTAACCTGCTGGGTGTATGCATAACAGTGATATATTATGCTATTCTTTAGGTTAAGAATGCGATCCCCCTTTACGGGGTTGGGTGGCCACTTTTATAGGTGCAAGAGACCACCCGCACAAGGTAAGTATCAGATTAGGAAGTCTAATCTAATTACAAATTGATGAGAATAAATCATGCAATGTCTCCTAAGTGGTTTAGGAAACATCTTCTACTTTCCATTAGTCTTCTGATTGAGTTAGGAAACTGTTGGAACGGTCCAGCGTGAGTCACAGGATCAGACCCGGGCTGCGCCTATCTTGGTCTATTAGCAGTACGTATTCTCGTGCGATTTTAACTGACTGGGTGATTCTGGACTGGACAGCCCGGGACGATCGAGCAACATGTCAATATCCCGGGTTACCTGATATCCAGCTACTGACGTGGCAATTTGACTTTGACTGGATATTTTTATACCTGTCAAAATATTTTAAAATACCCACTTATATAGTTGGGTCCTACTTTAGGGCCTAGATTGTGAACATCTTCAACCAGTCTCAAAGAGGAAGATGAGCTTATCCGCCCAAGTATGTTGGAACGGTCCAGCGTGAGTCACAGGATCAGGCCCAGGCTGCGCCCATCTTGGTCTATTAGCAGTACATATTCCCGTACGATTTTAACTGACTGGGCGATTCTGGACTGGACAGCCTGGGACGGTCGAGCAATATGTCAATATCCCGGGTTACCTGATATCCAGCTGCTGACGTGGCAATTTGACTTTGACTGGATATTTTTATACCTGTCAATATATTTTAAAATACCCACTTATATAGTTGGGTCCTACTTTAGGGCCTAGATTGTGAACATCTTCAACTAGTCTCAAAGAGGGAGATGAGCTTATCAATGCTGGGGCGGGAGGGACATGCCGTTTTAACACCCTTATCAATAACATATCAACCAAATGGTGGTTGTATTAAAACAAAAACTTTTAGGTGGACTGGAAATTTTATGATGGCTTTGCTTTATATTTGAAACTCTTTTGAGCATAAATGGGTCAAATTGAAACCCATGCTTTTTGTTGTTTGGGATAATTAGTGAAAATGATATTATGGTAAAAAAATTTTAGAGTGAAAGATAATTAAGATTCTTAATTAAGGAAAGGTCCTCAGTACAAATTTTTTTTAGTGGAATTCCAACCAGTGCATGAATATTATTGGATTTGTTTTTTTTTTTTTTGTTTTGTTTTGTTTTTTTTTTTTTTTTAATTTTTTATTTTTCGGTTACAGGCTGATTGTTAGAGCATGTGTAAAGTGCAGTCTTTTTGGTACTGATTGTGATTAGCCTTCTTCAGTTTAATGTGATATACTAGCTTTCACAAAAAAAAAAATAATAATAATAAAAAAAAAAAAAAAAAAAAAAACTAATTTTTTTTTAATAGTTTGTATTCTTTAGTTGTGCCAGTAAAACGTGAAGAGATTACTTGCCGCTCAAATCCCAAATGTTTTAGAAGGTGTTTGTATTTTTGTGGGTTATGGGTCACCCACATAATTTATGAACTAGGTCTAATGGACTTAGCTTAGGTTCTAAGAAATTCTATGTGGACTATAACTTGGAGTTCTAGGGCATGTATATGTGTGTGTATATATATATATATATGTGTATAACACACATAAACACAACTCTCTGAACACAAAAAGGCAGCCGCCCCTCTCTCTCTCTCTCTCTCTTCGATTACTTTCTCTCTCTAGTCAAATCACACTAGGGCTTGAGATTTAGCACGTGGGTACAAATAGGGGTGCTCACGAGTCGGGTGAGTCGGGTTTGGCCCTCATTCACTCATCCATCCAAACATAGTCGAGTTTGGCCTCCTTCCATCTGTCATCCACTCGCTTTGTCGGGTGTACCCGACTCATCGGGTGGTCGGGTGAGTCGGGTCGAGTCGGGTGAAACTCGACTGTCTCATTTGTCTCAATCAAGCATTTGCTTTACACATGACTTTGTCAACATTTTCTTTTCTTTTTTTATTTTTTGCTTTGAATGTCTTTGTCTACATAGTCATGGGCTTACCAAAGCTCTAACCAAATAAAAAATAAAAACATAGTCGTGTGCTAGTTTGATGGCTTTAATGTTTTTATATTTTCGCTAGTGACATATATATTGATATAAGAATACATGTATATATATTTTCAAAGACTATATAATACATAATACATATACTGATATAAGCATATTACATATATATATATTAAAGACTATATAATACATAATGCATATATTACTCATATTTATGAGATGATAAAATATGGCAAAAGCTATACCGAGAATTGGTTCACGTAAGAATGCACGTATTGGTTCACGTAAGAATGCACGGAGAATACCAAAGGGAGTTATTCATGTTCAAGCAAGTTTCAATAATACCATTGTGACTGTTACAGATGTGCGGGGTCGGGTGGTTTCGTGGTCCTCTGCAGGTACTTGTGGGTTCAGGGGTACAAGAAGAGGGACGCCTTTTGCTGCTCAAACGGCAGCAGGAAATGCTATTCGGACAGTAGTGGATCAAGGTATGCAACGAGCAGAAGTCATGATAAAGGGTCACGGTCTTCCGAGTGTGTTTTGAGCAGTAGTAGACAGTAGTGGATCAAGTTATACACATATTACATATAAATTTTAAAAAAATTAAGTGTGTTTCGAGTCGGGTCGAGTGAATCGGGTTTTCACCCCCTAGACCCGTGACTCCACCCGAAACTGTCGGGTTTCTACCCCCAAGACCCGTGACTCCACCCATATTATTTAAAAACCAAAAAAAAAAAAGTTACGGGTGAGTTGGGTGGTCGGGTGAGTCGGGTGGGTGGGTGGATTTTGAGCAGCCCTAGGTACAAAAGGGTGTCTCTAGTAGGCATTTTCACGACCCGTTCGAAGAGCAAGATCGTACACGGAATTACTAGAGAGCAGTAGTTCGTGGGTATTATCGCCGGGTTTGTAACAACGCCGCCAAGACGATCCGTTGGGTATATTCTGCAAGGTATTTCCTTTACCCGACTCGTATGCTTGTTTGATGCATATTTACATTGGTATCAGAGCCATTAGGTTGTTAATTCGCCCGTTTTTAAGCCCAAAATGAATCTACCATTAAAACTATGTGTAAGCTTTTCATATAAACCCTAAAATTGATTTTCTGATTGGGTCTTAGAAAGAGATGTGTTCTTTTTCATTTTTAAGCACATGGATATGTTCATGTACATCAACGTGTCTCCCATGGAGGTTTTTTGCAAACTAGATCTATTTTAATTAGTGAAATACGCAAGTTTTTCCACACCAAATTTGGGTCAAAATGAATGACGTCAAGAATTTGTCCATGAATCTGGTGTAATATGATGAACAATTAATAAGTTACAGTCTCAGTGTAAGACAGTGCATGCAGCCCATAAGATTGTTTGGCAACATAAACACTTTGATTGTTTATAATAAACATGGTAGCAAACGAGGCTTATTCTATGTGACGTGCCATGTGCGGTTTCTGTGCCATCAATGTTGATATGGAAAGTGCAGTCATTGAGTTTTGTGCAATTTTTGATGGAATAGAGCAGTGAGGCCTTGTTTTGTGCAATTTTTTTTCATGAATTTTTTTTAAGCCGCAGCCAAACAAACCCCACAAAAGGGTTTTTCATGTACATGAATTAATAATGATTATGGGTTTTGGTTTTCTATGGTCAACCTGTGTGAAAGATTTTGTCCCAGAGCATATAGAAGCTTGCGCAGCCTTTAAGGTGTGTTTGACAAATTAATTTTTTTTTTTTGAAATCTATTCTATGCTAACTATTAAAATTTCATAGCCAATCATAACATTGATAAGTGGTGGTTGGGTGTACATGGATTTAGTGGTCCAATTTTTGTCAAGCAGTGATTTTTTTTTAAATCAAGTTTTTTTTTGGGACATATTTTAGAGCATAAATTGTGTGTTATGTACACATTATTAATTTTTGGTATAAAAATCCAGAAAAATAATATTTTGAAATATCATTATCATTATTTAGTGTTTTGTACACTATATGGGAGGCTGGGTTAATTTTTTGGGAAATTATCTCCATAAGTGGACATTTTTTTTTGGAAGTATAAATTATGTATTTATACAATTTTTGAATGGGTAATTTAATATTTAGTCCTAATATATGCATCTAACTAGAAATATGTCCTTTTTTAAAACGAATCTAGAAATTAGTCCCTTGCCTAATTTGAAGACTAAAATACCCCTATATCATTTTTATAGAAATGTATATATATATAGCTATATATGGTAACTGATTTATCATCATTTACTCCACAATTCAAACATGTACATATATAAACTAATTTATATATGATAAATCAATTACCATATATAGCTAAAAACTGAGAAATAATTTCCATATAAAGTCCACCATCACCAATTTCTCACAAACTCTTGATAAATTCGCACTACGTATTCAGAACTTCATACTTAAAAACTGAAAAAATTATCAATGAGAGTGCACTAAAATAATGTGAAATTGCTCACTATATTAACTAAGTATTGAAAATAGTGAGAATTTCATATTTTAATGTGTATAATAATGAAAAATTTCTCACTCATACTAAAAGGGTAGAACAACCCACTTTTTAAAACAAAAATAAACATACACATAGAGAGGATTTGATGAGAAATTTATCAACAATTAACAATTTTCGAGAAGAATTCAAAAATAAAAATAAAAAATAAATTCACACCTTTTAAATTGATATGACAAGTAATTTCTCACGAAATAAAAATAAATTTCTCACTTTTAGGTGAGAAATTCTCACTTTTCGAAGAGAAATTCTCACTTATCTCTCTATACCAGAACTCCAGACTGTGCTTCACTCAAATTTCTGATCTGTGATTCTCTTTCTTGCATCAATCTGTGTCAAGAACTCTGGCCCTCAAATTTCTTGTTCTCATTCACAACAATAATTGTTACCAATCCTGTAAAGCCTCCAAAGATGGCATGTAACTCTCTAAATCGTCAACTCTGATGACGGCATCGGCATCAATCAAAAGGTAAGGATGATTGGTAGTGGCCACCGGAAAGTGATTGAGGAGCTTCTTTAATAGTTTGTAACAGAGAAATTTATCCCTCCAATCGGGTATGGCTGCTTCAATATACATCGAAAATCCCAAACTTCATCTCAACGATGATGATGATGATGAGTATAATCCTTTTGTGTGATTGTATTTTAGAGAGAGAGAGTGAGAGAGATAGAGAGAATTGGAAATAAAGAGATATATAAAATCTGTGGAGTTCCTATCTCTCTCTCTATATATATTTATATATAGATAGTTATTTGGAGTTTAAATTTAAAATCCCTAAATTTAAGTCTTTATCACTATATATATCTTTATTACTATATATATAGTCCGGATCTAAAAAAACGAACTGTGTAAAAAGTGAGAATTTCTCACAAAAAAAGTGAGAAGTGTGTAAAAAGTGAGAAATTTATTTTCTCACATATATATATATGTATGTATGTATGTATGCATGTATGTAACGAAGGGCATATTAGTCCATAAAATCTCTATCAAATTGGAAAAAGGGACTAAACATTGATTACCTCCCAAAATCAGTATAACACCCACATTTGTGTTATTTCATTTGCATTACATTGTCATGCATGATAATGTGATGTGGCGTGTCTTATGACACATGGTTGAGTGAGTTTTGACTCACGAGTTGATTTGGGTGTCTATATTAGAGAACCCTCTGAGACTGTGGTGATTTTGAATTTTGTTGTTGTGACATCTCTCCGAGTGTGAGACGGTCACTGTGGAACACTTTAAATGTTTATCTGAAAATAAATGTTTACCTGTGTATTTCAATATCTGTATTATTTTCTGTTTTAGAATTTATTTCTGTTGTTAGATTTAGTATCCTGGTGAGGACGAATGAACACGCTATTAATTTGGTAGGCTAATTAGCAACTTCGGAAACGTCATATAGAAATTCGCGTTTTAGCGACCAAACGAAACTTAGTCGAAAACTTTTATAATTTTGAGGTTTCACTCGTAAAGCTATGAATTAGCTGTATAGAAAGTTTCAGAGGCTGATTAGGAGTTTGGAAAACTCGTGGGGAGGTAAACGTAATTCCCAAAAGAGTTGCCTATATATAGATAGAGATGGATCTTTAGATTTTTGTAAATCTTAACCTAAGTTCAAGAAAGGAGGCCATAGGGAGATTTTGGGAGCTTAGAGCTTTGCGACGCCAAACGACGACCTTCCGTCAGTCTGGTTCCTCCCAGATTTCATATTTGAGCTCCTCGAGGTAAGAGCTTCGTTTTGATACCTATCAGGGCCTGTTTGGCTAAGTTTTTCGAAAAGTTATTTTCTAGAATTTTTCATAAAAGTTGATAAATGGAATTCTGATCCATAGGAATTGTACTAGACGGACTTCTGCACGTTCTTTGTGCACGGGTTTTCTTCAGATTGAATTATAGGAGCGTTATTCGGAGGTGAGTGATTCAACTATGTCTTTGGAATGATTTCTTGACATGTATTCATGTTTTGTGTGAATAGTATGTATTAATTCTTAGAGATATATTGTGTAGTTCATATTGGGCATTTATATTGATAAGTAGGCTCAATAGCACGGTGATATGTTTTGATTACCGCGAGTATGGTAATATGTATTTGAGCATGTTAAGTTGCTTATTTGGGTCAGAAGGAGCACGTGGTCACCGTGCCATTTTGTGGAGCCGATATAGGCATTAAGGTCGCACGATTGTTTGTAGAATCGTGGGTCTTACCCTTTCGCGTGGACTTATTGGCGAGGAGTCGCGGATTGGGAGTATGGACGGGCACGTGAGTCTCCGGCGACTAGTATGAAATGTAGAGATGTGAATGCGGACATGTTTATCATTCATGTGCATATGTTGTTTTATTCACTAAGCATTAGCTTAAACAAATCGAAATATGTGTGGTTATTCAAATAACCATTTCAGGTGTAAATGCTGGCGAGGAATCGCAGAAGTGAGCACGAGGGTTGGGAGTTCGCTTGGGAGGCAACTTGAAATGTTAACCATATAGTTTTGGGATAATAGGATGTTGTAATAAGAATTTTTATGGTTTTTAGTTATGTTTAACTTGGTATGTTAGAATGAATCTAAAACGTTGTAATAGTTAGTAGCATGTTGTAACTATCCTTCGGTAGTATGTTAATACAGTTGGAATTGTTTTTGGAGTACTTTTGGAAGTGTGTGTTTGATCGCAAATTCGAATTCAAAAGCCTTTAAACTTAGAAAACTCTGCAGAATGTGCTGCTGCCATAAATCAGTCGACTGGTTGAGGAAACAGTCGACTGGAGCCTCTGTTTTCAGCAACTCTCTGCATTGTTTCATAGAGGATCAGTCGACTGGGTCCCCGACACAGTCGACTGGATCATGTTTTCAATTCAAAATATTTTGTTCAGGCCAGACTTCAGTCGACCGGACTTCATCAGTCGACTGAAAATTTGAAGCCCCAGTCGACTGGGTGTAGAAAGCAGTCGACTAGATGGTGTTTTTAAACCCAACTTTCTGTTGGACCTGGATCAGTCGACTGGATCCGAGGATCAGTCGACTGGACGAATTAGTTTTCAAAAATGACTTGTTTATTCCGCTGCGTGTGTTCTTCAAACTAATTTTTGGGAACGTTAATGTTTTGGTTTAGCCTCGGTGGCGTGCCACGGGCTCCGGTTCCGCTATTGTGGGACCAGGCTGTGACAATCAGGGACTAATTACTATACATGCAATATGGCTATGATCAATTCCTATTAATGGTCCAAAATAGGGACCAAATCTTATATTTCTATTTTTGAATTAGTTTAAAATTTTAGAAAATAACATTTTTGTAAAATTATTTTTTCTAGTGTTACATACACTGTGTGGGTCCCATGACTTGTTTGGAAAATTGTTGCAATTGTTTTGATATTTTAGAGCATAAATAATATGTTATGTACGTGTTTTAAATTGCTGAAGATACTCAAAACTAAATATTAATTTCTAAAATTAATATGTAGTGTTTAGTACACTATTTTAGGACTCTTAGATAATTTTTTTTGTAAACTATCATGTATTTATGGGTATTTAGAGCATATAATTTATGTTTATGGGCATTTATTTAATTGCTTAAAATAGCCAAAATACATTATTAATTTTTGTAATTAATAAGAGACATATATGACATTGTGTTGGACCATATACATTTCTAGTAGGACCCATAGATAATTTTTGGTAAATTATCCAAATCATATTAATATTTTAGAGTATATAATTATGTATTTTTGTACACGTATTAAATTACTTAAAATACTTTTATTGATTATTAATTTGTGAAATTAACACAATGCGTTTAGTACACTATTTGTAATATGAGAAAATTATTTAGTAAAGTTACTCATTTTTTTGGTATATATTTTAGAGCATATATTGTGTTATGTACACAATATTAATTGCTTAAAATATAGCAAATAAAGTTGTTAATTTTTAAAATTAATAAATAGTGTTTTGTACACAACTTGGGGACTTGAGAAAATTATTAGTAAATTCTCTCATATTTTTGGTATTTTAGAGCATAAAATTTATGCTTATGGGCATTATTTTAATTGCTTGAAATATCCAAAGTGGATTATTGAGTTTTGAAATTAATTTAGTGTGTTTAGAACACCATATTATACCACTGAAAATCCTTGGAGAAAAAATTCTTCAAAAGTTTTGTATTTTTAGGAATTTAGTTGCTTATAGTTAATTTATTTAACTAGATCAATTTATTTTGTTAAATTGATTAAAAATGTTTTTGGCTCCAATAAAATTCTGCAAATTTTTATCTATAATGAAAGATTTAGTTTTTCAGTTATTTAAATTTTTCCATGAGGTTGTAAAATTATTGTGTTTAATTTAAAAGCCCTATTTAATTAGATTTAAATATTTGAGAGATTTAGAAGGGCAAATTTAATGATTAGTTTATTCTTTTTGCATTAGAGGCTCGAATCATTGCACGTTTTGTTAATGTTGTTTGTGATTGGATTACCATTAATTGGGCCTCTTGTCCTCCTCCTTAAATGGAGAGATGGATGAGTCCATTCATTCTTATAATAAAGACCGGATGAGTGCTTGTCATGTGTGATTAATTATTTAATCTGGATTGAATGAATGGACAACTTAATTCAGAGTTTATTTTGAGCTTATGTTGTTACGATGTATGTTCTAAGGATGTTTTTGTATATATGTGAAAAACAAAGCATCCCTATTTTTTTATGGCTATAAATGTAAAGTGAGGATGAGTGTTTTTTATTTTATGTTTTTAGAAAAGCCTATTTGTAAAGGGATGAATTTCTTTGTTTTCACAATATATGCATTAATTACTTTAGCATAAGCTCTAGATTGTCAATTTGGGCCCACGTAAGGCCCATACGCATTCATGTGTGTATGACGCAACTATATTATTTATTGTGGATGATGGTAGATAAGTTAAGTACTATCTATGCATGCTTGTTTAGAAAAATCAGTTATAAATTTTTTTTTCTTGAGTTACAAGAGTAAAGTGATGACTACGAGCTTAGCGAATTTTCGATCTTAAAATTGTGATAAGGGAAAATATTTTGATAACTGAATTTTAAAACAAACATTTATAGAAAGATGTGCATCATAATAATGTCAATCTCTTGTGCATATTATTGAATGTAGAAATTGGCATTAAAAGTAACATATACGTTTGAATGAGCTAAGATCTCTTGGAGAACTTATCTCAATCAATGATCCAACGAATTGATCCCAAATTGGACCTAGGGCCCAATATTGCCAAAGGCCTATAGAATTTAATTCTAGTAAGACCATCACACGCGCTCTATTTTGATAAAGTAGTATGTATGATGATATAATTGGGGAGTATAAGAACTATCCAATGACCTGTGAATGTAGAACCAGCTCGAATTTGTTTTTAGAACACATCCACTACTAGATTGAAGAATCTGGTACTGAAGTTCAAAGTGAGGACAAATCCCAAACAATTGATGACCGAGAATCTATGGTTGAAATCCAGTATAATTCAAGATCTATTAGGGACTACATGCACTGGTGAACATCAGGTTCAGGCTGTGATATGTTTTTCAGTCTGACTCATGGATACACATGAAATAGGTCATAACATAGAACGAGATAATTAAGATTTGTTCTGATTATTCTCGGCATGTTTACCTGGCAGCAGACTGCTATAAGGGAGGTCGTATACATGACCAGTATTTCCATTAGTGGAAGAATGCGCGAGCCTGGTAGGGCCATGTGCATTAAGCAGGCTAAGAGGCAGGGTGGGACTACAATAGGATGGATATTATGTTACATAGTTTGTTTTTATTGGACATGGTTATTTACGTAATAATTTCTTAAGAGTTAAAATGTCAACTCTACTTTATCTATTTATTAAGTTACTGAGTCTTGTTGATTCTGTGACTTGGCATGCTAAACTCATATACATAGGACAAGAAAAGGATGACTGATTAGCTCGTAGTGGCTTGTGAGCTCACTTGCTAAAGTTGACTTGTCCACGTGTGAGTCTTGCCTAGATGGCAAAGCATGCCGAAAGCTTTTTCAAGTAAAGGTATAAGAGATAATCAACCTTTTAGAGCTAGTTCACTCACACCTTGGATCTATGTTTGTAAAGGCATGTTATGGTAACTCCATTTTCCTTACCTTGTCATCTCACCGCTATAAAACACTAGATTACATCAAATGTTTTACAACTGAGGTTGAGAATCAGATTCGAGAAGACTTTGGAGTCATCTCGTACACTAGTATTTCTCTGATTAGTTCAGAGGAACTGTGTTAGTTTCTCAGGTTAGTTCAGAAGAACTGTGTGAGGACAAAGGGGTACATATACAACTTTCAATTCCGGGACTGCAATAAAATGTTATTGTAGAAGACAGGAATAGAATACTTCTGGATAAGTCTGGATCATTAACAGTGCAAGCTAGCCTTCTAATTTGGAAGGATTGTATTCTAAGCTGCTACCCTCATACGCAAAATTGTGCCTTTACAACTCGTTTTATAAGCTTTACAGCCTGTTTGAAAATGTTTTCGCAGTATTGTCGTTGCTTAAGAATCTTGACCTCTACGAGTTTGAGGAAATTGTAGACAACATACCATCTTTAAGGCGAGGGTGGGGAGATATTGTGATCCCACATCCAATGATTCCACATCCAGTAGTCGCTAAAAATGATACTAGTCTACAGCCGAGTGGGAGTACATCGCCAAACGCTAGTGGAAGTGTGCCAAACAGTGGGAGTGTACCACTGGTTACTCAAGATTCTTGTGCGCATTAGTAGATGATGTCGTGACAACTTCTTATGTAGAAGTGCACTTCGTTCATCCAATAAAGCTGAGTGAATAGTTGCTATGAAGAATGATATGATCTCTATGGACAAAGAATAGGGTCTGGGAGTCAGTTGATATTCCGTCCGAGTATAAGACTATTGGAAATAAGCGGGTTTTCAAAGTTAGACTTAAGGCGGATGGTTCAGTTGACAAAGATAAAGGCGCACCTCGTGGTGCGAGGTCAAATCCAAAAGTGGGTGTAGACCTTGAAGATAGAATCTCCTTAGTGGTGATATTTGGTTTTCATTCGCCTTATCTTAGTGATTGTCTCACATTTAGTTTTAGAACCCTATTCAAATGGATGTTGATATTGCTTTTCTCAATGGAGAGCCAAACGAAGTGATCTACATGGATCAACCTATTAGTTTTACGACCGATGGGAATGAGTGAAAGTATGGCATCTTAATTGATTTGTTTGCGATCTCTAGCAATCGTTTAGGCAATGACACTTGAGGTTTCATGATTTAATCGATCTCTTTCGTTGAGATGATTAAAGAAGACCAGTGTGTGTACATTAAGCAGTCCATAAAAGGTGTTCTAATTCTTATATTGTATGACGACAATAACCTTTTTATTTAGATAAAAAGGCATGGGTCAACCAACTATGTGTTGGGAGTTAGGGTTGTGGGAACCGTTCATAAACCTATATTGTTTGTCTCTAGAGACTTACATAATAGATAATTCTTGAACACTCTCGCATGCAGTACTCAAAACCCATAGACGCCCTTAACCCTTGTTCAATATCCAAAGAATGATGAGGAAGTAAATGTCGAAAGTGTTAGGAAACTGCGTTCCCAGAATCCATTAACAGCGCGTATAAGTTGGTACTGCAAAAAAATTACGTGAAAACTACAGTAACCCTACAAGGGCGGAACTAGGGTTACCTTGAACTGCAAAACCGGATTGCTGTAGTAGACGAATCGAGAACACGGGCTCGATAACAGCTCACGATCTTCTACCATATTCCTCCGCTGCCAGAATATCGAACTGAGTGTGGGCTCTTTCGAAATCCTCTCTGTTTTCTGCTCTCCCTCTTTTACGCTCTCTTTTCTATTCCGAGTTATAATTCTCTATATAGAAAAACGCTAACTGAGAAGAGAGCCAAAGCAGCATATATATAGTCTACGATAGGGAGCATAAGAAGTCAACAAGGAATAGGCTTCCTTATGGAATTAGGAAACCCTAATTCGAACTGAATCAGATTCCTATTTTCATAAATTATAATTCATACCACTAAAGAATTATAATTGCACTCCTACCCTTATCTCAAAAATATATTTCGAGCTCCATGTTATTAAATGCTTATTATCTCCCCACGTTAAGATTACAGATATCCATTAATTAAATATAATTACTGACAATCATATTTAATTAATTTCTTAACATTCCTTGAGATCCTCTGCTTAACTTATCTGATATGTCGGATACAAAATCCACCTGCAGGGTTTGACATAATCAAAACTTATAAGCTTTCTCAAGGGGATATCATCAATCCCAAAATTGAGACATGGATTCCATCATTAATTAATATCCACCACACAATTAATATTGCCACCCAATCCAATGAGATATTGACCCATTTAAGGATCTCACCCTTTTAGGGATCAAAGTGTAAATATCAAATGTACGTGTCTACAAATTAACTTAGGATTTAGAGCATAAGCACTCATAATAGCCATGAGGTATTAATTATCTTATAAGTCAGTATAAAGATAATTACCCCAAGTCAGTCCCGTTTAATACACAAAGTGTACCAGCATAGTGAGTTGAAACTATACCGTTTTCCGTAGGCAAGACAAACCTACTACAACACCATGCTGCAGTCCTACCGATGGTGTGTCCAATCCCATCTAAGACTGTAAACCAAAATCTTACATTCTATAATATCTGATGGCTTGATCTTCCGTGTGTAAGCCGAACTCTACACACCAAACCACCTACTATATAGAATGAGAGACACACATGCATAATATTAAATAAATAATATAATACAGACATTACCCACACAGATTCTCGTAAAAAAAATGGATTAACTATTTTTATTAAATGAATAATAAATCAACTACATAAAGCATGGCTTTTAGTATATATCCCTAACAGAAAGTGCCATAAGTATCCGCAATGGGAAGCCTGACGAATACTATGTTGTATTCCTGTTCAAACATTTGCCATGCGGTTCGTTTAGTTAATCGTTACAAGAGTAACCTTGGTCCAGTTCACTGGAGAGCAGTGAAGATCTTTCTGTGATATGTTCGCATGATTGTAGATCTCACCTTATGGATGGTATAGTTTTTTAAGTGGTGAAGTCGATGCGACGTTCATTGGTTCAGCGATTGAGATGAGCGCATGTCCATGTCTGTCTACGCATTCACATTAGTTGATGAAGCATTCGCTTCTTGTAGCGAGAAGCAGACATACATCAGCTTATCCATAATGGTAGCTGAGTATGTGGCTTGTTCTACAGCCGTTCAGGAGGCTGTGTGGTTAAAGAGGTTCTTTCATAGCGTAAGCTTCTTGCCTCAGGACGATGAATCAGTGTTGGTCTATTGTGATGGCATGTCGACTCTAGTTTATGCAAAGGATCATAAGTACCACGGGAAGTCCAAGCGCATAGAGATCCACCACCACTACATTCATGATATGGTTGCACAAGGGGAGGTTGTTTTTATAGTACATCACTATTGGTGATATGATGGCTGATCTTTTGGATCAAGCCAATTTCTAGAGATTCGTTCTTGTCCCACATTAGTTATATGGGACTCTGTAGGTTCTGATGTACTTTAACAACATTATTCTTGACATTATTATTACCAGATACTTATTATTATAATAAAATCGATGGTTTTCCAAATTCATTAGTTGTTAATTGAATAAATGCACATTTTTTCTTTAAAGTGTCACCAGGCTTGAATCGACCTGCTCACACGTGTGATTCACCTTGGCGCCAAGATAGCAAAGTTGAACATGTGTGTCCATAGCGCTTAGATGGCGAGCAAGATGAGACATTTGTGTTCATGGTGCTTGGATAGCTAGCTAGGACATGTGTGTCTATAATGCTAGGAAAGCAGGCTAGAACACTTATATCTACGCGGTATAAGAACAGCGAGCTAGATATAAACCTTGATATCCTTATATGTCGCCTTAGCTTAGAGCTAGGATGAGACCTAAGCTTGGTGCTTGGTCGAACATATAGAGCACCCACTACTCTATGTAGCATGTTTATAGCCGAATATGAGTTTTCAGACGGACACTGGTTGTAATGACTGTGCTGGAAATGTCAGGTCAGACGTTTATGTAACGTCTAGACTAAAATTCAAATGGCATTACTTTGAACACGAAGTGACATGCCTATTTATATGGAAGAACTCCATAGCATACATATCATACTGTATATACTATTTTGCGATCGTTTGTGGAGTAATGGATTAATCCCTATTTCATTGCTGTGTGAGCCACGTAGTCTCCCTGTAACGGGGATTCTACACAAGTTACCTTAGGACCTGAGACTATGTCATGAAGAGGACACTTGATGATGCTACTTTAGCGTACCATCCTGGGACGAAGAGACAAATACCGTCCTATGGGGCACGTCTAGGAAAGCGGTCGAGTTAATTGGATTGACATTAGTAGGCAGGGAAGACTCTTCGATAACACACCATGTTTTATGACTCATTAGCTGGCCAAAGACAATCGTATACGTACTGAGTGTCATGGGTACATTACATATTTGGGGGTGTCGGACTGCTTTCTGAGGGATTAAGAGTGCTAGATCCGGTGTGGTTGAATCTGTCTGGGTAAATACAAGAGAAGCTTCCAAGTGATGCATTTTGCTAGTTATGTGATTGACTTAGTAGCTCAGCTCCTGTCGATGTACGTTTCTTTTCGTGAGGTCGCACGTTCTATTTCCCATATGAGGAGATGGTGAAAGTTGGAATCTGAGAGATTTTGTTTTTGCACAAAGCCCTATGTGGGTGAGTGAGAGATGTTAGCATTTTTGTGGGTTATGGGTCACCCACAAAATATATGGACCGGGTCCAACGGGCTTAGCTTAGGCTCCAAAAAATCCTATGTGGACTATAACTTGGAGTCCTAGGGCATGTATATGTGTGTGTGTGTGTGTGTATATATATGTGTGTGTATAACACACACATAAACACAACTCTCTGCACACAAAAAGGCAATCGCCCCTCTCTCCCTCTCTCTCTTCGATTACTTTCTCTCTCTAGCCAAATCACCCTAGGGCTTGGGATTTAGCACGCGGATACAAATGGGTGTCTCTAGTAGGCATTCTCACAACCTGTTCGAAGTACAAGAGCGTACACGGAGGTACTAGAGAGGAGCAGTTCGTGGGTATTATCGCCGGGCTTGTAACAACGCCACCAAGATGATCCGTTGGGTATATTCCGCAAGGTATTTCCTTTACCCGACTTGTATGCTTGTTTGATGCATATATACAGAAGGTTTCGCAAGTAAAGATGTGATGACTGGGTTATTCCATAAATAAATAATAAATAATTGAAATAATTAATAATAGGAGAGAATGATATGCTTTGTACACATATAAGTATGTAATACATATAAATACATATACATATATACTAAAATAATAATAATAAAGAAGAAAAACCTAGAACCTTCAAGTTCTATGTCTCCAGCACATTTATAATTGTCTTTGTTGGGTATAAATTATAGGATAAGGAATAAGAGGTGGGGACAAATGGGGAGATGGCAACCAAGGAGAGATGTGGCACCACTCCATGCTTTTAGACTCTAGGGTAGGCTTACTAATCTCTTTGTAGATTGGCTAGTCACAATTATAAGTACACCACCATGGACACACATGAGAGGGGAATGGAAAATCAAGACTGTGATTTGGGGAGTGAGTTCAAGGAGTTGTTTGGATAGATCAATAACAAGTGAGGGTAAGAAATCTTGATCCTAGCTTCTAATTAATTAATTTATAGTTGTTAAATCATTTACATGGTGAAAGTTTGTTTGTTCCTGGAACTGGGTCTTTGGAGTGATATAAGAATTCATTTAGTTTTGTTTAATTTTGGTCATTAGGTGTTTTCCTTGAGTTCCTATGAGTAATTAGGAAGACATGACATTAAAAATGGATCGAAAATGAGTGAGAAAAATGAACATTTCAGTTGCCGGAACCACGACTTTCCGGTAACCGTCGCCAGAGACGACACCGGAGTAGTTGCCGGTGATAGAGTTTTTGGGTTGGAAATGGGTTCAGCAAACAAATGTGGTCAAATAAATTTTTATGCGCAATAATTATAGGAGTTTCAAAGTAGTCGAGTGGTCACTAGTGCTTAGTTTTGGCACCCAGGTGCATGGGTTCAAACCCCATTAGTACCATGTAGTGCTTTCATTTTTTTTTTTACATATATCTCCTAACTTGAGCCTGGTGGGCATGGGATTTAACCGTTGGGCCATATATATGATAGTTGTTTATTAAAAAAAAACTAAGAGAAACAAGTTTTAAACAAAGATTTAGTTATTTGTTAAGTTAGGGAAATTTCTGTTTTAAATCAGTGAATGGAATTAAAGCAAAGTTTTTTTTGGGAAATTCGAATAAGGAGATCTAAAAGGTGACTTATAATTGCGGCTTCATTTTTTTTTACTGCATTTCCAATCTATTATATGTGCGATGAATTATCTTAATTGTTATCCATGCACAATTATTGTATTGATTTATAGATTTGGTTAAGGCCGAGGCCTATCATATTGTGAGACTAAGATAGTCTGCGTTGGGATGGCTGGGACTAAGAAAGTCCTACAGTTAGTGCACTAATATGTTACTCCATTTCGAGCGGGGCTGGTGGATAGCGTACACCTTGCGAGCGGGGCTGGGGTGCTGTGGCCATGGAATTGCACATGCTTGAGCTAGGCTAAGTGTGTGCAATTGAAGTGAATACTCACCGTAGTTTTGTGTGAGTTGTTAATTTTGCTGGTAATGAGGAAGAGGTACACAGGTATGTTTTACATGTGTGAGTTGTTGACTTATTCCGTTTACATGAAAATCTGTATGGTGATTAATAAGGTTAAAAAAAAATATATATATATATATATAATAGATTTTCCTTACTGGCCGTAAAGCTCATGGTAGTTATACCAAAAAAAAAAAATTGCAGGGCCCAAGAATGGATAGCGGGTACGTGGAAGCTCGCCTGTGAGTCGTGGAAAGGAATAAAGTCATGGGAGTTGTGTAAAATAAATAAAAGTTTTGAAGCTAGTATTGTAAGATAAACGGTTTGGGTGTGAAGTTAGTGTGGTACAATAGCTAATTTGCGCTAATGTAATATTTTACTTTGAAATGATAAAATAATGTGTGATCTGTCATGTGTAATCTCCTTATCAGTCACAGCTCCATTTTATCACACAACGGATTATTATCTGTTAATTAGGGGCGTGGCAATTTTTGGTATCAGAGCTAAGTTACATGTCTATTTAGATGTATTAGAAATCTCAGTTAAGTTATGTTACTAATATCTTAAGTTTTGGCAGGATATAATGGATAGCTTCAATAGCAATGACAGTTGGGGAGGCTTTCATTATTCTCACCTTGGTAGGATCACACCTGGAGACAGAGACGAGTATGATAGCACCACATTTAGAGATGCAGTTGCCATGTTGCACCAGGAAATTGATAGGGTTGGCCAGAGGAGAAGGTTTTATATGCCAACTACTCAAAGACTGGTTGTTCGGCATCACTTACAAGCCAAACAACGTGCTTCACGATTGGCACTAGAGTTGTCATATTGTCCAACTTTTTATGAGATCCAAGAGCGATTGGTGGCAGAAGATCATATAGCTCACCCACCTTCACCACCACTACCACCACCAGTGCAGCCACCACATGCTCAGGCACCAGCACCAGTTCATCCCGTAGACTCGTCATCGTCAGCATCTACTGCTTCAATCACCAGTTCTAACATGGCTAGACGAGTGAGGCCTAGACTAGGATAGAAGACACGAATCACTGCCTCATTTTTTACTGTAAATTGTAAGAGAAAAGAAGTTGCAGCTAGTTACCATACCACCTCTTTTGACCTGTAGTTATGTAGATAGGTGTGGTATGTTGTAACTGTCCTGTGAGGACACTTTTTGAGCTCAAACTTCACCTTTTGTAACCAGGTTTATGTGTATAAATAAATATGAAGTTAGTGTAATTATGTTGTTTCTCTTTTATTGTCCTAAAGTGATAATCTAATTAATGTGTGTTGGAAAAAAAATTTATTTCTAACATATCTGACAAGTGTTTATATTTCTTCTAGAAGGTAATGGCAGATGCACTAGAAAATGGAAATGGACAAAGTAGGACAGGAAACATCGCTGATTCCACTGACGTAGTTGGGGCATTTGTGCGTCAAATGGAGCAGATGAATGCTCAATGGACTCCACTAGCAACTGTTGATAATCAAATAAAGCGGTTCCTAGCTTTACATCCAGAAAAGTTTGCTGGAACTGCTGAACCCGCTAAGGCTGAGCAATGGGTGCGACAACTTGAGGATATATTCGAAGTTTTCAATTGCACTGAAACGGATAAACGTAAGCTTGCAGTATTCCAATTAGTAGAGGGTGTAAGGAATTGGTGGGAATTGACCAAAACTACTATTGGAGTGGAAGCTGCAAAACAGATGACCTGGGAAGAATTTAAGGCAAAATTTTTTGAGAAATACTTTCCAGATATTGAAAGGGAACGTCGGGAGATGGAGTTTATAGAATTAAAGCAAGGAGAAATGTCGGTGACAGAGTATCAAAATAAATTTGAAGCATTGTCTCGATATGCCCCTCATTTGATAGACACATCTGAGCGACGTGCCAGAAAATTTGCAAAAGGACTGACACCGTCTATTCGAAGAATGGTTATTGGAGGTCATAGGACATACGAAGAGATGGTTGTGGAGGCGTTGCTTCAGGAAGAAAATAATCGGGAATACAAGAAGGAAATGGAAAGTAAGAACAAAGGAAAGGTTGTGCAACAAGGAGGTCGGAACTGGAGGAATAACAATAACCCTAGAAAGAAGCAAAAGATGGAAATGGTAGTTGAGAAAACTAGAGCACCTGCACCAACTGTAGCACCAATAGGACCAAGGGGAGTTTGCTATAATTGTGGGAAACCAGGCCATTTAGCTCGAGATTGTAAAGAGAGACAGAGTGCACGAGGCATATGCTATAATTGTGGTGAACCAGGTCATTACTGCAAAGATTGTAGAAAACCAAAGAGGAATAACCCAGCACCACCAGGTGGTCAGGCGAGAGTTTACGCTGTAGTTCCAGAACAAGCAAGTGTTGAAGGTACACTATCTATTTACAATACTCATGCAAGAGTCTTATTTGATACAGGTGCTACATATTCATTTATATCAACTAGATATATGC
The DNA here is from genome assembly GCA_033977485.1 of Hydrangea macrophylla. Lineage (NCBI taxonomy): Eukaryota > Viridiplantae > Streptophyta > Magnoliopsida > Cornales > Hydrangeaceae > Hydrangea > Hydrangea macrophylla. The sequence goes on along the minus strand of CM066984.1, from coordinate 129,282,182 downwards.
AGAGTTTGGGTATAGTATCTGAATATCTAGACCCCCCTTTACCTATTGCCACACCTCTAGGAAGTACGGTAATACTTGATCGTATATGTGGAGGTTGTTTAGTAAGTTTGGGGGCGAGAGTGATGCCTGCTAATTTGGTTGTACTCACAATGGGTCAATTTGATGTAATTCTTGGTATGGACTGGCTTACTACATATCATGCTACGTTAGATTGTCATAAGAAGACCATTACTTTTTCTAGCCTTGAGCAACAACCATACACTTTTAATTGTCATCAAATTGGAGATTCTTTTATCACTGGAATATTATCTCATCTTGAAGATGTGAGTGAGGAATTTCTAATTTCACAGATCCCCATAGTAGGTGAATTCAAGGATATATTTGGAGAGGTAATGGGACTACCTCCCAAGAGAGAAATTGACTTTTGTATCGATTTGGTACCTAATACATCTCCGATCTCAAAGACACCATATCGTATGGCACCACTTGAAATGCAAGAGTTAAAGAAACAACTCCAAGATTTGGAAGGTCGAGGCTTTATTAGACTAAGTTCGTCCCCATGGGGAGCGCCAGTATTGTTTGAAAGGAAAAAGGACGGATCACTTCGATTATGTATTGATTATCGTGAACTCAATAAAGTCACTATCAAGAATAAATATCCTTTACCTAGGATCGATGATTTATTTGATCAGCTACAAGGAGCTACGATGTTCTCTAAGATTGATTTAAGATCCGGATATCATCAACTCTTGGTGAGAAGCGAGGATATCTCAAAAACGGCATTTAGGACGCGTTACGGACATTATGAATTTTTGGTACTACCCTTTGGATTGACAAACGTACCTGCAGTTTTCATGGATCTAATGAATCGAGTCTTTCGCCCGTACTTGGATCAATTTATTGTTGTATTTATAGATGATATATTGATTTATTCAAAGTCAAGGGAAGAACACAAACAACACTTACGTGTTGTACTTGAAACATTACGCAAGCATAAGTTATATGCTAAGTTTGAGAAATGTGAATTTTGGTTAGATCGGGTTAAATTCTTAGGCCATGTTGTTTCTAAGGATGGAATTTCAGTGGACCCATCTAAGGTTGAGGCTGTTTTAAATTGGGGAAAACCTATGACGCCTTCAGAAATTAGGAGTTTCCTTGGGTTAGCTGGATATTACCGGAGGTTTGTAGAGGGATTTTCACGAATAGCTGCACCGTTGACTCGATTAACTCGAAAGGGCACGAAGTACATTTGGGATAGTAATTGTGAAAGGGCATTTCAAGAACTGAAGGAAAAATTGACAAGTGCACCTATCTTAGCCTTTCCAAAAAGTGGAGTTAAGTTCACTATCTATAGTGACGCCTCACATCAGGGATTAGGTTGCGTTCTAATGCAGGATAATATGGTAGTAGCTTATGGGTCTCGACAACTTAAACCACATGAGCTTAATTATCCCACGCATGACTTAGAGCTTGCTGCAGTGGTATTTGTTCTAAAAATATGGAGGCATTATTTGTACGGAGAAAAATTTGATATGTTCTCTGATCACAAGAGCCTAAAGTACTTATTTTCACAAAAAGAGTTGAACATGAGACAACGGAGATGGATGGAACTCTTAAAGGACTACGATTTTTCCCTTCAGTACCATCCAGGCAAAGCAAATGTAGTTGCTGATGCACTAAGTCGCAAGCCTAAAGGTTTCATTGCTCCTCTTATGATACGAGAGTGGTACATGCTTGAGACGTTAGCAGAATTTAATGTTCAACTTATAATTCAAGGACTGAGGAATTTCTTGTACACTATAACAGTTCAACCGATATTGGTCGACAAGATTCTACAATTGCAAGGTCAAGATCAGGAGTTGCAGAAGTGGTTTTCAAAAATGATGGCAAGAGAACCATCTGAATGGTGTACTGGAAATGATGGAGGGCTTAGATTTCGAGGGAGGCTCTGTGTACCAAACTTGGTTGATATGAGAAAGGAAATATTAGAAGAAGCTCATCGTTCAAAATTTACTGTACACCCTGGAGGCACAAAGATGTATAAGGATCTTAAAAGGCACTTCTGGTGGGAGGGTATGAAACGTGATATAGCGGAATTTGTGTCAAAATGCTTCACGTGTCAACAAGTAAAAGCTGAACAACAAAAACCATCGGGACTACTACAACCCTTGCCTATTCCCGAATGGAAGTGGGAACATGTGACCATGGATTTTGTCACGGGACTGCCAAGGACAAGACAAGGACATGATGCGATTTGGGTAGTTGTAGATCGATTAACCAAATCCGCACATTTCATTCCTTATAACATCACATGCTCAATTGATAGGATGAGTAGGATATATCTCCAAGAAATTATCCGACTCCATGGTATACCGGTATCAATTGTATCTGACCGTGATCCACGTTTCACCTCTAAATTCTGGACTAGTCTACAGAAAGCATTAGGTACGACACTTAAGCTAAGTACTGCTTTCCACCCACAAACGGATGGACAAACAGAGCGAGTGATTCGTATAATGGAAGACATGTTACGAGCATGTGTGTTGGATTTTAAAGGAGCATGGGAAACTCACTTGGCATTAGTGGAATTTTCCTATAATAATAGTTATCAGTCCAGCATCGAGATGGCGCCATTTGAGGCTTTATATGGACGACCATGTAGATCGCCCACATGTTGGACAGAAGTAGGAGATAAGGCATTACTTGGACCAGATCTGGTTAAGGAGACTTCGGAAAAAATATCAGTCATTAGAGACCGATTGCGCACCGCCCAAAGCCGACAAAAGAGTTATGCGGACCGTCGAAGGAAAGATTTAGAATTTGAGGTTGGTGATGAAGTACTACTTAAAGTATCACCCACTCGAGGGGTCGTACGTTTTGGGAATAAAAGAGGAAAATTATCACCCAGATTTATTGGTCCATTTGAGATTCTAGAAAGAATTGGATCGGTAGCATACCGACTCGCATTACCACCTCAACTATCGGGAGTTCACAATGTCTTCCATGTATCAATGCTAAGGAAGTACATACATGATCCAACGCATGTCATAGATTTTGAGGACATCGAATTATCGGACAATGTCACCTATGCAGAAAGACCAATTCGAGTTCTTGATAGAGGGATAAAGCAACTTCGGAATAAAGAAATTGCGTTGGTAAAGATACAATGGAATCAACATGATGAAAATGAAGCTTCATGGGAGCTCGAAGGAGAAATGAAGGAGAAGTACCCGTATCTCTTCGATGATTAGGTACGTTGATTTTGAGGACAAAATCCTTTTAAGGGAGGTAGAATGTGATGACTGGGTTATTCCATAAATAAATAATAAATAATAAATAATTGAAATAATTAATAATAGGAGAGAATGATATGCTTTGTACACATATAAGTATGTAATACATATAAATACATATACATATATACTAAAAAAATAATAATAAAGAAGAAAAACCTAGAACCTTCAAGTTCTATGTCTCCAGCACATTTATAATTGTCTTTGTTGGGTATAAATTATAGGATAAGGAATAAGAGGTGGGGACAAATGGGGAGATGACAACCAAGGAGAGATGTGGCACCACTCCATGCTTTTAGACTCTAGGGTAGGCTTACTAATCTCTTTGTAGATTGGCTAGTCACAATTATAAGTACACCACCATGGACACACACGAGAGGGGACTGGAAAATCAAGACTGTGATTTGGGGAGTGAGTTCAAGGAGTTGTTTGGATAGATCAATAACAAGTGAGGGTAAGAAATCTTGATCCTAGCTTCTAATTAATTAATTTATAGTTGTTAAATCATTTACATGGTGAAAGTTTGTTTGTTCCTGGAACTGGGTCTTTGGAGTGATATAAGAATTCATTTAGTTTTGTTTAATTTTGGTCATTAGGTGTTTTCCTTAAGTTCCTATGAGTAATTAGGAAGAAATGACATTAAAAATGGATCGAAAATGAGTGAGAAAAATGAACATTTCAGTTGCCGGAACCACGACTTTCCGGTAACCGTCGCCAGAGACGACACCGGAGTAGTTGCCGGTGATAGAGTTTTTGGGTTGGAAATGGGTTCAGCAAACAAATGTGGTCAAATAAATTTTTATGCGCAATAATTATAGGAGTTTCAAAGTAGTCGAGTGGTCACTAGTGCTTAGTTTTGGCACCCAGGTGCATGGGTTCAAACCCCATTAGTACCATGTAGTGCTTTCATTTTTTTTTTTACATATATCTCCTAACTTGAGCCTGGTGGGCATGGGATTTAACCGTTGGGCCATATATATGATAGTTGTTTATTAAAAAAAAAACTAAGAGAAACAAGTTTTAAACAAAGATTTAGTTATTTGTTAAGTTAGGGAAATTTCTATTTTAAATCAGTGAATGGAATTAAAGCAAAGTTTTTTTTGGGAAATTCGAATAAGGAGATCTAAAAGGTGACTTATAATTGCGGCTTCATTTTTTTTTACTGCATTTCCATTCTATTATATGTGCGATGAATTATCTTAATTGTTATCCATGCACAATTATTGTATTGATTTATAGATTTGGTTAAGGCCGAGGCCTATCATATTGTGAGACTAAGATAGTTTGCGTTGGGATGGCTGGGACTAAGAAAGTCCTACAGTTAGTGCACTAATATGTTACTCCATTTCGAGCGGGGCTGGTGGATAGCGTACACCTTGCGAGCGGGGCTGGGGTGCTGTGGCCATGGAATTGCACATGCTTGAGCTAGGCTAAGTGTGTGCAATTGAAGTGAATACTCACCATAGTTTTGTGTGAGTTGTTAATTTTGCAGGTAATGAGGAAGAGGTACACAGGTATGTTTTACATGTGTGAGTTGTTGACTTATTCCGTTTACATGAAAATCTGTATGGTGATTAATGAGGTTAAAAAATATATATATATATATAATAGATTTTCCTTACTGGGCGTAAAGCTCATGGTAGTTATACCAAAAAAAAAAAATTTACAGGGCCCAAGAATGGATAGCGGGTACGTGGAAGCTCGCCTGTGAGTCGTGGAAAGGAATAAAGTCATGGGAGTTGTGTAAAATAAATAAAAGTTTTGAAGCTAGTATTGTAAGATAAACGGTTTGGGTGTGAAGTTAGTGTGGTACAATAGCTAATTTGCGCTAATGTAATATTCTACTTTGAAATGATAAAATAATGTGTGATCTGTCATGTGTAATCTCCTTATCAGTCACTGCTCCATTTTATCACACAACGGATTATTATCTGTTAATTAGGGGCGTGACAAAAGATCCATAAAAGCCAATAAACTTGAAGGTTTAGAACTGATATGAGTTTGGTTTCAATGACTAATTATGATTTTGCCCCATTAATTGTACTGTTTGATTGAGGATCTCAATTGCACTCTATGAAAATAATCTATAGTCAAATTTTATGCCGTTATTCTTTGGTATTTGTATCCATTTGTAGTATAATATATCTCTATATATATGTACGATGCAAAAAAATTCATTGTTACATCTTTCGTAGCAAAGAAGAAAGCAATTTTATACAGAAAGTAAGAAATAAGAACTCGGCAGCAAAAGTATTTTCCTCAATTGCCTGCATTCAGTTGCCAAGGACGTGTAAAAATTTTGCTCAAAATCCATCTACTCTGAGGCAATATTTGTTAGTAGATGTGGAGATTCTATTCTTGGTGTTTCTGATAACTTCACTGATAAAATGGGACAGCTAAAGCAAAGCATTGTCCTGTCGATGGGTGACTTTTATTATAACTATCGGAGGAGCTCATTCATTGCTCCAATATTTGCAAAAAAGCATTTTAAGACCCAGTTTGTGACGTTGCAGTTTTTGATTTTTTTTTATTTCAGAAAAAGGGTTAATCAATAAAAAGAAACGCCAAAAGATACGTACAAAAAGTACAAGGGGCAACCCCAGGATATACAATGGATCGAGAGCAAACAAAACTTGCTAGGCCTGAGGATGGAGCCCATTTTAGAGATAAGGTCAAAGAATAGGCTCCATCCCAAACTAGCAACCTCGACCAAATCAAAGGACTGGCCTAAACACTAAGTAGACTGCCAGGGTCTGTGGCGACCTTTAGGAGAGCTTCCACTAAACTTCATCTTGGCTTCCCGTTCCTCTGTCTGGAGGAAAGGGAACTAGCAGGAGCCAGAGATCCTTCATCAAAATCATCCTCAATCTCTTCAATCTCCCTTTCTGGAGTGTTACAAGCAGTCTCTCGAGCTTCTGGTTCATCATCAACCTCTAGGACATTTTGGGGGAAAAGCAGCAAACATATTACTCTCCATCCAGAAAATCGGTCTAGTGTCCTCAGGCACCTTAGAGGAACTAGCTTCATTTTGCACCCCACTAACAAACCCGACTTTGGCTTTACCTTTTTCAACCACTACTTTCCATTGACCCTCGCTATGAGACCCGGCTTTAGGAAACTTCCCAATCTCGTGCTCCTTTTGATTATCTTTCCAAGTAACAACTTTCCATACTCCAATTTCTGGCTTTTTGTGATAACTGCTAGTGGGAACAGTGTAGCTATGGTGGTGAAGCATGGGCCTCTGAAGCTTAGGAGCTGGCTTAACATTCACAGGTTTGGAACAATCGCGGTCAAAACAGGCACACTTGGAGCATTTCAAAGGAGACCATTGGTATTCCAAAGAAATTTCCGCCAAAGTAGACTCTCCTTTCTCATTATCAAGTTCAAGGGCAAACTTTGAGATGAGCTCTTGCTCACCACGAACCTCGGCACAAACTCGTGCATAGGAAATTCGTGTTCGGCTAGCCGTTATTTTGTCCACACGCAAAGGATTCCCAATAAAACTAGCAATAAAACTAATACCTTTAGGATTCCATAATTCCAAAGGCACGCCATAAAAATTGATCCAAATGGGAATGGTGTGAGTGACCTTCTTATCCAAAGAAATATTCAATTTCCACGACCGCAAAATGATTGGTTGGCCAGCAATGTATCATGGTCCACCCTTAAGGATAGCATCCCTCTGTTCCACACACGAAAAGGTGAAAAAATAGAAACCCGAATTTGTGGCTAGAGTATCTTTAAGCCCAGCTTTGGTCCAAAGTCTTTCCGTAGACATGTTAACAAGGGAGTAGGGTAGATGTTTGCCAATGAAGTGCCCTACCAAAGTGGTTTCCCACTCTTGCTTACCCTCAGTAATCAAATTGTTTGGGACCTTGAGAACCAGATCCTTTATTTCCCACTCTTGTTTACAATAAATGAAAGCGAAAACCGAAAATCAAAAACCGCAATGTCACAATAGCGGGCCCTTAATTCTTTTATTTCCACTTTCAGTATGGATAAACATATGCATTGCTAGTTGAGTGGCTTTACAATGTAACAAGCAAAATGTGAAAGGGAACAAAAAAGAAGTACACTCTTCTAAACACACTTCTTATAGGTAACATCTTTAGGTTCCACAAGTTTGTATGAATCTTCAAGTTCTCTTGACAAATCGCCCCTGCAATTTTAAGAAAAATTAGAAAAGGAACCAAAGGAAATTGAAACGTCAAGAAATTAGTACTTGACAACGGCTTTTAGAGTGCACAAGTGATTATCGAAATCCAAAAACTAAAATGAAACTATTTAGTAAACCAGCTTCTGTGATTTTATCGCATAATTAATGTGCATGTGTCATAAGGAAAAATTTGTAATTGCCCAAAAACTGTCCAATTCTTGTGATAGAACCACAAAAGCAAAAGTTGTTGTCAAAATGACTCATTAGGTACCTTCATACGAGGGCGTTTCTCAGCATTGAGCTTTCGAACTTCGTATCGGATACGCTTAGAGAAGAGCCTGTTCTGTCTCTTCTCTTTGTACCTCAAAACACTTGCCTCTCTTTGCACCATTTTCAGTTCTTGATCTCCTCCTATTGCTAGTCCTTGTCCTTCCTCCATTTTCACATTGCCACAGAAGTTATTCTCTGGGACTGTCCATAGTCCTCCATTACTTCCCCAACCATCCATTATTCCCTAATAACAACACAAATGCAAGTCACTTACTCAATTCTTACATGTTTTGTCAAGTATAACTAAAAAGATGATTGTCACTAATTCCATCAAATTGTCCCATAATGTTGGGACATAGATCAATGGACGACTTTGTACAAATCCAAAACTATTAACTTATATATGCTACTCTGAGTTTTAATATGGTTTGATTTCATAAATCCGTTTATTCTATCCAATTCCTTTTTTTGCAAGGTTGTGTATTTATGTGCCGAGTTTTCTAAAAATAGCCATTTTTAAGATTCTATTATGGGAACGGAAAATCAATAATGTACTTGAAAGAAGAATCAATTTTAAATACACTTGGGGTATATGCAGCTACATTCGAATTACATAAGAGTCTATGACTTAAAAATGTCTCAAGAATCAATTCTTTATCGAATTACCACCATATCGTTGGCCAGTTTTATAAGAACTAGATTCAAGTGAGACTTAGGGCCCGTTTGATAAAACTGAAAATTAAGTACTGAAAATTAAGTGCTGAATTTTAAGTACTGAAAATTTTAAGTGATTGAATTTGTAATACTAAGAACAGTGTTTCAACTACTGAAATATACTGCATTCAGGGATTATTTTCAGCAGAATTTTTTTACTTAAAGTTTTCAGTGATTTTTTGGCTGCTTTTTCAATTAAGTGATTATTATCAAACACACTGAAAAAAATTAAGTGCTGAAAGCTTTCATTTTCACCACTTAATTGGGTTATCAAACACACCCTTAGGCTTAGGCTGAGTTTGGCCTCCATTTTGATGCTTTTTTTTTAAAGCACTATTTTATGTTAATTCATTTGGCAATTTATTTATGAGTTGGCAAAAATTGAACGTATGTCTTTTTTGGGGAGAGCTTTTAAAAGCTCTTGAATGGAGCTTTTAAAAGCTCAATGTTGTTTTTTGGTTTTATGATGTTTTTTTGAAGAATAATGTGTCACTTTTACAAAATTATCAAACAACTTAATACAGTAACAAATTTCATAAACTACTTTTAAAAAACCACCTGGGCCCGTGGGGGCCAAACTAAGCCTTTGTCTAACTTGATCCTAATTTCACCAATCCCAAACAAACCCCAAGCCAAGACTTTAAGTTTGAACATTGGAGCAATGCTGTAGTGTAGATACAATGAAACTCATTCAATTACATACTATTTGAATAACACACCTCACAAGATCCAAAAACAGGACATTCTCAGTTCTATCAAGTGACAAATGCTGCCACGTGTGGCATGGCAAGGGAGCATATGGGTTAAGGGTTTGAAATTCTCATCCTTTTTAAAAATTAGAGTATTTAAAAAATTAACAACAATGTTAAGGGCACTCACAAATTTCACTAACATTCATACCTACACTCTATCTCTCTCCTATTGACAGTGTACACTCTATCTCTCTCCTATTGGCAGTGTACTATACTGCCAATAGAAGAGAGATAAAGTGTGAGTGTGAGTATTAGTGGAATTTGTTAGTGCCCTATATATTACTCAAAAATTAAGGATGTATATGTTACAGAAATCTCTCTGTGTACATCATCTATAAGAGAGTGTTTTGACATAAATTCTGCTTTCAATCACAAAGCAACAAGTAATTTTGACAAATCGTAAAATTCTCAGATTGACTCGTGTTTTAATCTTAGTCCCAAAAAATAAAAATAAAAACTCTCATAATCTAATTTTGCCCAAAAAAAAAAAAATTCAGTTTAACTTTTAAAGTTTTTATAAAGTTATGCCAAACAACGTCTACGTGGACAAATGGTCCCACAATTGACAAGGGAAACGCAATAATGGAGCCTGGGGCCAATATTCAGTGGCAAATTGGCAATAAACAATGAAAGGCACCTCCAGCATTAAACATTTCAACATTTATGTACCCCACTTCAATGCACCAGTGACAAGATTGAACAGGTTCAGAACAGATCAATACCAAAATACTACTCCTATATGGCTCCAATGGAGCCATTCATGTACATACATATACGTACATGTATTTCATTTGCAAACTTAAGTGTGTGTATATATATAATAATATATATATATATATATATATAGAGAGAGAGAGAGAGAGAGAGAGTATATACTATACACACATGCACACATAGATATGTACGATCGATCACAGACTTCACAGTACTATTTAGGTGCGTGAAACAACATCAATAGGGTTGGGGTTAGTTAAGATCAGATGATCGATCGATGACACTCACATTGGGAGGAGAATTGTCATCGTGAAGAACGGGAACGGTCTGTGGAGATTCCAGCTGGATGTAAAGTGGGCCCTTATCGGACCAAGCATTCATGATCTCCTGATAATCAAGCTTCAACGATAGCCGTCGTTGCTTGATCACCTCATTCTTATTCCGTAGGTCCGCGGCGCAGCTAGTAACTTCCGAGTAACATACCCACTTCTCCTCACTCGCGTTCCTCTCTCTGTTCCTCAGCGCCGTCCGCACCAAATCACGACCCTCCTCCTCCTCGCTATCCTGTCCCCCGCAAGCGTACGTTAGCGAGGGGGGGGACAGCCCGTTGTCATCCTCGGAAGACGTGGCCGCCCCGAGGAGGCCAGTGAGAGTGGTGGCGCCGCCTGATCCGTCATCCGCGGCTGAGAAGAAGTATTCGTGGACGTTGGTGTCTTTTTCATCGAATAAATTTTCTGGGTGGAGAGGGAATAAGTTGAGCTGGTGATGGTGATTGTGGGTGGCGGGGACGCCGGTCATTTCGCCGGATAGTTGGGTGTTTTCCGGCGAGAGCTCTAAGCGGAGGCTGAGAAATTTGGGCCTCCTGGTCTTGGTTCTGATTTTTCTAGCTGGTCTAATAGTCACAGTAGTTTCTTTATTGATCATAGAGCTGAATTGCAGAGTGATGAGAGTTTTTGTTGTACAAATTAGTCTCTCTCTCTCTCTAAAAACTCTTCTCTATATGTATATATTTGATAGAAAAAGGGCGAAAAAGTGAAACTTTTTGAGGGGAAAGACATGACCTTTTGTCCAAATAGATGATGCTGGAGGGATGTTGCTTTTTCAGTGACACGTGGAACACAGTGATTGGGTCAGTCCGAGGATTGTAATGTTTATCTAGATTTCGTTTATTTATTTATTTTTTTTTAAAGATAAGATAAGAGAGAGAGTGGGGGTGTGTGAGATGAGATCGAGTGTGACACTAGTAAGGTAAGGTGTGCAGTATTATTCTGCTCTTTGGGTGTCAGATTGGAACTAAATTATTATTATTATTATTATTATTATTATTGGGTGCAAATGCCAATCACGTGATTAATTTAATATATGCCTATCTCTTTTCTTATCGTTAAAAGTTAAAACAGCAATCTAGATTCTAGATCCCCCACCAATAAAATAAATGAAAAGAAACCGAATAAGAAAAGAATTTCCCAACTCGGGTTAAAATAAGGCCACCTGGGCTTTTGATTTTGAACCAGAATGTGTACACAAATTTAGCATGTTAAAATCTATGAGAGATTCATAAATAGTGATACTAGAATTGGCGCCAAGATTTCTTAAATTTTTTATTTTTTTTTTGGTAATCGGGGGTGTCCGGGCCAGCTTGCGCGTACCTCGACTAATCCCCCGAGGCCTGGAGGCGCCGGGTGAATACTCCAGTGGCCATGCCCCCCATGACTCTGAACATTAAACCTCTTGGGTAGTACACCCAAAAAGCTTACCACTCGGCGATGTTCATAATCATAATGTTCCTTTTTCTTTTTCTTTTTTCTTTTTCATTTTTTAAACACAAAAGTGCATAAAGACATACATATATATACACACACAAAAATCCGCCTCCCGTAATAAATCTTTCAGAATTTATCAAATTCTCCAACTTATCATGTTCTTGTTGTCAAGATTACAATTTTCAAATGTATACCAATGTCATCAAAAGTGGAAAACACTGAATTCTTGGAGACTAGAAGAGCTCAAAATCCATAGAAATGCATGGAGCTAATTTACTCCAATACCCTATAACATTTGAATGGAATTCTTTTTTGGTTAGTATTTTGAAGAGTTGGATTTCCATTTCAATCATGCAAAGGACTTAATCACAATAATATTGTTTAAGTAACCCTTGTTAGCGTTAATTCTATACTCCAAATTTCTCCTTCCATGTCCACATTAGGCTGGTATTTGCCGCCCTCGTGATAGCTAGTGTTGTTCTTTTCCTTTGTACCCAAAAAAAAAAAAAAAAAAACCAAAATCTGATGTAGGACATGTGGGTGAGAAATTTATACAACGATTCAAATATCAAATGACAAAAGGAAGACTCGTTATAGTACTTTCAAGTTTCAACCTAATTCTTAGAAAATTACTCCTTATTTTTGTGGTTTTCTTATATTTTCTATTTTGTTATTTGCAAAGCAATGCTACTTGGAGTGGAAATGTACTTTGGAGCAAGTTTAGAACTTCTAGATCTTTATAAGTGAGTAATAGTAGGTGCACCTAGGATAGGCAAAAAATTTCGATCCGTTGGAACTTCGCCCTTCTCGTCTTGTCCCTAATGTAATGGATTTGGAGGAGGTATCATAGGAGTAGGAGCTGGTTTTGTAAGTGAAAATAAAAACCCTATAAGTTGGGGCGTATGTGGTAATTGAAAGTACTCCCGATTAAAACTCACCCCACCTCGAAAAAAGTGTCGAATGCAGTAATATACCCCTTATACTTTCCCTTTATTTGCTAAAATACTATAACTTATACATATATATATACCTTATATCATGACATATATGTATACACACGACAGAGAGAAAAAATTGATAAGTTTGACTCATAAAATAAGAGAACCCACCATAGCTACTTGTTAATTAATCATTCAATCCATTAATTTACTAAAATATACGTTTATAAATTTTATTTAAGTTACTCCGACGGTAAACTCGTCACCGCCCGATAAAAAGCCGACCAAATCCCACTCAGCTACTAATAGGGTTGGGGTGGGTTTGGTAAATAAATTTTTAATAGGAGTAAGAGTTGGAAAGCCCCGCTGCCATCCCTAGGTACACCAACTTGGGGGGATTAAACGGTTGAGCTACTGATGTGTCGATGGTAGTTTTGAAATAAAATCTAATTAGAAAACAAAAACACTTTAAGTTATACTTTATTTCAAAATTTTCATTGACGTACATCAGCAGATAAACCGTTTAGGTATCCCAAACTGGCGTTCCAAACATTACTCTTATAAGTATCACATTATAGCCTCGTGGCATCCAACTTTTAGCAGTATAATTTTTCAATAAAGCTTTGGGCACAAAAACTTACAAACAAATTCCACTAATAAGGTGGAATATTTAGTTGGCAAGGTGGCATCCAGCAACTTTAACCCCTAATTTGTGGGTTAAAACTGCTGGATCTGCTGGGTTCTATCCTGCCAACTATACATTCCACCTTATTAGTGAAATTTACGTGTAACCTTTTGTACCCAAAATTTTATTTGATCATTTTTTCTTATACACACTTGAGTTTTCTTTTCCCTTGTGAGAGTTTCTTTTAATTTTTGACCTGATCAAATCTCATCTTTGTGAGCTAATTCTGCCTGTGTCATTTTCAATTGGACATCAAACTTGCTCATTCCCCTGAATAGTGTAATGACATTACTTCAACTATGCAGCTAGTGGTCTATATATTGCTAGTTTGCACTTCCTAGACATGGTCCTTTTAAGAAGTGTATTAGAATGTCTAGAGAGAGAAGCTCTCAAGTGGGTCATGGGGTCATGGCCTCCACTTGAGAGCTTCTCTCTCTAGAAATTCCCGAGAGAGAGAGAGAGAAGAGATGATGCCCTAAGCCTAAGTCGCCTCACACACCCCCTCTCTTCCTCCTCCCTTCTGTTTCGGCGACAGCTCTCCCTCTCTATTTTTTGACGACTCTCTGCTCTCTTCCCCTTTATCCTTCTCTTGTGAAGGTTTCCACTTCCTTTATGAAGTTATCCTCTCCCTTTTGGGAAGTTTTCTTGGTGTTTTTTTGCCCCTTTTTCTGTTTCTTTTCTGCCTTTTGTTCTCCCCTCTTTATGCAATCCATTGGGTTCAAGATGTTAGCTGTTTGGCTAGACTAGTCTTGAAACAGTAAATTAGCTTTTTGGTCATCATTGGGTATGATTGGTGGCTTTGGGACTCTCTTCTTCTGCATTGGTTCTCTTCCTGATGTAGTCTCTACTACCTTGGAAGATTTTCAAGCAACTTTGGTTGCTCCCTTCGGTGAAGCTCCTTCACCTTTTTAGGCTTGACTTTATGCCATCTTCTATCTTTGAGCAGTCTTTTCCATCTACAAGATTAAAGTTGCCCTGGGTTCTAGTTCTAGTCTCGCGACTGTCTCTATGGCCTGGTGCTGGATTTCTCGTGCAGCTCTCGGAGCAATTTCTTTGGCCATTTATGCTTCCTATACTATTGTACCTTTTGTTTTTGCTCTTGTTATTATTGTTGTTGTTTTTGTTGTTGCCATATATTGTTGTTTGTATTTTTTTTGTTCTGTTTGGCTTAGTTCATTTGGCGATCATCATCCTCCTGTGTTAGAGGATAGTCACTGTATGACTAAGTTTTATTTGTACTTTTACTTCTAATTTAAAGCATTTGCCCTTTTAGCAAAAATAAAAAAGAATATAAAAAATGTTACACCTATAATCATTTTCACAACCTTTTCCATAATTAATGCTACATGATTCTTAATTTTTGTGGGTCCTGTGTGGGACCTATGTGGAACCCTCATGGGATCCATCAAAATCAAGGGCCATAATGTATGTTTATGAAAACATTGCGGGTGTAGCATTACTCATTGAATATAACTGTTAGATTTAACCACGACCACTTGGCCTAGTGGAAGCGAGTCTCAACAAGGGGGTGTTATATCCCCTTGGTTGAGGGTTTGAAACTCCACAACAGCATTGTAACAACCTGGAAATTCATAAACATTTAATTGCAATGTCATATTTAAATTCAATTTGTATTATTGCTTTCATTTTAATTTCAAATCTCACATGCTAATTCTTAATTCTTGACTTAATTACTATTGAAATTATTGTTGGGACCAAACTGCAATTTTTGTAAATATTAATAACACCTGTGTTGGATTTGCAAAATCTGTATTTCAAACGGTGAAAATAATTTCTTTTGACTCAAACAGTATTTTTATAAAACCAGAAAATCATTTCCTGAGTTAAAATGAATTTCCTGTATTTTTATGACGAACACCGCGTCACGAAAATACCAGTTTATGTGCAAAACTATCTGCACCACACTAAACTTCCACAAATTTTGGAAGTGATGTAAAGCAAGACTTGACATTTGCTTTATTTCTAATTATGGAAACTAATCATTTGATAAAGCCTTGTTTGGTTGTGCTTATATGGTGTGCATTAGTTTGTACCTACAAGCTAAGTTTCCCAAACACCCTTGACCCCTACTAATCTATGGGTGACCCTTAGTGCATCAGTGGAGTTGTGTAATTGTGTATATACGTAGATATGGCTGTTTATAATAGTAGTTAGTTAATTGGAAATAAAGCAATTTGTTGAGTCTAGCATAAGAGACTTGGAGCCCAAGCTCATCCTTTGGCTTCTCTATTTATACACTATTCACACACACAATTTCAGCAGAATGATACACTGAGAGAATAGAGAGAGTTTAGAGAGCTTCATTACATAAATTTCTAGGGAGAAGAGTTCCTCAATCACCATAGCCAAAGCTTGTGGTGGAAATTTTTATATCTCATTTCTTTCTCAACAACCTCTTTGCTTTTGATCTCATTGAGTATTTTTAAACTCACTCCCAATGTAATTCGCACTTAATTTCATGTTGTATGTATGTATCTATTAATCACCATTGTTGATTTTCATGAAAGCTTGAAATTTGAGAAAGAGTGATTTTACAAACTTAATCAAAACAAATTTTTAGAGATGATTTAGGAAGATTATAGTTCCTAGAAGCTACCGTTCAAGTATTGAAGTCTAATTCATCCACATGAAAAAATATATAAGAAATTAAGTTTTGACAACTTTTAATTTTCCATAAAATTTGAGAGCTATAGTTTGTTTCATGTTAAATTGATTTCATATTCATAATCCTTGTGAAAAACTAAAGAGAATCATATATTACATGTCCTATGAATTGTTGGATCTGAAAATGGGTCAAAAAGACCCCTGAAATCTGAAACAGAGCAATCTGATGAGGAAGAAGAAGCCTCAGCATTAACTCGTGCGAGCGAGGGTCGCGCGAGCGGACCGCGCGAGCGACCCCTCGCGCAAGCCCTGTGATTTTCTGGCAGTTGGAAATTTTTATAATGGAAAATGAAAAATAGGCAGATCGCGCGAGCGGCCCACGCTCCCGACCTGCCAGTTTCTGGTTTTTGTTTGTTTTCTATTAAGGAACTGTTTGGTTCAACTTTTAAGGACTGTTAAGGTTCTGTTTGGGAAATTTATTAAAACAGACTCCTATTTGATTATGTTTGAACAATTAGGACGATGTATTGCGACTTATCAATCCCCGTACGTACGTTGTTCCTTTAATTCATTAAATTACTTTATATTTAAGGTTCATGACATACATGTGGAGTCAGTTGTACATGTATGTGGGTGTCAGTCAGTGTGGAAAAGAGTAATGGTCAGTGTGGAAAAGAGTATGAGATTGAGATTATGTTGTGGACACTCCATGGTTATTGTGTACCAAAGTGTGACGTGTTGAGATTGCAGTGAGAGTGTCTTTGAAATGCGATGGTGGAGAAATTGGACACTCCCTGACGTCCATGGTAGCGTTAAAGTGTGTGACGCCGAATTTGGACATTCCTTGGCACCCATGGTAGTGCTAAAGTGTGGCCTACAGACACTCCCTGATACCCGAGTCTGGATACTGCGTGAGGGTTCCTCCGGTGTTTGCATGGCAGATTAGGTATTCAAAGTGTGAGGCATTGGACACTCCCTGGTACCCCGGACCAAAGTGTGAGGCAAACTGGACATTTCCTGGCACCCCTGAGCTAAAGTGTGGCTATCGGAGTATTTCAAAGATACTGGTGTGAGATAGTGGGTTGTTGTGTTTGTCGAGAGAAAAGAGTCGGTGAGATGAGTGTGGTGCATTGTCTCATACACGGTCATATGTTTTAATGAATGAACGACTTTTAAATATATTCCCTATTATTTTTATAATTGAATTCTTTCCATGATTAAACCATTGATTTTACAAAACTTAAAAAGAGAAAATTTGTAAATGGGTATATTTTACATTCAAAGTTATGTTTTTAATACTCACCAGCTTCTTGAAGCTGATGATGTCGATGCGTCCTGGACATTCGTGTTCAGGCTTTTCAGGTTATGATCAAGCTGAACAGTACGATTTTGCTAATTGAGAACGGCTGCTTTGAAGAGAAACTGTTATCAATATTATATGCTTTAAGTTATGAACCGTTTTGTAATAAGGATGACTGTAATAGACATTAAGTTATTGTTTTGTTTCAAGGCGGTCTGTGCCTTTAGATGACCCGTGCTGTAATATTTATTAAGTTAGAAAAATTTTATAAGCCTTGATTGCTCTACTCTGATTTTATGATTTTATGTTGTTCGACGTTTGAGACGGAATCGATCCTTCAAACTGTCGCGACCTACGGGTCCATAAAGAAAATTAAATGCTTTCCATATTTATGCTACGTCGGGGCGTGACAGGATTTAGTGGTATCAGAGCCAGGTTATCTCAAAATAAGTTTAGCCAGGTTAGGGTTTGCCAGTATAGACCCGATTCCACATTCCATTAAGTATTACACACCCGATGATACGACATGGAGGATAGACTCAGAACCAAACGCCTAAGATTATCTTTGTCCTGACTTAAGTAGTACCTTTTCATCAGGTATGGATCCAGCTCATCCACTATATGTACCAGACGGATTTAGGGGACACTTTGTGACACCTAGGGCAGTGGTCCCAGCCTCCCTCGACTTGTATCATGTGGCCGTTGAGCAGTTGGCCACAACGACCGTAGTATCTGACTTATGGCACCAGGTCCACGTGGTGGGCTTAGTTGACTTGACTCGTATCCGCCTAGAGCTTCGTTACTTTGCAGAGGCTCAGCGCTTGGTGTTGGTTGAGGTTTTGAGGTTGGTCGATAGCTATGCCTTCTATCTCCCCCTCGAGATCCAGGTTATGCACGCCCATCTGGCACAGCTAGAGATGCCTCCACCAGTGGTTCCCATTGCCGAGGACGATGTTGAGGCTGTTCTTTTGGTCCTATTAGGTGGGGGAGGATGTAGAGGATGGCATAGGTCTAGGTGACTTAGCCGCTGACCTAGAGGCTGAGCTAGCACTTGAGCTAGCCTTACCTGAGGAGATGGTAGTTGAGGCAGATGCCCATGTGCCTGCTTCATCGTCAACCTCTCACGGCTATAACGGGGTTGGTCCATTCTTGGTGCAGCAATTTCGCCCCGTCGACTCGCTAGATCTCCTGATAGCTGCTTATGGAGACTGTCGCGCCCGCCCCGAAGGTGGGGGGCGGTACCCTCGTGGGTCGCGACCGTTTACGTCGAGATGCGTGAAAGTAGGTGAGGTGTATGAAAAGTGGGAGTAGGGCCAAGTAAGAGTTCAGAGTCGCCACCTAACATTTATTCGGGAGTTAGGATCCCTGCAAAGACAATCAACATGATCATCTTTGACTTTTGAAAAATGTTTTGGAACAATAAGGCCCTTTAAAAGTGTGACTCGAATAGTCATGCGAAACCAGAGTTCTTTAAGTGGGTTTGGGGACTCGATTATGTCGAGGGAAGGTATTAGGCACCCTCGAACATCCGTGACACACGGTTGCCATTTTAGTGGTTTTCATAGTAACGGGGCGTAAGTAAGGAGTAGTAGAATACATATATAAGAAATTAAAACGCGAGCATCCGTGACACGCGGTTGCCGATCTACGTATCTCGACACGAGATAGTTTTGTAAGTATGTATTAGTTTGAAAGTATGTATACGTATCTCGATACGAGATAGTTTGAATGTGAAGTTATGGCCGCACCCAAGTATGGGTTGCATACTTATCTCGACACGAGAATCAGGCCGTACGTAGTTCTGTGCTGTGTATGTGCGTGAGTGTTTTGGTCGATCTAGACCGTGAGTGTGTAAAATAGTGTTTTTGAGTAAAGTCGGTGTAGCTAGGAACTTTAACTTGTACGGTGTAATCCTAGACTTTAACCTTGAGAAAGTAGTGAGTTGTGAGAAAGTGTTTTTGAGTAAAAGTCCGGGTAGATCGACCGTGCGATGAGTTTTTTGTATTTTTTGTTTGTATGATTTTTTTTTTGTCTTTTTGTTTTATGTGCCGAAAGTAAGGGTCGGTGCCCATTAAGGGTGTGAAGACATACTTGTCTTACCTGTGTTGTTTGCAGGTTCCAAGCAAAGTACCGGAAGTATAGGTCGATGCCCAATAGTTTTGAAAAAGGTTTTACCGGAAGTATGGGTCGGTGGCCAGTGATTTGAAAAAGGTTTTACCGGAAATATGGGTCAGTGCCCAGTGCTTTGAAAAGGTGCCAGAAGTACGGGTCGGTGCCCAGTGAAAAAAAGAGTGTACCGGAAGTATGGGTCGGTGCCCGGTGATTTAAAAAAGATTTTACCGGAAGTATGGGTCGGTGCCCGTTGATGTAAAAAAGGTGATGTAAAAGTTTTACCGGAAGTACGGGTCGGTGCCCTATGCAAATGGAGAGAAGTATCATTTTTTGTGTTTCCTGATTTTATCAACGAAAATTTATAACAAGAGATAAAGTGCAGCCGGATGGGTCATTAGATCTCCTTCCGGCTGGCGCAGGATATAAAGTCCAATCGGGTGGAGTTCGAAGGTCTCCTTTCGACTGGCGCAGAATGTAACAGTTGATAAAGTTCAGCCGGGTGGGTCATTAGATCTCCTTCCAGCTGACGCAGGATATAAAGTCCAATCGGGTGGAGTTCGAGGCCTCCTTCCGACTGGCGCAAGATATAACAGTTGGATAAAGTTCAGCCAGGTGGGTCATTAGATCTCTTTCTGGCTGACGCAGGATATAAAGTCCAATCGGGTGGAGTTCGAAGCCTCCTTCTGACTGGCAAGAGAAGACGGAATATCCGACCAGTGGATTTATAGGGAGACCACACCACTAAAGCATATAAAATAAAAAGAAAAGAAAAAGGCGGAATATCCGACCGGTGGATTTATAGGGAGCCCCAGACCACGAAAGCATATAATAATAAGTAAATAAAAGAAAAGAAAAAGGCGGAATATCCGACCAGTGGATTTATAGGGAGCCCCAGACCACTAAGTGTAAGAGTTTGAGGGAATTACTTGTGCAGAAGGGGCTATTGAAGCTGAGTCGGTGTGTTGTTGAGAAAGAATGAAAGAATTCGGAGATTTGAAAGGATCGTCACCGAGAAACGTCGCATAAACAAGCCGAGAAGGCCCGAAGTCATATTTTGACACTCAATCAATTTGAACGGATGTCATAGTTGGGTCCGGAAGGGCCGGAAGAGTCAGAAAAGCCATAAGTCGGGCAAAAATGGTTCCAGGCTGAGTTGAGCGGGACCCGCGGGGGTTAGAATCGGCGGGTCCCTTTTCCTTCTCTGATTGTCTGATTAGACTGATTCAAGTCACCGAACCTCTGTTTTTCTCCGTATTTCAGTCATTCATATCAATTCGGACTTTCGGTGCTTCCAGATTGACAATCGTGTCCCTTTTCCTTGAGTTTGGGGCGACGAAACTCAAATCGGAGCTCGATTTTTCTCTGGTTGTCAAAAATTGACGATTTGAAGTCCTGTGGGCCTGCACTGAATTCCTATTTTGCCATAGTGTAATTGAATTCAACCATTGGTTGCCCCGGACTTGATTCCGGTCTTGAATTTTGTGCCGAACTTTGATTCTGGTTGAAAACGTCGTCGATTATCGTAAACGAACGATCCCGGATTCTGGAACTCCTGATCGATGAGATGTGGGCTTTGTATTGACTTTGATTTGACCTCTGGGATCCCTGTTTGGATTCTGGAGCTCTTTTCTCGATTAGAGTGCCTGGTGGGCCCCCTGCGACAGTTATTTCTTTTTTTGGCAGGTCAAAATGGGGTGTCTACAGAGACGATTGACTTTTTAGATATGACTTTGTACATATTAACTACTTTTAACTATTAGCTCTATCTCTTTTTGCAAACTGTAATTACATGCATTAGAGTGTAGGGCAATGACCCCATTTTTGTAACATTAACTCTTGCATGCGTCCTAACCCATATAGATAGGGTAGACATTGATCTGATCATACACGCTTTTTGTATCTACTTGACAAGAAGTTATATATGTAGAAATACTCTTTTGAATGTTGTTGTCATCGCTTAAATTGCTTTACATTTCTTCTTCATGCATATTTCTCATCCCTTCACCACAATCATGCATAGAATGGCTGGGAAACCAAGGAGGAATCAGAACTTGATTGAGGGAACACCTGAGGCTGCCGATCCCACAGGAATGTTTGAAGCATTTGTCAGGCGTTTAGAAAGAATCAGTAATACGAATGATAACCGACGAGACCGCCAAACTGGAGATAAGTTGTTGGAGAGATTCCGTGCGCTCAGGCCCGAGCAGTTTGCGGGTACCGCAGAACCATGGAAATAAGAACAGTGGCTAAGACAAATGGACCGCATGTTCGAAGCTATTCAGTGCAATGAGATGGGCAAAAGGAGATTGGCTACCTTTCAATTGACCGACGCCGTCGCAGATTGGTGGGACTCGGTGATAGCCACTATTGGGAACACAGCTGCTACGAGAATGACTTGGACTACATTCAAAGGAAGATTCCTGGAAAAGTATTTCCTAGCTACAGAAAGGCACATGAGAGAGAAAGAATTCATGGATTTGACTCAGGGGACTAAGTCGGTGCAAGAGTACACTACTCAGTTCGAGAGACTGTCTCGGTTTGCCTCTCACATGGTTGATACTGAAGAGAAGAAGACCCGTAAGTATAACCAAGGGCTAACACCGCATATTCGTCGCCTGACTCTCGGCCACTTAGATAAGTCGTTTGAAGGACTAGTCGGCCTGGCCACCGATCTGGAAGAGGATGCTCGAGTGAACCGAAAGCAATTTGAATTCTGGCCTCCTCAGAGGGGTAACTTTGGAAATAAGTCACTGGCATATCGTACTCAGGGACAGAAGAGGAATTTTGATGGGAGCAAGAAGACCCAGGCTATTACCTATCCGAATCAACCTCGAGTTGGTGAAGGAAGTAGTGGTGGAAAATGCTTCAACTGTGGCAACCCTGGTCATCTAGCTTGAGATTACAAGGCACCAAGGCGTGCTACTCAACAAGAAATAGTCTGCTACAACTGTGGTGAACCAGGTCACATCAGCAGGTTCTGCACTGCTCCTAAGCAGGTGACTTATGGTCAACAGGGGCAGACTCACTTGAATGCTGTTATCCCTGATGCAGCAGGATATGATGGAACTGTGTATGAAGAAGGAGATTATGGAGAAGCTCAACCGGATCAGCAAGCAGTGGAAGGTACTTTGACTTTGTTTAACTCCCAAGTTAAAGTTTTATTTGATACGGGTGCTGCACTATCATTCATATCTGTTAATACTATTCGGAGATTGGGTATCTTACCTCATCGCTTAGAGAAAGCTTTGAAGGCTACTTCACCATTAGGAGCCGCAGTCAGGTTAGGACATGTGTGCAAGGATTGTCCTTTATGGCTAGGAGACTGTGAAATCCCTGCAAGGTTGATCGTCCTATCGATGAAGGAGTTTGACATAATCCTAGGAATGGATTGGCTCTCTCAGAATCAAGTGAAGTTGGATTGTGCTAGGAAGAGAATTACATTCCCGACAATGAGAATCAACCTTTTGATTTTCAATGTAACCATTCGGGAGATATGTTCCTCACAAGATGCTTAGCGAATATTGAAGTCGTCAGTACAGAAACGACAGTGTTGTCTATACCTGTAGTCAAGGACTTCGAAGAAGTATTTCAAGACGTTTTTGGTTTGCCGCCCGAGAGAAGTATAGAGTTCTGTATTAAGGTTCCCTACAGAATGGCCCCCACCGAACTATTGGAATTGAAAGAACAAGTTCAAGAGCTCGAGAACCTAGGTTTTGTACGCCCAAGTACATCGCCTTGGGGAGCATCAGTGTTATTCGTGAAGAAGAGACGGAACACTTCGGTTATGTATCGACTACAGAGGATTGAACCGTGTGACTATCAAGAACAAGTATCCCTTATCTCGGATCGATGATTTGTTTGATCAACTACAAGGAGCTACGACATTTTTCAAGATAGACCTAAGGTCGGGATATCATCAGTTGAGGGTACGGAAGGAAGACATACCTAAGACTGCTTTCAGAACCCGGTATGGTCACTATGAGTTTTTGGTGATGCCGTTTGGAATGACGAATGCCCCGGCAGTGTTTATGGATCTGATGAACAGAGTGTTCAAGCCTTATTTAGACCGGTTTGTCATCGTCTTCATTGATGATATTTTGATCTATTCTAAGTCAGGAGAAGAGCACGAGCAACACCTACGGATTGCAATGCAGACGCTTAAGGACCACCACTTGTATGCCAAGTTCAGTAAGTGTGAGTTCTGGTTGTAAGAAGTGAAATTTTTGGGACACAAGGTGTCATCTCAAGGAATTTCTGTGGATTCATCCAAGACCGATGCTGTGTCAAACTGGGTTAGGCCGAGCAACCCTACAGAAGTTTGGAGTTTTCTTGGACTCGCAGGCTATTATAGAAGATTTGTTGAGGGATTCTCTAAAATAGTTGCACCTTTGACTGGGTTGACAAAGAAGAATCGGAAATTTGAGTGGACAGAGAAGCATGAGCGTGCTTTTCTAGAATTAAAAGAGAGACTCACTACCGCACCGGTACTAGCAATACCCAAGCCTGATGAGAAGTTCACTATCTTTAGTAACGCGTCATATCAAGGATTAGGATGTGTACTTATGCAAGATGGTAGAGTTATCGCCTATGGATCTAGACAGCTGAAGCCGAATGAGTTGAACTACCCCATTCATGATTTGGAGTTGGCGGCAGTAGTATTTGCACTCAAGATTTGGAGATACTATCTTTACGGTGAGAAGTTTGATTTATTCTCCGATCACAAGAGCCTGAAATATTTGTTCACATAGAAAGAGTTGAACATGAGGCAGCGCAAATGGATGGAGTTGATCAAAGATTACGACTTCACGTTGGAATACTACCCTGGTAAAGCTAATGTAGTCGTCGATGCTATGAGTCGACAGACTCGGGAGACGATCGCCTCCTTAATGGTTAGAGAATGGCGAGCATTGGAGACTTTGGCAGAATTTGACGTACAGAGTACTGAGGAAAGAGAAGGACAACTTTTTGGATGCCTTATCCTAAAGTCCGTTCTTATCGACCGCATTATCGGAACTCAGAAAGAAGATGAGAAATTTCGAACATGGTTTATTAAGATGTTAGAGAAAGACCCGAGAGAATCGAAGGTGGGAGTCGATGGAGGATATCGGTGCAGAAATAGATTATGTGTGCCAGGTGATGGAGAGCTAAGAAAGGATATTCTGGAAGAAGCACATAAGTCAAGATATACAGTTCACCTGGGAGGGATGAAGATGTACAAAGATTTGAAGAGAAATTTCTGGTGGGAAGGTATGAAGAAGGATGTGGCCGAATTTGTATCCAAGTGTTTGACGTGTCAGCAAGTCAAAGCTGAACATCAGAGACCCTCGGGACTGTTGCAACCATTACCTATTCTTGGTTGGAAGTGGGAGCACATAACCATGGATTTTGTAATGGGATTGCCCCGGTCGCAGCAGAATCATGATGCCATCTGGGTAATTGTGGATCGACTGACGAAATCAGCTCATTTCATTGCTTACAGTATGACATACCCGGTAGAGAAGATAAGCCGGATGTACATACAACAAGTTGTGCGACTTCACGGAGCACCTGTGTCAATAGTGTCAGACCGTGACGCACGTTTTACTTTTGGATTTTGGGAAAGTCTGCAAGAAGCTATGGGAACCTCGCTCAAGATGAGCACTGCTTTTCACCCTCAGACAGATGGGCAAACTGAGCGTGTCAATCAAATCATGGAGGATATGCTTAGGGCTTGTGTTATCAATTTTGAATAATCTTGGGAGACGCACTTGCCTTTGGTCGAATTTGCCTATAACAATAGCTATCATACAAGTATCGGTATGGCTCCGTTCGAAGCATTGTACGGACGACCATATCGTTCTCCTTTGTGTTGGGCATAAGTTGGGGATACAGAACTGTTGGGACCAGATTTGGTTAGAGAAACCAACGAGAAGATTTCCTTGGTCAAGGAAAGGATGAGAACCACTCAAAGCAGGTATAAGAGTTATGTCGATCAACGCCGGAGAGAATTGGAATTTAGTGTTGGAGATCACGTGCTCCTTAAGGTTTTACCGACCCGAGGAGTAGTACGCTTCGGTCTCAAGAGAGGGAAATTAGCTCCGCGTTTCATTGGACCGTTTGAGATTTTGGATCGTGTCGGCAAAGTGGCATATCGACTGGTGCTACCACCGAAGATGTCTGGGGTTCACAATGTATTTCATGTGAATATGCTGAGAAAGTACATACGAGATCCCTCACATGTGGTTAGTTATGACGATATTGAGACGAGTCATAACGTTTCTTACAAAGAGAGGCCCGTGAAGATTCTTGATCAGAGTATCAAGAAGTTGAGGAATAAGGATATTCCATTAGTGAAGATTCAGTGGAATCACCATGACGAGAACGAAGCCTCATGGGAAGTCGAAGCTGAGATGAGGAAGAAGTACCCGGAGTTGTTTCAGGACTAGTTAGTCTTGATTTCGGGGACGAAATCCTGTTTAAGGGAGGAATGATGTAACAACCTGGAAATTCATAAACATTTAATTGCAATGTCATATTTAAATTCAATTGGTATTATTGCTTTCATTTTATTTTCAATTCTCACATGTTAATTCTTAATTCTTGACTTAATTACTATTGAAATTATTGTTGGGGCCAAACTGCAATTTCTGTAAATATTAATAACACCTGTTTTGGATTTGCAAAATCTGTATTTTAAACGGTGAAAATAATTTCTTTTGACTCAAACAGTATTTTTATAAAACCAGAAATCATTTCCTGAGTTAAAATGAATTTCCTGTATTTTTATGACGAACACCGCGTCACGAAAATACCAGTTTATGTGCAAAACTATCTGCGCCACACTAAACTTCCACAAATTTTGGAAGTGATGTAAAGCAAGACTTGACATTTGCTTTATTTCTAATTATGGAAACTAATCATTTGATAAAGCCTTGTTTGGTTGTGCTTATATGGTGTGCATTAGTTTGTACCTACAAGCTAAGTTTCCCAAACACCCTTGACCCCTACTAATCTATGGGTGGCCCTTAGTGCATCAGTGGAGTTGTGTAATTGTGTATATACGGAGATATGGCTGTGTATAATAGTAGTTAGTTAATTGGAAATAAAGCAATTTGTTGAGTCTAGCATAAGAGACTTGGAGCCCAAGCTCATCCTTTGGCTTCTCTATTTATACACTATTCACACACACAATTTCAGCAGAATGATACACTGAGAGAATAGAGAGAGTTTAGAGAGCTTCATTACATAAATTTCTAGGGAGAAGAGTTCCTCAATCACCATAGCCAAAGCTTGTGGTGGAAATTTTTATATCTCATTTCTTTCTCAACAACCTCTTTGCTTTTGATCTCAGTGAGTATTTTTAAACTCACTCCCAATGTAATTCGCACTTAATTTCATGTTGTATGTATGTATCTATTAATCACCATTGTTGATTTTCATGAAAGCTTGAAATTTGAGAAAGAGTGATTTTACAAACTTAATCAAAACAAGTTTTTAGAGATGATTTAGGAAGATTATAGTTCCTAGAAGCTATTGTTCAAGTATTGAAGTCTAATTCATCCACATGAAAAAATATATAAGAAATTAAGTTTTGACAACTTTTAATTTTCCATAAAATTTGAGAGCTATAGTTTGTTTCATGTTAAATTGATTTCATATTCATAATCCTTGTGAAAAACTAAAGAGAATCATATATTACATGTCCTATGAATTGTTGGATCTGAAAATAGGTCAAAAAGACCCCTGAAATCTGAAACAGAGCAATCTGACGAGGAAGAAGAAGCCTCAGCATTAACTCGCGCGCGCGAGCGACCCCTCGCGCGAGCGACCCGCGCACGCGAGCCCTGTGATTTTCTGGCAGTTGGAATTTTTATAATGGAAAATGAAAAATAGGCAGATCGCGCGAGCGGCCCACGCGCGCGACCTGCAAGTTTCTGGTTTTTGTTTGTTTTCTATTAAGGAACTGTTTGGTTCAACTTTTAAGGACTGTTAAGGTTCTGTTGGAAAATTTATTAAAACAGACTCCTATTTGATTATGTTTGAACAATTAGGACGATGTATTGCGACTTATCAATCCCCGTACGTACGTTGTTCCTTTAATTCATTAAATTCCTTTATGTTTAAGGTTCATGACATACATGTGGAGTCAGTTGTACATGCATGTGGGTGTCAGTCAATGTGGAAAAGAGTATGAGATTGAGATTGTGTTGTGGACACTCCCTGGTTATTGTGTACCAAAGTGTGACGTGTTGAGATTGCAGTGAGAGTGTCTTTGAAATGCGACGGTGGCAAAATTGGACACTCCCTGACGCTCATGGTAGCGTTAAAGTGTGTGACGCCGAACTTGGACATTCCCTGACACCCATGGTAGTGCTAAAGTGTGGCCTACAGACACTCCCTGATACCCGAGTCTGGATACTGCGTGAGGGTTCCTCCGGTATTTGCATGGCGAATTAGGTATTCAAAGTGTGAGGCATTGGACACTCCCTGGTACCCCGGACCAAAGTGTGAGACAAACTGGACATTCCCTGGCACCCCTGTGCTAAAGTGTGGCTATCGGAGTATTTCAAAGATACTGGTGTGAGATAGTGGGTTGTTGTGTTTGTCGAGAGAAAAGAGTCGGTAAGATGAGTGTGGGGCATTGTCTCATACACGGTCATATGTTTTAATGAATGAATGACTTTTAAATATATTGCCTGTTATTTTTATAATTGAATTCTTTCCATGATTAAACCATTGATTTTACAAAACTTAAAAAGAGAAAATTTGTAAATGGGTATATTTTACATTCAAAGTTATGTTTTTAATACTCACCAGCTTCTTGAAGCTGACGACGTCGATGCGTCCTGGACATTCGTGTTCAGGCTTTTCAGGTAATGATCAAGCTGAACAGTACGATTATACTAATTGAGAACGGCTGCTTTGAAGAGAAACTGTTATCAATAATATATGCTTTAAGTTATGAACCGTTTTGTAATAAGGATGACTGTAATAGACATTAAGTTATTGTTTTGTTTCAAGGCGGTCTGTGCCTTTAGATGACCCGTGTTGTAATATTTATTAAGTTAGAAAAATTTTATAAGCCTTGATTGCTCTACTCTGATTTTATGGTTTTACATTGTTCGACGTTTGGGACGGAATCGATCCTTCAAACTGTCGCGACCTACGGGTCTATAATGGAAATTAAACGCTTTCCATATTTATGCTACGTCGGGGCGTGACAAGCATAGTGGTTATGGTCATAATTTCTTGGCCTCCTAAAGGGAGGTCAAGGGTTCGAAGCCCTCAGGGATCGTGTGTGAGTGAGTTGGAAGGACAAATCTCAAGTAGCTGGACATCCTATATCCAGCTTGGTGTGGGTTTGAATCATACTGCTCTCTTACCTCCCTAATTTACCTGGTGCGTTTGTTGTGGAGTCAATGTACGTGTTCGGAATTTGCTCATATTATACTCTGATAAAACGACAATAGGTGCTGATCTCGAGTCGTGGAGGATAGATTGAGAGATTTGTAATCGTCATCCTAAAAATAAGTGCAAGGTTTGGAAATATGATCAACAAAATT
This sequence comes from Hydrangea macrophylla, assembly GCA_033977485.1. Taxonomy (NCBI): domain Eukaryota; kingdom Viridiplantae; phylum Streptophyta; class Magnoliopsida; order Cornales; family Hydrangeaceae; genus Hydrangea; species Hydrangea macrophylla. The sequence continues at coordinate 129,253,318 of CM066984.1, read as the reverse complement.
ATAACCAACCGGTTGTAGTCGAGTTGGCCAGAGCCCATTCCCCCTTTTGGGAGGTTGTGGATTCGAATCTCTCTTGGGGGAGAATATAAATAAGGGAAATTTTCTTTAAAGTGAGAGTATGACATCTCTTTATGTGTGCGTGTGTTACTAACTCTCTAATCTACTAACTTCACTCACGTCACAGAAGTGATTTATTTCTGCGACACTGACCAAAAAAAAAAAGAGAGAGAGAAAGGAGGATGAGAGACCTCACTCTATTATATACCAACTGTATCAATAGACAACCAAAAAGAGAACCATTATTAGTATCATGGGGGACCATATTCATCTTGGTAGAGAAAAAAATTACAAAGGAGCCCACACTCAACCACAAACTCACACGAGAAAGTGAAAGTGGAACCCACGGCTTGAGCATGCACTTTTTGCATAACTTTTTTTGAATCGTCCGTGTGTGGGTCGGGTAGCACACCTGTACAAAGCACCAATTTAGTGAAAATTATAGACATAGTCACACATATGTCATAAATTTTTGCTATCCTGGAGCACTGATAATATTGTTTTTAAAATTAATGGATATATAAATACATTTAGGTCATGTTTGTTCGTCCATAAATTTGAATTAAATCGTTCACAGTTTGTAAAGTATTGTAATATTGAAACTAATCATCTTGAATTTTTCATTCTGAAAAATGGAAAAAAGTTCATCATGTTCCTTTATATGTGGTCATTCTTAGCTTTCGTATGATGATATAATTGCTGAGTTTAAGCAATACTTATAGCATGACTACCATTTTTTAAATGACTTGATTTAAAAGGGTTAATTACACTTTACTCTCCTGTGATTTGATTCGATGATACTTTACCCCGTATAGTTTAAAAGTGACCACTTAATCCCCTAGTGCTTTTGGGTAAGGTGTACGTCATCGTTACAGAATATAACGGAGAGTGTTAAGTCTCTAAAATTAGTGACCACTTTATCCCATGTAGTTTGGTCCGATGACACTTTACTCCCTATAGTTTGGCCTGATGACACTTTAGTTAACCCCTTGTGCTTTCAGGGTAAAGTGTCAACTTAACACTCCCCGTTAGATTTTTAGCGGTAACACTTTACCCGAAAGCACAGGGGAGTTAAGCGATCACTTTTAAACTACAGGGAGGTAAAATGTCATCGAGTCAAACCACATGATCAGATAAAGTGTAATTAATCAATTTAAAATGATGGATTTATACGTTAAAATACTATGTAAATTATGAATGAACTAATTCAATATAAAGACGAGCAAACATCCCCTTATTGTTAACTTATTAAGATTGGGCACTAAAATGAAATGAAATGTCACGTTCATTTCATGAACTTTTGATACACCTTTAAGATTGGGCATCATACCATATATGTTCCTGTGTGCATTGAAGCAGGTATATATTCATTAAATTGGAACACTAGAATAAGAGATCATTTTTTTTTTTTTATGGTGAATAAAATTAGAGGTTACGGAGCATTTGTTCTCTATAAAAATGGGGGCACTGTAAGTGTCCATTAAAGTAGGTTACACAAAGTACATATACATACATTTAGCATTTGTTCTCTCTATAAAATGGGGGCATTGTGTCCATTAAAGTAGGTTACACAAAAAAGTAGGTTACACAAAGTACATATGCATACATTAATTTGGTACATATAATCAGGTGTTGTTCTGTTGTTCATGTAAACATTAGTTGAATCAATAGCTGTCAATTAAGACAGTATGTATGAGCTAACTATTTAGCCTATTTGATAAATTCATCCTATGCTTATTACAGGTTTTTGAACCCCGCCTTCCTACCCTTCTCTTGAGTCCCAACACTTATATTATTGTATGATACTACTACACCAAATACTTAAAAATAATATAGCACTACCAAGACTTAAGAAATAAGTATTGGTTCTAACATGTTATAATTTGCCCGTCTATGATACAACCTCATGATTTGGACTATAATATTATACAGCTCATAATTTCAGTCCTAACATATTATGATTTGGTCCGAACAAGTTATAATTGGCAAAAACCATCTTCATTTAAAAATCAAAATGCTTTTTCAAAATTTTAATATATTAGGACCAAATCACAATTATCAGTAGTAGTTTAGGAATTTTGAATACTCGACAGTCCTCGTGGACAATTATTGTGAACAACACCCACGTGACTATTTGTAGGACAATAATTTTTCTTTTATTTGTATTTTTTCAAAACGAAAAAATAAAATAAAAATATATGATACTGTAATAGCTGTCCACAATGATTACCGAAAATTTAGACTCTAAAAGACCATATATTTGTGCCCAAACAACTAGGGTGCATTATAGAATTTTCCTTCATTTAGTCGACACTTGTGGTCTCACCAATAGTACATGCTGGTGAATTGATTGATTGGAATGGAGACGGGTATTGTCGGTGGATGTCCTTAATTTGACAATTAGTGGATTCAAACTTGAAGTTTTTCTCACGAATTATGCTTAGTAGGGACCTAAACACAAGAATTCGTTTTTTCAGGGGTAAATATTACCTAAATCACTTGAGGTTTTATCAGATCACAACGCCATTCCCCATGTTTGGAATATCATATTGACCTCCTTTATTAGAAATTGTAAATATCAGATACCTCTCCTTCCATTAAAGTTTTATTAGTTTGACTAACAGATTTTTGTTGACCTCAATTAAAAAATTGTTTAATGCTAAAACTACTCTCAAGTTCTTCCCCTTTGTACTGTTCTTCTTCCTCCTCCCACCATGAGTATAGAGAGAGAAACGTAAAATGTATAGGTTATACATACATATATGTGAAGAGATATATATACATATATATGTGTGTGTATGTGTATATAGATATATATATATAGTGCTAAAAGAGCCCCATTAAAAATCTCTCGGTAAGTGCAATTTTAACCATAACCTAGGGGTGGGCATTCGGTCGGTTCGGTTCGGTTTGGACCAATTCGGTTCGGTTTGGGTTCAATTCGGTTTGGGAAACTGCCAACTGTTAACTGACTGAAATGTTATTCGGTTGGTTCAGTTCGGTTAACTGAATTACAAATTCGGTTCGGTTTTGAAATTCGGTTAACCGAAATAGTTAAAAACCAAAAAAAAAAAAAAAAAAACCAAAAAACGCTGCGCCAAGCTGCATTTCCCATTTGCCAAATTGCCAATGCCAACACAGTCACTGTGTACAGAGGGTACCTACTACTTGTTTTAAAGACTGTTATGGACTTATAAATTATTCAGTTATTATTAACATTAAATAATAAATGTGATATGATAATTGTATATCAAATTCCCAAATGCCAATAATATAAAACATATGTACGTACTAACATACATAAAAAATAAAAAAATAAAAAATAAACAAAACCAAACCAATGTGGCAACTTGATAGTTTGAGAGTTTGAGAATCTGAGATTAGGGATCTGAGTCATCTAACTTCTTAGAATAATATGAGATTGTTGAATGTTGATAACTTGATAGTTTTGATACAAATCTCAACAAAAAGAAATTCCTACAAAAACCCAACATCAAATGAAAATATGAGATTGTAGATACAAAAACCCCTAGGAGAGAGATCATCTAGAGATTTTTATAGAGAGAGAGAGACTGAGAGAGAGGACCTGGTGACTGGTGTGGTCCGACGTGTGGATCCGTGGGAGTAGGGACTAGGGAGTGTGAGTTCGGCGCCGGCGACTAGCCGCTGGTGTGACTCCCTCACTGGGCTCTGAGATCGGTGTCGACGGCTGGCCGTTGATGTGGAGACTAGTGAAGCTGTGAAGTGTGAAGATCTGAAGAGGAAGAGCCAAAGACGAAGAGGACCAAGAGGTGTGTTGCGGCGCCCTCTCCTCAGATCAGATCTAAAATGAAAGAAATTGAAATAGGGTTAACTAAAAAGTAAACATATGAAGTTTTATTTTATATGCCCTGATATTCTTCTCGGTACCATATATATTAATATATATTATTTATACAATTCGGTTTTCGGTTCGGTTCGGTTTCCATGAGTGGTACCGAAAACCGAACCGATATAGTTAATATAGTTCGGTTTCGGCCCGAATACAATTTAGTTCGAGTTGTAACCGAACCGAATTGGTTATTTTTGTTCGGTTCGGTTAAAAATTTCGGTTGACTGAACTGTTTGCCCACCCCTACCATAACCCACTACCGCCAGCAACAATTCGAAGCCACTTACCATTTGAATTCATTTATGCAATTTGATAGGTGGCTGGGTGTTTTGAGGAATGTGTCCTTGTTCTTCGATTCAAATAGAGATCTGAAAGGGGGTTTAGGGTTCAATTGAGGGCCCAATTGGATCTAAATTTGTGTGGGTTTTGAACTAGAAGGTGGTAGAGTTAGGGTTTCATCATTCCCATTAAATTTGTTTAGATCATTTAAATTTGGGGTTTAGGTTTTCAATCTGAGATTTTATGGTAGTGATGAATTTGTGTGTGACATGTACATTCACACACACACACACACACACACACACACACACACACACATATATATATGTATGTAATTGAAAAGGAATAAAAGGGAGAAGAAGAAGAAGATGAACTATGATAATATTTGAAGGGCGGTAGGTGTGATATGTCAAACGTGAGAGGTGACGTCTGTGATCGAGGCAAACCTCACGGGGTCTAGATGATATTTACCCTATTTTGGAGTAAGGTTATGCTGGTCATTTGACATTTTCCGCTATCTTCGTTTAAGTATGTTAAACGACAAGGGTGGTAAGTGTGATATGTCAAACGTGAGGGGTGGCGTCTGTGATTGGGATAAACCTCAAGGGATCTAGGTGATATTTACCTGTTTTTCAAAGTCAGACCATGTCTTATGACAAAAAGGTACATGTTGGTGCTGCTGGGAATGTGCTGCCGAGGATCCTCTCTCCACTTGTGTACATATAAGAATACTAGTATGCAAACATAGTTTTTCTCACGAGTAATGCTATATTTCTAATACTTGTATTTCAAATATTTTCCATATGAATTGGGAACCATATTTATAATACCAAATTTGGGAAGCATATGGTGCATATCATTACTCTTTTCTAACCGTCCATCTCTTTAATACCTATTTAGAAATGCTTAAAACCAGATCTGATTCAGTCCAAATTTGACTCTACATTTGTTTTTTTGTTTTTTTGTTTTTTTTTTTTTTACAATGAAGATTATATTAATTTAACAAAATACAGATTTTGAGAAATTTATTATACTTGACATGGATTCCTATGTTAGAATTGGCCACATACTAGACAATTAAATTCATATAACCATTTCACTTAACGATATATAAAACCACTCAAATATAAAATAAAAAATAAAAATAAATAAAAATAAAAATAAGGAAGAAGGAGAAGAAGATATATAGAACGAATTCACTATTTTTTTTTTCCCCCAATCCCTTAAATTTTTCAATGAAATATCTTAGTCTGGTGGTAATTGGTATAGGCTTGTAAGAGTGATAAAAATAGGTTATGAATTCAAATGTTGGGTCTTAGGCCTACCCCTTTCCCTTTGTGGCCTTGTAAAAGAAGAAGAAAGACTATAAGGGTTAGTTAGGCCAGTTGATTTTTGCGCCTTTCTTATTTTTTGCTTCAAGCTTTTGGGATTGGACGGATGTGAAGTTAGAACGAAATTAGGTAGTACAATTTTCAATTAACTTATGTCATCTTGGCAATTCAAAGCTTGGGGATTTTGACAGATGTGAAATTAGAACAAAATTAGCTCAGTACAATTTTCAATTATCTTATGTCAATTTGGGTGTAATTCCAATCAATGTAATAAGGAGTACATTTTTCAAAACGCGGCATAAAAAAACTCCACTTTCACTTTGCAAGTAGCAAGAATTTTGATTTTGTTTTTTTTTTTTTGTTTTTTAAAGCATGAAATGCTTCAAAGGATAAGGAATAGAGAATTGAGAAGCATGTAACTCAATGGCCGAGCAAAAGTCCGAAACCGGTTCCCATAGTCCACTAAGTTTTGTTGGGACTCAAATGGGAAATGGCTAAGGTGAGATTGGGCCTGATGTCAAGACCAAATAGGAAAGGCTTTGAACTCGAACACAAGATCGGGCTTCCGATTCTCCTTACATCTTAAAACACTCTTGTGTGTGAGTTGCCTTCCAATTTTCTAATAATGAAAATTGCGCATAAGATAGTACAGCAGTAGGAGAAAATTAGCACTATAATGTAGTCTGGTACAATTAATTAATGTGTGTTGATCAAACGATTTCACCTAGGAAGTTGGTTTTTAGTTGTTAAATAGTCCAGTTGGACGGGGCTTATATTCCTTACTCTCAAGGTCAGGAGTTTGAATCCGGACATAAGTTGAAAGCATTTGCGTGAGTAAAGCCTGATTTCTATGGTCTGTGGATAGGCTTCTGACTCACTGGTCGCTTCGGTGGGGGAGTGGTGACGGATTCGCCTACATAGGTAGTAACTTTGGCTCAAACCAAACATTCTACATCAGGGAGGGGCTCCTATGATCACGCCCATTGAGAGTTGCTACGCTAATTGCCCCCTTCTCTCCCTTCTTTCCAAGCAAAAATTTTTTTTTAAATAAATAAAATGTGTGGTCGGCTCCATGCAGTTAGATCTAAAACTAATACTTTAAGTCATGTTTTAATATATATTCGACTATATCTGGAACTAAGAAAACCACTCCCGAAAATATTAGTGGCTAACTATTTAGTTAATATAAATGGACTAATGACCCCATATGAGATTGGCGAGTCAAATGGCGGACATTTTATATTAAAATGGACTAATATTCCAATCATCATTAATCCCACTGAACAACGTACTGTAGCCTTATTACAAGAATTCTATACATATACGCATTTCCTGAATTTTGGCTATTCTTTGGTTTTATATCCTTCGAATGATATTTGTATAATTTTAAAAGTGCAGGTGTGTCAGACAAGTAAATTGCCAATGTAATTGTGTGTGTGTGTGTGTGTGTGTGTGTGTGTGTGTGTGTGTAAGCCAAATGCGCCTCACCAGGTCAATTGTAATCATTCGAATGCCTTAACTAAAAGGACTTTTATCGTGTAGAATCGACAAACAAATTGCAAGATGTAATCTTAAATTACCTAAACTAAAACTGTAAAACAGTATGGAAAAGAACTACTTTATTGAAAACAAAGAAAAGTACAGATCCTAACCTTGAAGAGGACTTCGAAGTGAAATTACTACTCCTAAATGAAAGACAAAATATAACAACTGAATTGTATTTTTGAAGAGTTAGTTGAAATCTGTCTCTCTTTCCTCCTTCATCTCTCATTTATTTATATGTCACGCCCCAAATTTAATTTCAGATACCAATATAGTTATGGTATAAAGTGAAATTAATGAAGCTATAACGATATTAATATAAAATGTTAAGATTACATACTACAATTTTCTAAAGAGAAATCTCTTAATATTACATTGTTTATTCAAAACAGAAAGGGAATAACATAAAATGTCCATTTCTTTCGCCAGCCTTACTCTTCAATCTTCACCTCCTGTGCTTGTCCTTGTAATTTTTATTTATAAAAAATAATGTGTTGTGGGCCTGATAAAGATATAATTTTATTTTCAAAAGAAAGCCTTTATAATGATACATATATAATTAGCATTGCTTGATTTTCAGAAAATTTGAATAAGATAACACATTTAATATCATATGTACCAGTTGCATGTAAAATTATGTGTGAGACTTGTACAATATTATACAAAACAAATCTTTCAAAGGAATAAATTAACTTATCATATAATGAATATCTCATTAATGCTACAGCACCCCAGCCCAGCTCGAAATAGGTAGTATATTAGTGCACGAACTGCAGGACTATCTCAGTCCCAACCATCTTTGACTATCTTAGTCTTACATTATTTTTAAGGCCTCAACCTTAACTTCAATCGATTACCAATAAAGCATTTAGGGTAACTTTAGGGGTGGCAATCGGGTCGTGTCGGATCATAATCGTGTCGGGTCATTGTCGTGTCGGGGTCATATTCGTGTCATTCTTAATGTGTCATAATCGTGTCGGGTCATATCGTGCCGAGTCATACACGGGTCACCCGTTTAACCTGTCTAGGGTTTCATCGGTTCGATTCAGTTCGGTTCGAACTTTTACTAACTGTATAAAGAAACCTCCTTCACTTGTCATCTATCAAGAATCAAGATTAATAGTTGCATTTGTCGAATTGACTAATTTGTCTCCCTCCCAATCCAGCAATCCTGGCGGGCTTCCTCCATTTTTTTTAATTTTATTTCTATTATTATTATTATTATTATTATTATTATTATTATTATGCAATGCTTGATGCATGAATGCTTCCAGGCTCCAGCTTCCTCCCTCCCTTTATTAGTTATTAATTATTTTTTTATTACATTAGTTATTAATTATTATATATAAATTTACTTGTTTGGTAAGTTGGTAACTACCCTTTTTTTTTAGCAAAAAAAAAAAAACAAATTTAGTTTATATATATATAAATATATTTTAAATAAAAATCTATTTTTTTTAATTCTTATTTCTTATTATTTGCATTTTAGACTTTCATATTATTAAAAATTATTTTTAGAACTAAAAAAAATTAAAAATACCCTAACTACACTTAAATACTTAATCGGGTCAAACGAGTTAGACGGGTTGACCCGCTTCAACCCGTTTATTAATTGTGTCAAACAGGTCGTCAAACAGGTCAACTCGTTAATGACCCATGCCCTTAAACGGGTCACCCAAATCCGTTTATTTTCGTGCCGGGTTGCCGTGTCGGGTCGAAAATTGCCACCCTTAGATAACTTGAATAATATGCCCATAATATATATCTCATGTTCATAGTAGTTTATAGTTTAACTGGAGACCAAACGGGAATTAATCTTCGGCATCCCCTTTCTAATTAAAATTTAGTTTTGTGCTCAACTTAGTATTTTAATCCAAACAGACCCCAAAGTTAAAATTCAAAAATAAGAAATTCTATAACAGATTGTTAGAAGTGGAACGATCTCTCTATAAACGCAGCTGATTTAAGATTTATTGTCGTTATACTATCATCTGTAAAATTATAGGGCAGTGCTAGGGGCACTAACAAATTCCACTAACACTTACTAACACACTCTATCTCTCTCCTAGTGGTACTGCGGGGTCCACTGCGGACCCCACAGTGCCACTAGGAGAGAGATAGAGTGTGTTAGTAAGTGTTAGTGAAATTTGTTAGTGCCCCAAATATTACTCAAAATTATAAATGAAAGTAAGGTAACAACTATATATTTATGTGTGTATATATTTCAAGGTAACAAAAGAGGCAATATTAATTTCGCACCAACATATTTCGTAGGGCTATATTAAAGGAATCTATCACACCCCAACCCACCACGGACGGATTAGGACACGTGTAACAATGGATGTAACATAAAACAAGTCTAAACTATCTTTTAAACTCGTTATAAAACTCATTAGCATGTAACCAACTCCACGGGTAAAACGGTCATTTTAAAATTTTTATCGAGTTTCCATCTCAAAATGTAGCTTTTCAAATAAGGAACTCAACGTTGAAAACGACGCGTAAATACAAACTTCCTAGACCATGTTATGTTCATTTTTTATCTTGAATTTGATTATACTCGAGCACAAAAACATTCTACTAAGAGTTTGCTCAATCCAAGCAGAGTTTGCTCAATCCAACCAGAGTTTGCTCAGTCCAACTTTCTGCAAAATATATTATGCCCAGAGTTTGCTCAATCCAACCAGAGTTTGCTCAGTCCTACTTTCTGCAAAATATATTCTGCCCAGAGTTTGCTCAATCCAACCAGAGTCTGCTCAGTCCAACTCTCTGCAGCAAGCATTTTGCTGCTACTACAAATTCTTGCTGCTAAAAACTAACTTGCAAGTTTTAACACAATCCCAAAACATGTGGTTTTCTATCAAAACCTAACCAAACATCAAATGAATCTCTAGGACTTATTTCTAAACCATTGTAAGTGTACTCATTCACCAAATCCATGAGAAACCATGTATCACAAAAGAAGAACACAAACATGCATCATTTCCCAACATTAAGCCTAACATGAGTAAAAATCTATCCAAACTTGACTATGTTGGCCCAAATGTGGAAACCTTAGAGGGGGAGGGAATAAGGTTTTAGCGGAAATTAACCTTTTAAAAACAAAATTGCAAATTAAACACAATCATAAGCAATTAACTAAAGAGCTAAGGGAAGAGATTCTTGCAAACCAATTTTTCAAGTGGTTCGGCAATCGCACCCCGCGGCCTACGTCCACCCCTCAAGAACACCTCTTGAGGATTCCTTTACTCCGATCTACTTCATGGGTATAGACCAAACCGTTCCCAGAGTACTTACGGGTGTGCACCAAACCGTTACAAGAGCCTTCAATCTCTCCCAAAGAAGAACACCTCTTCTTTGCACACAAGGGTTACTAACCCTCAACCTTTACAAATGATTTGAATACAAATTGAAACTCTCTCTCTAGAGTGGATAATACAAATGAAGCTCACTACAATTTTGTTCTCTCAAGAAATACAAATGAAAGATTTGAGCAAATTGATAAACTCACACAACTAGGGCTCAAATGATAATGTTTAAAGATCAAAGAGATGTGTGATCAATACTATGTTTTCCAATTAAAATCTCAACCCCAAATAGCTTTGGAAAACATGTATTTATAGGCCTTGAAAGATTATAGCCGTTGGTGGCAAGTTTGGTAATTAAAAGCCCCTCTAAAAACTAGTCGTTATTGCCTTTCAGGCAGTCAACTGGACCTTGAAGCATTCGACTGGGCCTTGAAGCAGTCGACTGAGATGTGTTTAGAGAGGGTTCTGTTTGCATTCTGCTCACTTCAGTCGACTGCATCGGGCCTTCAGTCGACTGCCCCTCCCTGTTTGACAGCCAGACACATCTCCGCTAAAATGGCCATAACTCCCTCTACAAAACTCGGATTTGCGATCCGTTTGATGTTTTGGAAACTAGATTCAAATACCTTTCCAACCATATAAGATTCAACATTTAATTATTTTCCAATTGATTGGGGCATTGCTTTAAAGATGACCCACTTAAAATTTATTTTCAAAACTTTAACTTTTAGAGTTTGTTTGAGCCCCTGTGAGTGTGAGATCAAAATGCCTTACAATGATGGTCCTAGACTTCAACAAATGATGAAATATCTTCAAGTCTTCAAGCTTGATCCTTGTTGAGCTCCTTGTAATCTTGATCTACATCAATTAAATCTCATGCACACAAAGATGTTAAAAACATTGGTACAATATAAATACATGAGATTATATATGAGCATAAAAATGACTATGATAATAACTAAGAATGAATCAATATGAATCATGTAATTATCATAGCATATTTGACATCATCAAAACATAATTAAATATGCCTTAATATACCTTAAGGCTAACAATCTCCCCCTTTTTGATGATGGCAAACAACCAATGAAGGATATGCCAATATAAGCACATTTGGTCATTTTCATATTATCATTCATAATGGATATCATAAGTTAAGGAACATGAATGATAACTACCCAAATATTTCTCCCCAATACTTCTCATATTTCTCCCCCTTTGACATTATCAAAAGATTTGGGGATAAAACACAAAGCTCCCCCTCACAATAGGCAAACAAATCAAAAGGCCAAAATGAAACCAAAAATAAACAAATATAACCACATGTGAGCTAATGAAACATGAAAGTGCTCCCCCTAAGTATGTGCAATGATAAAAGATACTAAAAAATATTAATAGAGAGCATATTCTCCCAAAAGATACCAATAATAAAGTTGGAGAGCTCAAAATATAAGAAAAACAAAAATTCAGTCGGATCAGTCGAATGGAGAACTTCTTTAGTCGACGTCCCTAGGTAGGGAGTTAAAAGTTATAAAAAATAGTCGACTAGGTCGACTTGTCAGTCGACTGAACCAAAAAGAAATTTTGAAATCAAATTTAAATAAGCCTTAGTCGACGAAAACAAAAAGCATCAGTCGACTGTGCATTCGATCAGTCGACTCCTCAGTCGACTTAACAATGCAGAAATAAAAAGTTCACAGCCTCACACCTGAATCAGTCGACTGTGTCGGGGTACCAGTCGACTGCTTTGTTCAGCAGTTCATAAAAATGACAATTCAGCAGCAAGAATTTGAATGATTCACAAAACATCATTTGGTCTAACCATTCTTAAAACTTTGTCTAATCAAACAAAAGCATATCATCATTTTTCAAATAAGCAATATCAAGTATGCATATCTAAAAAAAATGATTTGAAACAAATAAGTGTATGATATGAAATCAATCAAAACAAATAAATTTAAGTAGGATGATGAAAACAAATCAAAACAAAATTACCTACTAACCTACCATTACCAAATCAATACTTAACCTTTGTCCAAGCATTTCTTGGATGCTCCATTTGCCGAGGTGGTAGGAAAGGCCCTTTTCATTGTCATGAGGCAAAGATTGACAATCTCTTCACCATTTGAGTCGTCGTCCGATGATTCGCTCTCAGAACTACTATTAGTGGCATTGATTGTCTTCTTTTTGTGTTTTTCCTCCTTGTGTGACTTCTTTCCCGATTTTTCTTTCTTTAAAAATTTTGCAAATTTTCGGGTGATCTTTGTCATTTCCTCATCCTCATCACTCTTAACATCTTTCCTCTTTTTCTTTGAGCTTGAGGATTGTAAAGCCATGTCTCCCCTTTTGGCCTCTTTCACTTCCAATTTCTTGTCTTCACTTTCGAAGACGGCCAATTTCATTTCATGAGTTATGAGAGAACCCATGAGTTGTTCCAAGGAGAGTGTTGAAAGCTCCTTTGCTTCACGAACCGTTGTGACCTTTGGTTGCCAACCCTTTGGTAAAGACTTAAGCACTTTCTCAATCATTTCTTCATTAGTATAAACTTTACCAAGGTTTTTCAAGTTATTAATAAGAATGGTAAAATGAGAAATCATATCTCCAATAGATTCATATGGCAACATTTTAAACATTTCATAAGTTTGAGCAAGCAAATTGATTTTAGACTTTTTAACTTGGCTTGTTCCCTCATGAGCATTTTCAAGTTTATCCCAAATTTCTTTTGCAGATTCGCAAGATGAAATTCTATTGTATTCATTTGGGTCTAAACCACAATATAATAAATTCATTGCTATAGCATTTATTTTTATGAGTTTCTTATCGGCATTATTATATTCATCTACCGTCTTTAGAATAGAAAAATCATTTTCAATTTTTGTAGGTAGATGAGGCTCTTTGACCACGATTTGTCATAAATCAAAATCTTGAGAAATCATATAGATTCTCATTCTATTTTTTCAATAGGCATAGTTTGAGCCATTAAAACATGGTGGTCTTAATGTCGATTGACCCTCACAATAATAAATGCAAGAAGAGTCGGTTTTCATTGGATCTTATCTCTAGTTTTTCAAAAATCTTTTGAAAGAGAAGAGCCGAGGCTCTGATACCAATTGTTGGCCCAAATGTGGAAACCTTAGAGAGAGAGAGGGGGGGGGGTGAATAAGGTTTTAGCGAAAATTAACCTTTTAAAAACAAAATTGTAAATTAAACACAATCATAAGCAATTAACTAAAGAGATAAGGGAAGAGATACTTGCAAACCAATTTTTCAAGTGGTTCAGCAATCGCACCCCGCGGCCTACGTCCACCCCTCAAGAACACCTCTTGAGGATTCCTTTACTCCGATCTACTTCACGGGTGTAGACCAAACCGTTCCCGAAGCACTTACGGGTGTGCACCAAACCGTTACAAGAGCCTTCAATCTCTCCCAAAGAAGAACACCTCTTCTTTGCACACAAGGGTTACTAACCCTCAACCTTTACAAATGATTTGAATACAAATTGAAACTCTCTCTCCAGAGTGGATAATACAAATGAAGCTCACTACAATTTTGCTCTCTCAAGAAATACAAATGAAAGATTTGAGCAAATTGATAAACTCACACAACTAGGGCTCAAATGATAATGTTTAAAGATCAAAGAGATGTGTGACCAATACTATGTTTTCCAATTAAAATCTCAACCCCAAATATCTTGGAAAAACATGTATTTATAGGCCATGAAAGATTATAGCCGTTGGTGGCAAGTTTGGTAATTAAAAGCCCCTCTAAAAACTAGCCGTTATTGCCTTTCAGGTCGATTCAGTCGACTGGACCTTGAAGCATTCGACTGGGCCTTGAAGCAGTCGACTGAGATGTGTTTAGAGAGGGTTCTGTTTGCATTCTGCTCACTTCAGTCGACTGCATCGGACCTTCAGTCGACTGCCCCTCCCTGTTTGACAGCCAGACACATCTCCACTAAAATGGCCATAACTCCCTCTACAAAACTCGGATTTGCGATCCGTTTGATGTTTTGGAAACTAGATTCAAATACCTTTCCAACCATATAAGATTCAACATTTAATTATTTTCCAATTAGTTGGGTCATTGCTTTAAAGATGACCCACTTAAAATTTATTTTCAAAACTTTAACTTTTAGAGTTTGTTTGAGCCCCTATGAGTGTGAGATCAAAATGCCTTACAATGATGGTCCTAGACTTCAACAAAGGATGAAATATCTTCAAGTCTTCAAGCTTGATCCTTGTTGAGCTCCTTGTAATCTTGATCTACATCAATTAAATCTCATGCACACAAAGATGTTAAAAACATTGGTACAATATAAATACATGAGATTATATATGAGCATAAAAATGACTATGATAATAACTAAGAATGAATCAATATGAATCATGTAATTATCATAGCATATTTGACATCATCAAAACATAATTAAATATGCCTTAATATACCTTAAGGCTAACAGACTACACCTCCCCAACTCCTTCCATAAAAGATTCATTTGAAAATCAATCATACCCATAACATTTGTAGTACTTAAAGAAGGTGAGAAACAAGTTTTAAACAAGATTCTTAGGTTCAACAACCATCCACAACCAAAATACAAACTCCAAACATAACTTGCTCTCCTAACAAAAACTATTTACAACCACAACTTTACAAGCATAAGTCTCAACTCCACCAAGACTAACATAATTACAAGTCTATGAACATATAAACAAAATGACCCTTCACCCGGATCTCTGATCACTTCCTTCCCTCGTCACGATCCATATCTGCGGTGGTTATACAATAACCATACAGAAAATAGTTTTGTTTTAAACTTACGCTTAGTGAATACTTTAACCATGTCATTGGAGTATGAAATGTGCATATGCAATATATAAGCAACACAACAATAAAATTAGTCGCCGGTATGTCAAGTAACTAATCACCATCGCAACGGATCCAAGATTCCAGCCTTTTCTTACTTCAACGTCGCATATAGCGAAAGCACACACTCTCACGTGACCGTAGTCAAATCGTTGCGGTCGTCACCACCGTCCCCTTTTTCTTGAGGAAAATATCGTCCCGTTAATACGGGCTATATAATAGTGATTATCACTTGACATCCATTGACCCAACTAAGCACATAAGCACGTCAAACATATCACACAGCAATTTTCCATAAAATTGACATGTTAAGTTCCAATCAACACATGTTTTAAATATTAATCCAAGAACTAAGCATATAATCATACTCAATATCACATAAGCATCATTTAACACCCAATTTAGGATTAGAGTACTCACCTCACAAATTGCTCCAATCAAAGCTTAGAAACCCCAAATTACTTGTAAAAATTAGCTCTAGTTTCCTCAGGTGATAATCTTACATGTAAATTTCACGTATATGTATTGTTATCTCAAAGAGGGTCACGGAAAAATATCAACGAAACTGAAAAATAAAGGTATAGAGACGATCCTCTCACCTCCACGATTTCGAATATGGCTTCGGTTCGCGAAACGATGTACCAACGGCGAGGAAACGACGAAAAAATGACGTAGTTGGCGGAGCTTCTGTTAATGGCCAATTATCTCTTGTATGTCTTTTCTTTATAGAGGTGTCAACCTCTTGGGCTTCCTAGCCAATTTTGTTTTATTTACGTTTGCACCCCCAACATTTCTTTAAGCTTTATTATGAAATCTCCTAAATAATTGTATTAACTACCTAATATCTACATGGGTATTTGTCTATGTCACGCGTGGGTTCCAAACGTGGTCCCACATATTTTTTGAAGTTACTAATTAACCTACTAGTTATGAATCTGGTTCCAATTTACTCTCACATGGGTACCCAAACTGGCACCATAAAATATCGCAACTAAACAATAAAATGTTAAAGCAAGTAAACAAATATTCATTTAATCATATAAATGCAACTAAATGTAATTTATTTAATTTGGACCTCCCGTGGGTCCCACTTCATGTCCGTCCAAATGTGTCCTTCTCGGGACGTCGGAGTAATTGGAACTTACCCAAATTATCACATGCTATTAATTATACTAATTAATGCATGCTCAGCAGATATTACCACATTTCTCCGGGTACGGGTATTACAGAATCTCACTTCATAATTACTAGTAACAATATAATTATCCAAAGAAATCTCTAACTCAATCTTAATCTAAAAGGAATCTCACTTCATGATTATTAGTAATAATATTATCTAAAGGAATCTCTCAACTCTATCCTAATCTAAATGATAGGATAGTTATCATTTTAATCTTATAGCAATTATTATCAAGATAGTTATCACAATCTTATGCATACACACATATAACTATGATGATCCAATTTTGAATTAGTTCACAGGTGGTTTTGCCAATACCAATTATGTTCCGACTTGTTTGTATATATGTTGATACGCCCAAAATTATGGGCAGTTTCCTACTCAAGCTAGAAGACTAATGGAAAGTGCATCTATTTCCTAATCCAATTGGGAAACCCCCACAATTAATGTCAATCAATCCTAATACAATTAGGAAACTTACTTGATTGGTGTCAATCACACCCTAATAGGATTATATTTCCTTATCCATGTATGAGTAGGTCTCTTACATCTATAAAAGAGGCCACTCACCCCCCATGAAGAGGGGCAACTCTTTAGTCTACACAGCACCTCTACAAAATTCACCATTATATGCATACACCCGGCCGGTATTACTGGTAGTGCCGCCCCTCTTTGTTGGCTCACCAGGCTCGCTGGTGATCTGCTAGTGAACGTGCTCAGACACACCCGTGGACGTAGGTACCTTCATTAACAGGGCCGAACCACATACAAAAAAATAGTCTCTCACTCTCCCTCTCTCTCCTAAAATTACTCTTACCAATTTTTGGCATCATCAGTTTGGCGCCGTCTGTGGGAAACGACAATTCTTCTCATCAACAAATTCTTGACTGATCAATATGCCACCAAAGAAGGGTAAGAAGGCTGCGCAGCAGTCCGACCGGGATGTTCCTTCGGCCCCGGCGTCAACTGCAGCAGTCCCGACATATGAGCAAATCACCGCAGCAAATCCGAAAGAAAGATCCATCAATAGGATAAAACATGCTAGAAAGAGAAAGCGGTAAGGTATTTGATTGCTTTCCAATATAAGGAAGAAGGATGAATGAATCTTCACTTGTGCACATGTTAGATACCGAATGCAATCACATATTTGCACAAGCATTGTTCAATCAGAATGTGCATACGGGACTATTAAGCCTAAACGAATTGGCCTAGACAAAGCAAAACCAAGCCTGCTACCATTCAGAACCTCAAGTGTCGCATTAGGCAAATACATGAGGTTCTGTAGGACTCCACTGACAATATAAAAGTTGGATATTAAGCAATTTGAAATAAGTAGCTCACATGGCAACATCCTATAAATGTTCAATTACACGAAAGATAAATAGATTCATGTACTAATTCAGAACTTAAATGCATACTTGTAGATCTTCAACACTTGCAGAATGTCCGACAAACTTAAATTCATACTATAGCATAATCCTTCTTCTTTGTGCCCACCGAACTTAAGCAATGAAGCCTGGTTAGAAACTATAGAAGCCCCTCCACTAACATCAGTTTCCGATTCTGCCAAAGCAGTTAGATGGGAGCTGAAGTCCCATATCTACGCGTGGGTTATATTTATTGCATCATATTAAGAATAAAAATCATGATCTAGTTATCAAATCCGTAGTTAAGATAGTTTCCTGTTCGCATACCCAAGTTACAAAAGAAGCATCGATTACATTATCTTGTTTAGGCTAAGAGCAAATATAAAACCATTTCTCAAACTATTTGACATATCAACTGGATGCCACCAATGCGACAAATTTGTATTTGTACAACATATTGCTGGTCAGCAATTAGGAAACTTTAGCTCCCAAAAACAGACAATGAAATCCAGTTGTGCTAGAATTTTGGCAAAACTATGCCTAGAAATGAGTGATAACAAATGGAATTAATTCAAAAATATTGACAAATTCAAGCTATCTGAGGTTGACTACAATCCTGCAATTGGAACAGAGCTGAATTTGGGCATAAAAGAACACCGTTAAGTTTTCACCAAAACTACATTTTTGATAGAACAATAACCACTAAAAAATAACCACTATTAACAACAAAAGAATTAATTTTGACAGTCTTAACGAAGCTATGCTATGCAAAATCAAAATAGTAACTTTTGAGTTATTAATGTTGGAGAACATAATCAAATACCAAGAACTCAGACATAAAAGCCCCAAAACACCACCCCTTTAGCCAATTCATGATCAGCCCAAAGAACTAATTAACGAGCCCCATTTTTACCAAATCTTCCTAAACCAACCAGGCCATGAATGTTTCCTATATATATATATATACTAGTTACAGAATCTGCATGCATGGCACGCAGTTTATTTTCCATGTTTGCGCATTTTAAGATTCACATTGTACTTAGCTAAAGCAATTCCAAGCGCAACAAAGGAAGGAGGTTGTACACTTGTGAGCCATGTTCAACCAAATAGTATTAGTTTCATGAGCATGTTATGCAATTTGGTATTATATTGTAACCTGTAAATGTGACGAATGAAACAAAACTCTATAGTCAATTCTAACTTCTACAGAGGATGTGTCATATAAAATATGAATAAAGAGTGTTCAAAAGTTATGTTGTTTTATGAAAACTACACAGGTGTATTGCTAAAACACTGTTGGTAAATGAAGGTGTGATGTATGAAACTTTTTGTGGATTGCCCCATCTCATGAGCCAAAACAACCTAATTATCATCACATAACAAACTGTGAAAAGCAGCCAAAGCAACACCTAAATCATAAGGGAAGTTGCTGGTTAATTATTCGGACACAACAATGGTGTCATTGGTGAAAAGGCGTTAAAGATAAGAGTTATAAATGGCAAGAATGAAGGGCACAAGGCAGATCTCCGTCGCCACTTAGGTTCCCTAATCAAAGCTATTGAATGATGAGAAGGTCAAATTACATCCTACATCTTC
Organism: Hydrangea macrophylla; assembly: GCA_033977485.1. Classification (NCBI taxonomy): domain Eukaryota; kingdom Viridiplantae; phylum Streptophyta; class Magnoliopsida; order Cornales; family Hydrangeaceae; genus Hydrangea; species Hydrangea macrophylla. The sequence goes on along the minus strand of CM066984.1, from coordinate 129,233,921 downwards.
ACTTAATTCACGTGGAATTTTTGTAGCTGAACAAATATAGTATAAGGTTGAAACAGATGTTAAAAATGAAGGGGAAACCAAAAAAGACCGTAGTTGTATTTCCCAAATTTCTAGCAACCAAATAAAAGAACACGGATGATCGCAAGTGAGGGGGAAAAATAGTAATTACCTCAACGATGTTGCTGGCCAAATAAGGAAGTTGCTTGTTGAGTATGGGTTTCTCTTGATTATCCTTTATCTTCTCTGGAAACAAATCCAATTTGAGAGTTGCTCTCTGCAGCTCTTCCTGTAGACGATTATATAAAAATCAGACCTGTGGGATTCAAATCTGAAGGTTAAACTATGCGTGTATGTGCATATATATATAGAACATATTCCCAAGTACATACTTTGAGGGGAAATCCTTGAGTTGCATTTTTTTTTCCTCTTGTCATTGGAAAATGAAATAAAATTGATATGCAGTCCCAAGCGCAAATAGTATCCCGTAAGGGTTGGTGTGCGCGAGTAATAGAATTTTACCTTTTTCCATGTTTTATCATGTATTATTCTATGGTTCAAGGCCAACCTATAGCACATATACTTCATTTTGGTGTCGTACCCATACCGGACACACGTATCCTACATTTTAAGATTTTCCATAGCACTGTCTTTGTGTCACGTGCCCGTATTCGTGCTACATACCCATTAGCAATAAACTTAGCATAACTACATAGCTTTGTATAGTAGCATTTGCTAATAGACCCAATATTATTCCTAACTAAATGTGAAAGCTATTAGTCCACCACAAGGAAAACCTCTCTGTACACCTCCTATATGGAATAAGTCAAACAAAATTACTACAGCATAGGGAAGTATCTTGTGGTGATGATAGTATCAATAAAATATTTCTCATTATTCTCTTTACCTTCAGAATGCAAACTACACAAAGGGTCTTCTAGACGTTTCCTTTGACCTTTACAAAGGAGAGACTTGGAAAATATAAAAATAGTCAAAGAACTTCATAGCAACACATAGTATCTTCTTAGTTTGTCTATTTGTATAAGAAATGCAATAGTCGATCAATCAAGTTGAATTAAACTAGTCAGGGAGACAAATCAAAACGAATTAAACCCTTGATTGTATTTTACCTGAGTGAATATCAAGGGAATATTCTGAGTTTTAGTTAGCATAACTAGGCCAAATGTCTTCATATGATGCCCAAATTGTATCACATCTTGTACCCAAATAGAGGAAATCAAATAAAAATTAGTTTCGCATTCTCTTTCCAATCTTAGCAAGAAAATAGAAATATGTTCAAAAAGAAAGCTAAAGAAAAAACAAACATGCATAACCTCATGAAGAAATGGCCCTAGCACTGGATCTCCTAGCTTGACAGCCTAGAAATCCCTACTATGAGTCTGTGAGAGAGAAATCAAAACAAGTCCCAATGGTCCACCCAGTCTAGTGAAAGCAATGGAAATGGAATCCAATGGTTGGGTAATGGAGTACTACATTATTGAAAAACTGAAAAGTGAAAATTTCTCTGTAATTTTTCATGAGCACCTACAACTTTAGAGGAATGCAAAACAACAAAAGAAATAACAGTTGTTGCTACAGCTTCTTCAAGAGAATCTATCCAAGTAAATTCAATAATGTAATCCTGGATTCTACATATCTAGAGAATGGAAGTTGTTTCCCTTTTTTTTATTTTTTTATTTTTAAAAATAAAAGAAACAAAGGAAGATTTCGATCTATCCAAAAGTGACTTTGTTGCTCTTAAGCCTTACCTTCTCTTGTTAAGACACTACTTTGCTCCTCTGCTGCTTGATTTAGAATCATTGCCCAACCTCTCTCCTCTGAAAAGACATTGAAATGAACTGGTCAATAAAGACTAATTTCCATTAATAAAAAATTGATAAAAATGTGCTGAGAGAGAACCGAAGAAATTGGGTCAAAATAAATTTTAGAAATTGGATCAGGAATAAGATACATATGTATGTGTTTGTATATATATATATATATATATTAATGGGACCCTTTCGAAACCCAGACAAATTGACCTTTTTTTTCTTATTTTTTTTTGGGTAGCATAATACGTTAACAATGATAGAAACATAGAAGATTTGCAGGAAACATATAACTAGTCAATTTCACATTAGTTTAATTTTTTTACACAGTTATAACATATAACTTTTAAAACATAGGGACTTGATCCGATTAAGTTTCACTAGTCATGGAGTTTTGACCAAAATAAAAACCGGGTTATCCTTTAAACTTAATAGATCTAAAAATGAGGGACTTTTTACTAAATTTCTATGTCTAAAAAGCAGAAAACAAAGCAGAACAAACAACATTGTGATTTCAGTATCATAAGATAGAATGCCAATTTTGATTTAGCAACATGATACGTCAGTACGTAACTACGTAATATATATGGAGTTAGTGATACCCACCCATGAAGCAAAGGTATTGGCATCTTGTTCCTCAAGGCCGAGTGAACCTGGCATTGTTCCAGCACTAGTTCGATAACTGAAAGTAAAAGGAAAGTATACCATACACTTATAAGCACATGAATATCATAATTTATATACATGTGTATGTATAAGCACATGTATGTCGGGTCCATTAGCATATGCCATCAATGAAATGAATGACAGCTGAAGCTAGCTACTTACCCTGCATCTCCATAGATTCCTAGTTTAAGACCCCTGCTATAAACCTAATCTGCTAGAGCTTTAATTCCTGATGGGAAGGTAGACTTGTTGCTGACCAGATTGCCCTGTAACGTGTAAAATTACCATTTTGTTTTCATTCTCATTATTTTGTATACCCGTGTCATATTATACCATAGATGAACTGTTAAATAGAAAAGAGAAAGGTTTCTTAAGTTTAAAGCCAACGGAAAGAGCAGGAAATACAAACTAATGCATATCTTGCTATACAATTACTACTTGAGCAATTGCATGGCTAGGAAAATTCAAAAAAGTCTATCAAATGATTCAATCCAAATTTCGTTAAACAATGTTTTTCTATCTAGTCTAGAGCGCACAATTTTTAATTTTCTTCTGTTCCTTACCATTTCACTAACTTTTTTATTTTTTGAACGTACAATTATTATATAGAGCCAACAAAGTTTATGCATATATACATTATCAGCAGTTTTGGTCTAGTATGAGTGGGTAAGTCATTCCGTAGGTTTGTGCGCATTAGGGAATGTATTATTAAGATGATGAAGAAAATTTGGAGAAACAGGGAAGGAAAGCAAGTGATCCTTAAAGTCACGATTGTAGTCACCCCAGCAATCATCTAATAAAAATTCAAAAGTTGCAACTTCAATTTGATATAAATATGTATACATATATATGTTATGAGGTTTGTAGAAAGGAATGCATAATAGCATGTTTCCAACACCGCAGCACCTAGGTAGTACCCAAGCTTTGCCAAACCAGTTGACACCAATGCATCAGCTGTTGAACATAGAAAAAAAAATAAGCGAATAATTGTTAAAATGATATTTAAATGTATGAAACTACAAATGTTTTAATATTAAATAGTAAATGTCTTAATCAGATTTAAGAAATGCTTCATTACCTCCCAATCAAAAGCCATTATTGGAATGAGAAAAGGGAGGGGAAAAAAATTATCAACATTACGATGTGTAATTAACACTCCTACAAGGTTAATAGTCAACCAAAAATGACAAAAATAAAATTTTATTTTTGTTGATGTAGTTGTTGTTAGTTAGAAGGGTGCAACAATACTGATCGTGGTGGTTATAACATAAGTTTGAGGAAGAATGAATGCAATAGGATGAGAGAAAGCAGAGAAAAAGAAAAAATGTTAGTGTGGACATAATTGACATCTGAACGTTGAAATTTGGTTGAGATTCTCTTTTCCAAATTTGGTTGAAATGTTAATAAAATTCTGACTTTTTTATTGCTTGTGATTGAAATGCATAAATGTAGTCACTATTGTAAGAGTCTATTTTCAAAATATTACGAAGTTATGTGCAATTGGACCTAATCACTGGATTCACTGCTAGTGCTTGGAGATGAATAAAGGAGCACAAGATCATGAAAATAACAGAAGAACGAAAGAGTGAGGTCATAACAGCAGATATAAGATCCTAAATAATGTAAAAGCAAAAGTAAAAATATGTAAGACTTGAGCAATAAAGGAAAACGATACGTGTGTGTGTGTATGTGTGAAAATTTATGTGTCATGAAGGTGGGAAAAGAAAATAGTAAAAAAAGTATTCCCGTTGTGCTGAAAAGTCACGTTCTTTATTGAAGAAGCTCCTCAAGTCCCATAGAGAAGTAGTAAATAAACACATTTCGAGGGACAATAATGAAGGTCTTACACCAATCCGATTGACATAACCACAAAAAAAAAAAAAAAAAAAAAAAAAAAACAAAAACAAAAACAAAAAAAAAGAAAAAAGAAAAAAGAAAAAGAAAAAGAAACAGTACACACGAAAGATTAGATCCTAGTAAACTATGTCCATGGGGCTCGAATATGGGTGTCGGGTGCAGTTACGTGTCTAAAGCATCGAAGTTTCCAAATTAATGGATCTAAGACACGGCAATAGAAAAAATAGTGTTTCTATGTAATAATAAGACTTTAACATGAACTTTATAGTTAAAAAAAATATAGTTAGTCTTTAATATACTATTACAGATAACATGCTTATTTGTGAGTATCCAACCAAAAGTGTAAGAACTATATCCCATACCGAGTCCCGAGTGTCCGACACAGGTACTTCACCCTATTAAGAAGAGTTCATGTAACAAATTAAACTACAATTTGGGGAGAATACACTTACACCGCTGTACTTACGGGCATTTTCACAGTGACTCCTTGTAGTTTCAAACGTGTCACTAATACCCTATATACTTCGAGCTATAAGAGCATCTCCAACAGTGTGAATTTTGTAGGCTAAGTTAAGTTAGTTTGTTGTACGAGGCACCCAATGGTGTTAACCATATAGTAACTTAGGTAGGTATATAGTAGCAAAACTTAAGTTTACCATGCCATTCACTTAAATTCACTTATCATACGGGTAGACGGCAGAGGGATAGCCGGCAAAGGCTTAGTCGGCCACCACTAAGCCTGCCACTCCTAGCCACTTCTAGCCAACACATAGCCTTAGTTGGCGACCTCTAGCCAACATAGCCTTAATCGGCTACCTTCCACACCATTGTAGGATTTATCTATTTTGTATAGCAACCTAAGGTAAGTTTAGCCTATATACCCATACACCACTAGAGATGCTCTAAGTGTCACTATTAGTAAATTTTTTGTTAAATTTAACAAACAAAAGTTTTCATAGTTATCTCAGCCTTTGATTAATTACAGGCACACCTCCTATTCATATGGCTATCACATTTTTAAGATACACCCATATATAGGCTCTATTCCGTTAAATTTAACAGATTTAATAGTTTAGTTCAAAGTATAGGAGAATTAGTGTCACATACATCACAACTAGAAATGCATGCAGGGGATAGTGGTAAAAATGGCTTGAAGTACAGGGGGTGCAAGTGAAGTGTAATTTCTCCTTAGAATTTTAAATTTCTGCTGGAAAAGTGAAAATATAAAATACAAAAAAAAAAAAAAAATAAATGTTGTCAACAAAATCGCACAAACAAATTGGATAGGAATTATTTTAGATTTTTAAACCCTTATTAATGTGGTTACTAGTTTTGCTTATCAATTTCAGAAACAGAAGAAAAACAACTAGGAAGATGTAAGATCTGCAATTACAGAAAACCTAAAAATTATGCAATTTTTTTTCTATATACAAACGAACTCTCGGATATATCAGGTTGTGCATGTATATATGTATATGTATATGTATATGTATAGAAAGAAGGTATATTAGAGCAATGGAAGAGCAAATTGATGAGTTAATTAAATAACCTGTTTCTCTTATGATGTTCTCATCAATCTGGAGCGAAAGTGATTCCAACTATTCCACCTGCATCAATTGTGGGGGCCCCCATCACATTCAACCAAATCAAATCAGGATGCTTGAGAGAGAGAGAGAGAGGAGGAGGAGGAGGAGGAGGAGGAGAAGGCAATGGTTACTGCTGAGAGAAGGAACACGTGGCGACGACTGAGAGGAGAGGAGGATGCGGCGACTAAAAGCAGGAGGAGGCGGCGGTGGTGGTGGCGGTTGCGGCGTGGAGCAGGCGACGGTGTGGTGGAGGGTAAGGTATGCGATGGAGAGAGTATTTAAGGTTTGGGAATGAAGAAAGGATTTGGGAGAATGAAATTTTTTAGATCCTTAGATCAGAGGAGGTGCGAGGGAATATTTGAGAAGAGAGATCTCGCGCTAGGGATTAGAAGCGCGCATATTTTTTTATGTCACTTTTTAAACAAATTAAATATTTATGTCACTTTTTATAAAAAGTGACATAAAAATGAAATGTTTTATTTACAAAAATGCCACCGCGTTTTTATTTATGTCGGTTGTAAAAGAGTGACATAAATGAATTATTTTTTATGTCACTTTAAAAAAAAAGTGACATAAATAATAGAGTATTTATGTCACTTTTTATAAAAGTGACATAAATACTCTATTATTTATGTCACTTTTTTTTTAAAGTGACATAAAAACCTAAAAAGTGACATAAAAAGCTAGGATGATAAGTAATTATGTCACTCAAAATAAAAGTGACATAAATGCAATTTAAAAAGTGACATAAAAAACAATTTTTCTTGTAGTGCCCTCACACAACTCTTGGAGGGCCAGCGTCAAATCCAGCAACAGATCGAAGCACTGCTAGCCCAGCAAAGCAATCCTCCAGTGGCCGGGAAACGACCCGGGAACATTGCGTATGGTCGAGAACCGATCTTAACCAGACAACGGACCCGAGCCAACCCGTCCCATGTTGAGGATGCCAGAGACATCAATAGTGGGCGTGTTGCCCGAGAGGAAAGACAGGAGCATATGACTCGGGAATCAGTCCAGGGTTACTCGGTCAAGAGCCAAGTCGTCCCTAGGCGAACGATTACCCGGAGTCATAGCCGAGCCCGATCCCAGAGGACAACACCCTGCCATGAAGAAGCCTCTTCCACCAACCTGACCAGCTCCTCAGATACCGGTCGGGAAGTAGTGGAAGCCCGAATCAAGTACTTACAGAAGCAGATCGACGGAGTGGCCAAAAAGCTTGGTCAAAACTGTGTTCCGAATCAAGCCAATACCGAGACAGAGTCACCATTCTCCAGCCAGATCACGAGGTTCTCTATCCCGCGCGAATTTAAGCAGCCTTGGCTAGATTCATACAACGGCTCGGAAAGCCCGGTCGACCACGTCCGGACCTATAAGGCTCAGATGGCCCTAGCCACCAACTCCGATGAACTACACTGCCTAGCCTTCTCCAGCACTTTGAAAGGCCCGGCCATGCAGTGCTTCTACTCCTTGGAGCCCCGATCGGTCTGCAGTTTCAAACAACTCAGCAAGCAGTTCATCAACCAGTTCGCCGGTATGCATGAGCGGCCAAAGCCAGACATGCAGCTACTGACAGTCAGACAACGGAATAATGAGTCCCTCAAGGAGTTCACCGACCGGTTCAACCAACAGAAGCTTCAAATCCGCAATTTGAACGAGACAATCGCCATCATAGCCTTCTGCTCGGGAGTTCAACACACCAAGTGCGCCGCATCGTTCCACAGAAACCGACCGAAAACTTTGGTTAAGCTCTCTGAGAGGGTTGGAAAATATATTGACACTGAAGAGTTTCTGAAGACCAAATACACCGGGCAAGAAAGCAACGAGTCTTGCAGAAATAAGCGAAAGCGAGATCAGCCCGGGAGTTCTGACAGTTCCTTCAGCCCATAGCAGGCAGGGTCCGGCAGCTCCGACCCGACCTCCAGTTCGCAGCGGTCTGAGTCCGGCAGCCCCGGCCCGATCTCTAGTTCACATCGGTCAGGATCAAACAGTTCCAACTTTGCCTCCAGCACAGAGAAGTCAGAAGCACAACGATCCTGATCCGACCTCCTGTCTTCATCAGTCTAGAAGAGCCCGACTACATTGGTACTTGCTTGATCACCACATGAGGCTCCACCGATTGTCAGAGAACTCATACAAAGACCTCGGGCCTAACCCCGAGGCATACAAAGACCTCGGGCCTAACCCCGAGGCACGAAGAAGACCTCGAGCTCCGAACCCAGGCACTAAAAAGACCTCGGGCTCCGAACCCAGGCACAAAAGACCTCGGGGTCACGCCCGAGGCACCGGCTTCGCCTAGGTCCAACCGACGATGGGGGCAAACCCCCTAGGCGGCTGATGATGGCAAGCTTCAAAAGACCCTGCAACCACCATGTTCCAGGTCGGTTACCTACAGATCATAGCCTCTGTAAGACCCTCGTCTTAGCGAAAGCTTAGGGGGCAAGACGGCGTAGTAAACTAAACAGGTAATCACATCAGGTATTTACAGGCCTCGCGGATAACCAAGTCAAAATCTTGGACAACCCGAGCACCTACAGTACTCAGAGTCATTAACTCCACTTAGGTCCAGACCGACGATAGAGGTGACTAAAATCTCTTAGGTTGGCCGACGATAGAGGAGTAAAAGGACCCTAAAGCAACGTGATTTAGGTCGGCTCCACCAACATGGTCAAGCTCTTCTCCCAACAGTCTTGACGAAGACTGGCCGGGCGGAAGACAACCATCCTGGAGAGTTAACATAAAAAGGACCCTAGAGCGATACGCTTTAGGTCGGCTTATCCAACATGGTAAAACTCTTCTACCCAAAACCTTGACGAAGGTTCACGGGCAGAAGATAACTATCCTGGAGGCTAACTCAAGCAAAAAGACTCCGAAGTAGGCCGAGTCTCAACTCTCGGTCACTTCCCGAGCATTCACAGACTCCGAATTAGGTCGGGTCTCAACTCCCGATCAGTTCCCGAGCACCTAAAAGTCCCGAGCTAGGCAGGGTCTCAACTCTCAGCCAGTTCCCGAGGACTCACCAGGCTCAGAAGCCCCGAGGCAGCTTCCTCAAGCACTCAGACAGTGGCAAGTGACATCAACTAATTTCCAAAGTTGCCCCGATATAGCATCTGGCCAATCTTGGAAATGGGGGGCAGCTGATACGCCCAAAATTATGGGCAGTTTCCTACTCAAGCTAGAAGACTAATGGAAAGTGCATCTATTTCCTAATCCAATTGGGAAACCCCCACAATTAATGTCAATCAATCCTAATACAATTAGGAAACTTACTTGATTGGTGTCAATCACACCCTAATAGGATTATATTTCCTTATCCATGTATGAGTAGGTCTCTTACATCTACAAAAGAGACCACTCACCCCCCATGAAGAGGGGAAACTCTTTAGTCTACACAACACCTCTACAAAAATTCACCATTATATGCATACACCCGGCCGGTATTACTGGTAGTGCCGCCCCTCTTTGTTGGCTCACCAGGCTCGCTGGTGATCTGCTAGTGAACGTGCTCAGACACACACGTGGACGTAGGTACCTTCATTAACAGGGCCGAACCACATACAAAAAAATAGTCTCTCACTCTCCCTCTCTCTCCTAAAATTACTCTTACCAATTTTTGGCATCATCATATGTTATATACCAAAAATAATTATATATGTACACAATAATGGGTCTTTCATATGGTTCATCGTGTAATTACCAATTAACATTTAGTACTATCAAATGGTACTCTAAACATGAGCTACAACCAAATAGTATCTCACAAAGTTACCAAAATTTATGCCTAATTGTCAATACAATTTGGAACTTAAAAATTAAATGTATCTTACAATTAAAAATAAATAGTTGTAATTAACAATCTTTTTTTTATTTAAATCTTTTTTTTTTTTTTTAAGGTTATCACATTATAATCTTTTGAGATAACTGCATCTTCCATTTACCACATTTCCCAACTATTACTTCAAACTGCTTTGATCTCTGTTTGACACGTGTCTCAGCAGTTACTTCTTGAATTCAAATATTCCTAATCCATACTTTGTTGGCGCCTTAAATATCATATTTGAATCTTTCCACATTTGTTCCACATGTCATCTTTTTGTCCCTTCTCAATTATGTAATATAGATGTCCCCACACACACCGTATGTCAGCGTTTCACTGGACTGAATTTATATGGTACATACAGCCACCTTGTGCCACTGCCAGGGAAAGTTCATATGCATATTTACATAAGATCACGGATCACATGTGTATGCATATATATTTGTGTTTGAACTCGTTCATGTTTAGTCGTGGGTCTCGTGACTGTGTGGTACTGAGTTTTCGTCATCGGTAAATATATATGTCGAACTTCGAAGTCAAATTTCTCTCCGCAGTTAGTGGAAACAAAAGAAGATGGAAGAAAATGTTGAAAATGAGGTAGTATAGTGTCAACTTGACTCAATTAAGCTTCATCCAAAAGCATGATTTTTTTTTATTTTTATTTTTCTAGAAGTGTATAATTCTCATTTTTTTTCAGGTTAAAATCAAATCACCATCCCAAAGTCAAAAAAAGACAAATAAATTTCTTTCTTTAACAAAAGAGTAATATTTGGGGCACTAACAAATTCTACGGACTCAAAGTGCCACTAAGAGAGATATAGAGTGTGGGATTAAGTGTTAGTAGAATTTGTTAGTGTCCCTAACATTGTTGATAAAAAAAAACATTACCAAAAGAAATTAGAGAACAAAAAAGTCAACAAAACCCACCATGACATGCAATCCAAGCAATGTGGTCGAACTTAAAATTAAATGAATTTAATTCTTAGAATCAAAATTTTTTTTGTCATTAATATAATATGCTCTATACATCAAAACCATGCGGTTCATGGGATGGAATAAAAAAATTGAAAAAGAAATTCTATAGCGGGTTTAACGGTTTAAACTACCAAATGGAATGCATGAGTCAATTAAACCAGAAATTACAAAGCAGCTGGAGCCCACACTTCATTTTAATCACGCCATTTATTCCGGCTCTATTCCTTTATAAGCCCACTAGGCTAGCTTCCTCATCATTCACTCCCTTCTCTCTCTACAATTAATTTTTCTTCCCAAAGTAAAGCATTGGATCGAGGAAAGCTAGGGATCAAGATGGCAAGTCTAATTTCTCTCCCTTTTCTCCTCTTATTCTCTTTTCTAACTCCACAAGTACTACTTGCTTCATCCTCATCAGTTCAAGACCCTGATATTGTTGTACAAGATGTTCAAAGGTAATATATATATATATATATATATATTAATTCTATATATCCAACTCCAGTACCCACATTAATTATTATAGTGTTTCATGTTATAGCTATAGTTAGTTTAAATATATACATTTTCTACCCTTACGTACGTCCATTTGCACTTTAGTCCCTAGCTAAACAATTTCTTTTCTTTTTTTTTCTTTTTGGACAAATTAAAATTGTGTGTAAGCTAACGAAGTGAAGCAATATTTATCACTCTCTATTATATTTCGCAGTCAGTCCACACAGAAGGCCGGCCAATTGACTGATGATGTCAATTGATTAGTATAAGGAGGAATAGTTTTGGGTACCTTCAAAATGAAATGGAATATTTTGTCAATGTTGATGGCTAATCTGATGGTGCTACATTCATTTTGTTAGTTTAGGGGCTATTTTAGCGATTAATTTTTATGGTGTATAGGGGCTAAATTGCAAATGGATCTATAGAAAGGGTAAAAATTACAATTACTACTGCTTACATATATAGTGGATATAAGTATATGTTATATTTAACAGGAGTATCAACGGGTCAAGGAGGAACTTGGGCTATTTATCCTGTGGATCGGGCAACCCGATTGACGATTGCTGGCGGTGCGACCCAAATTGGGAACAGAACCGCCAACGCTTAGCAGATTGCGCGATAGGGTTCGGCAAGAACGCTATTGGAGGAAAGAACGGTCGGATTTACGTAGTCACAGACTCGGGTAATGATGACGCGGTTAACCCGAGACCGGGTACACTAAGACATGCTGTAATTCAAGATGAGCCATTATGGATCATATTCAAGCGTGACATGGTAATTCAGCTAAGGCAAGAGCTAGTCATGAACTCATTCAAGACCATTGATGGTAGGGGTGCGAGTGTACACATAGCCAATGGACCATGCATCACCATTCACTATGCTAGTAATATCATCATACATGGGGTCCACATACATGATTGTAAACAAGGTGGGAATGGTGATATAAGAGACTCTCCACGTCATTCTGGATGGTGGACCATATCGGACGGTGATGGGGTGTCCATATTTGGAGGAAGGCATATTTGGATAGATCATTGCTCATTGTCTAATTGCCATGATGGTCTCATTGATGTCATACATGGATCCACAGCCATCACCATATCTAACAACTACATGACACATCATGACAAGGTTATGCTTTTAGGGCACAGTGATTCCTATACACAAGACAAGAGCATGCAAGTCACTATTGCCTTTAACCATTTTGGTGAAGGTCTTGTCCAAAGGATGCCTAGGTACGTATAAATTCTATTTTTGCAAATTCTATAACTCCCCCCCCCCCCCCCTCCTCCAAAAAAAAAAAAAAAAACCAAATTTCTTCTCTTTTTTATTTTTTGCATACCATTTTCTATTGACGTTTTTCTATGAAAAGCCAAAGACCGTACGTGTTTGGGATCTCTATGGAGAATTGGTGATAATAGATTTTAAATTAAGAGATTTCTTTATACAAAAGAGATTTTTTGTCTAAAGTTTTTCTAAAAGGTTGTTTGAGGTTTATCATTGTTGTGTATGTGAGAATAAGATATTTTTAAACTTTTATATAAAAAAGTTGCTTGACCATTAACCAAGCTTACTCAACTTTTTCAATAATATCAAATAATTGGTTAATAGACGGAGAATAAGTGCAATACTTAAGTTTGTTTATCTCATAAAGAGTTTTTCTTATCTCTATCGTGGGTTGACTTTTAATGTAGTTTTTTTTTTTTTTGGCAGTACATTAATTAATATATATATATATATATATATATATATGTTACGTGTTTTTAGTATATAATGCATGGCTTTGATTGACATTCGCAGATGTAGACATGGGTATTTTCATGTGGTGAACAATGACTATACTCACTGGGAAATGTATGCCATTGGTGGAAGCGCAGACCCTACCATTAACAGCCAAGGAAATAGATTTCTTGCACCCGATTTAAGATTTAGAAAAGAGGTAAAGAACACACACACACTCATTATAACCTCTTAATTTCTCTCTCCTCATCGAAATACTAACTTACTAAAAGTATCTAAAAATATGCACATTCTTCATGAAGAATATTTTTCATGTCGTCATCTCGAGCATTAATTAATTAAAATGGTGATACTGAATTTTTTTTTTTTTTTTTTTGCAAATAAACTAAAGTATATTGTTTTAGTGCCCTCATTGTACGTACAATATTTACTTTAGTGTCCTAATTCTAACAAAAGGTGGCAAGGACGTTTATTGTACATTTAAAATTTAATATGGTGTTATATTAACATATAATAGGTTAGCAATTCCATGTATATATATATGCATATATATATATATGGTTTGGAGTTAATTGGATGAGTTTGTTAATGATATATATATATATATATATATATATGGCTAGGTGACAAAGCATGAGGATGCAGCAGAAAGTGAATGGAGGAACTGGAACTGGAGGTCAGAAGGGGACTTGATGCTGAATGGTGCATATTTCAGGCAGTCTGGTGCGGGTGCATCCAACTATTACGCTAGGGCTTCCAGCTTAAGTGCCAGACCATCTTCACTGGTGGGTTCAATGACCTCAAAAGCTGGTGCTCTTAGCTGCAGGAGTGGCTCAGCTTGCTAAACTTTATCAAGCTTAGCAATTTCAAACCTAATAAAAATAACAATATATACTCCATGAAAGAAAGTGAGAAAGTGGGAAGACAATTAGTTGAAAGACAGAGATATTAACAAGGGTACTAAGCCTTGTACTTCATATGATTATCTAAGAGTTTTTCTTTTTTCTTTTTTCCTTTCTTTGTGTTGTTTTTGTTTTTTTGTTTTTTTTTTTTTTTTTGGGGGGGGGGGCTATCATTTGATGGACAACCACTGTCTGTTTCCTTTAAGAACCACTATGGATTATGTTGACAATCGTGGCTAGTAAAAGAAAACAAGTGCGGAGGTGTTGACCAATATCTCTCTCTCTCTCTCTCTCTCTCTCTCTCTCTCTCTCTCTCTCTCGTGCTGCCATACAAATTACTTACTTTTACATTTTTTTTCTTCCTTTTAATAGAATGGTGTTGTACGACAAAAGTCTTGAAATACATCGAATTTTAATGAGTAATGTTAGAGACACCTAAATAAAATATTTGTTGATGTGGATTATTAAACTCTTCTTTAATTACAAAACAAAATAACTTAAGATTAGATTTTATTTCAAAAATGACATTAATACATCAACAAGTAAATAATTTTATATCCCAAATTGGTGTACTTAGTACTTTTCAATCTTTAATGGTGAATTATAATTACTTAATCAAAATTTGAGGCATTAAGCTTTTTCAAGCCTGCATTGCCTCTAAAAAAATATGGATTCATAACCATATGAAGCTGACTGCGAGTGATTAATCCTCTGGATGGATATAGGATTTTTTTTTTTTTTTTGGATTGGCTGTAGACTTTGCATCTATAAGAATATCAGAAGTAGAAGCAGAAGTATAATCCCTAATCACAAGTGCACCATAAAAACTTTAGAAAAATTCCTTAAAACTCAATTCATCTAGTTCATCCATCCACATTTGGATGAAAACACCTCTGATCCCACTTCAGCAAAAACGTACATTGTTAATGGCTTTTTAATATTATTCCAAAAAGATACTACTCTTTCTGTTCCAAAATAAGTGTCTATTACAAGTTTGTACATTATTTAATAAAGATGTATTATATTCATTTTTTTTTGTATTCATTAGATAACAACTTTCTTATTTTACCCTTGATGTGTTGATGTGATAAGTATTTGACTTTTCTAGTCATTTTTTGACTACACATCAATGTTATTTGTCTTTATTGTTAAGAATATTATCGAAAATTTATGTAAAATTTGTTCTTTACTTTTAAAAATGGACATTTATTTTAGAATGAAAGAAATAAAATATAAGCGCTTGGAATCACAGACGCAAACCAGCGGTTGAAAAGTCATCCCAAACCGGAAAGTGTTCCTATCATGATCGCATGTGCTTGGGGGAAACAGGCCCACTAACCACATTTTGGGCCGTCAATCATGGGGGAACTTCGTGCAACGGGAAGTGGGCCTAGCAATTTTGCCTAATGAAAAATAAGGGGGAAGAGTTTTCAACACTTCATGATTGAGAACATGGAGCGCATGCAAATGGAACTAAAACTCATCTATTCATAATCTCTTGTTCCCATTTCACCATTGCTAATTTTCTTCTTTATTCCCATCAAAATGATGACT
This sequence comes from Hydrangea macrophylla, assembly GCA_033977485.1. Classification (NCBI taxonomy): domain Eukaryota; kingdom Viridiplantae; phylum Streptophyta; class Magnoliopsida; order Cornales; family Hydrangeaceae; genus Hydrangea; species Hydrangea macrophylla. The sequence goes on along the minus strand of CM066984.1, from coordinate 129,218,509 downwards.
AAATAAACCTATGATTAGGGGACCGTTGTTCGACGCATCAATAAAAGCTTGACCTCACAAAGAATTGGCAAATGCTGCTTCTTTTTCTTTCTTTCTTTCTTTCTTTTGGTCAAAAGAAGGCAAATGTTAGAGGAGGTTTGATTTGCATAAAGAACTTAAATCTTAAATCGTTCGGTATCTATGTACGTGTTTAACTTAAAATATCCAGTCCTAGTTTTCATAAATTGGAATAGAAATAACAATAATGCTAGGGTAACAAACACTTTTTACAAACATTTACAAATACACTCTATCTCTATCATGTGTGGCACTGTGGGGTTTAAAAATAAACCTGAACTTAACCGATCGTGTTTTAAGCGCTTTCAAACAGTCTCTTAGTTTAATCCCTGTGGTCTACTCTTCTAACACCTCGGAGAAAGAAGAACTACTATAATCACGTCTACTTTTGATTAGATCATCCAATTATGTCTCCAATCAAGGGCTCAACTTAGTGTGAAATTGGTTTGAAGCCTTTTGAATGTTGTGTTTTGGCCCCCCTTTTAGGTGTGACCCTACCATGTGGTTACAAGGATTTCTTTTTGTCAACAAAAGCAGCAAGCTCACCTTTTTTTTTTTTTTTTTGCTAAGAGTCATTACCATAGAACAAAACACACACTACAAAAAATGGCACCTATTCCCCAGGAAAACTTTCCTCCAGAACAAACGGAGGGATAGATTCTAAGGGGGTAGGTCCAACAAAAACACAAGAACAAGAGGCAGCCCAATGGGCGAGCCTATGAGCTACACCATTTGCAACTCGAGGGACCTGACGAACAGTCCAGAACTCAAATGAATCAGCAAGAAGCATTCTACATTTGAGAATCTCAGATTCAATAACCCAGTTGGGGTTAGTAGACCAGTCACTGAGAGGATGGCAAACCAAAAGAGCATCACCTTCAACAATGATATTCCGAACTCCAAGAGAACACGCTTCAGTGATAGCAAGAAGGGCCGCACGCGCTTCAACACAGTGGGGTCCAAATTATCGTCATTCAAAATCCGCGTGTGCACGACCTGAGATTGGTCATTTCTGAAAATAACAGCCTGGTATGACGAATTCTCTCTGATAGCAACATCAAAGTTAACCTTAATCCACCCTAAGGGGGGGGGGGGGGGGGGGGGGGGGAATCCAAATGGCAAGAGGAGCACCTAAGGAATGTGTGGCGTTATGTCACACCCCGATTTTTGGACAACCAAATATTCAATCCAGAGCATGTATCCAGACTAATATTTAATTTCCAAAACTCTGAGAGTGACACCCTCACACAGGCTAACAGAAAATTTATTGAAAACAGTATTTAATACTCCTTAAATAAAGACATGTGATCTTGTGTTTAAAGAAAAACTCTTTATTATTAAACATGTATTCTCAAACATCCATTTCATTGTAAAAGAAATAAAGTTCCATTATAAATATTATATCACTTTTCAATTTAAAAAAAAATATCATTTTCATAAATAAAATGTCCACATACAGAGTTCAGCGGGAATAAAAATAAATAAGAATAAAATCTATACATCCATTGGTCAGAGTAACTACAACGTTCCCAATACCCAATATACCATATTTATTACAATTATACATACTGAACCACAATGCCAGAAAATAGAATACAATCAAGTACAACAAAAATAAGTACAACTCCAATAATAAACAACACAACGACCATCTCTTCACCCAAACAGAAGCTCCAACAAAAATCTCCAAAAAAACTAAACCTGCACAAATACATTCGACTACGTTTCATATAGAAACGCCCCCGAATGTATAACACACTCGGGTCAGTCACATGACTGGTATGAGTTAAACAAAACAACAAGTCTTAGGGATCCAACTTGAACCCGTAGACAACAAATTACACTACAACACTCTTGGGTCAAGACAGGTAGTTCCACACACATATCTGGACAATAGAGTAGTTTCCATTTATGTGGTGGCAAGTAGTTTCTTGCCAGAAATTCAAAGCTACTACGAATTTCATACTTACCCATTACTTATGGTGAGCTAAACCTGTAATACGTTAGTGGGCCCACCATCCTGCAAATTGAATGATCATAAACCAAGCAAACAATTCCGTATACAAACCGTCCACATTCTAACTCAAACGTCGCATTCATTTTTCCACGCTTATCAGTCTTATGAAATAATCCATGTTCATTACTTATTAACTTTAAATTTATCTTTGCATTCCCTAGCTTCACCACTTGGTCACCCTCCATGGTACACCCACACATATATCTCATGTGTGCCCGGGCATACTACTAACATCCACTCTGGTGCTAGTTTGGTTGGGGTATCAACCAAACCAGGTATACACACAGAAGGCCAGTCAATATGCCTAGACGTCTAACAAATAAGCCGAGCATAAGGCTTAGGCCAGCTTGATCACGAAGCCACTGGCAAAAAGGTACACTCAGCAAGTCGAGCTACCAAAAACAAAACGTATCACACAACGGGGAACGGTGAACACTAAGGAATTATGTTGTAATTATTGTTTATCGTTCGTATTATCCCAATAATTGTGAATTTCACGTTTATCACATAGTTCCGTCTCATCATAGTCTAATCACATCTCTAACTTTTAGATGCATTCTGATTTCTTACAATAAATGGTTTTATCAATTAACCCATAATAATCTTCCCTCAATAATTTCCAATCAAATTACAAAATCCTCAATACACTATTCAACATATCTAATTTACTCGTTTTTATTAAAATGACCACACAATAAGGTCAGTTATTTTAGGTGCAATAACCTCAACCCAACATTTAATATTAGCATACAAAAAGCACATAATAAGAAATCATATTCTCCAATTTTGCACGTTTAACTATATTGAAAACTGCTACTGTAATCTTAACTTTCTGCCCAAACGGTGCAGAATCAGGAAAAACTTAAAACACGAAAAGTATGCAGAATCATGTTTTACATAAGACACGCGGACAGAATGTTCAAATTCAAAGTCATGATTTTCTAATAATTTTCTGAAGTTTCTGCAACTGTTAAAATAAAATAAAAACGAATTTTTTTTTATTATTTATTCATTATCAAAATTATTCTCCTTTGTGCATTCATCAAATTAACTATCCACATAATCTATCCTAATACACTGAGATCACATTCATAAAATCACAAGAAGAAAAATAAATGTTTATATCAGTCCATAATAACAAATGGGGATCAACACACAATTTAAAACAAATCACCAAATTAACAAGAACTAATAGGATTCCCTAGTGTATACATATATATATATATATACATATGTGTATATATATATATACCCAAAAACAAATCTTTAACTCACCTAGTTTGATCCAAAATTGACAACCACGAATACTCCGCGATTCCCCACGTGACCACGAACCCGGAATCCTTCTCCTTTCTCCTCCCTTTTCTTCTTCTTCTTTTCTTTCTCTTCTCTCTCTTTCTCTCTGTCTCTCTCTCTCTCACACATACACACACACGTCTGTTCTTTCTTTTGGGTGGCTAGGGTTTTTAATATAAGATATATGTACACTACACACACAACACATGTAAATAAAACACACAAAAATATATAAATCCCGTTTTTCTTCTTGTGGGCTCACAAAAGAGACCTATATGAGCCCAGAATGCAGTACAAAGTGTTAAAATGAGTAGCCCAATGGGTACCCATGACCCCGGTACTAAGTTTTAATGTTAATTACATTATTTAACACATTCGCGGGCTTGTAAACACTATATAACAAAAATACATATCAACCCTTCACTTTATTTTTTAACAAATATAAATTAATAAAATATAACTTCCAAACCAAACGTGCTCACTCATGATTTAATTTATATGTCTACCAAACACTAAAATTTGTTCAAACACATGTCTTACATAGGCACACTCATATATATTGCTAACTGAAAATAATAATGAAAATAATTATTTACATAGAAATTTTAGGGTTGTTACATTCTACCCTCCTTAAAGAAATTTCGTCCCGAAATTTATAGTAACGGTAAATACACAAGTCAGTCATAAATAAAGTTAGGCACGCAATTTCATACAACTATGTATTACGTTTGACTTTCAACCATACGAGACTTAGTACGTCGAGCGAATAATCCAAACAAGGAAACCCTCATATATATACCTTATTCTCGTATAGTCAATCGTCAAACGTTAATAGATATTCCAAAACACATAGATTGATGCAAACCATGTGAATACGAACTATGCATGTAACATTCTCACATTTAATCAATGATTTAACTACATGCTCATGTTTACCTCTTACCATGTCCCGAACTTCTACTACTCAAGATACCCAATACTTACAATTCAAATGTATAGCTTCAAGATCTTTCAGAACCTTTCACTATGAATAAGAATACCCGTCCAAATTAATAAGCTATTGTAGATATAAGAAAACCTCTGGCTCAATATACACTCTCGAAAAATAATAAGGCATAGAAATTCCATGTTGAGAGATACGATAGATGCAGCAGTAGAATATCAGTCGATAATACCAGCTTCATAATAAGAAATCCAAAATACCCGTTGATAGATAAGAAATCCCAGAATACCAATAGTGATAGAATCCGCTTCAGAAAACCATAATAATCAATAGAGATGAGAAGGCTAGAAAACCAGTTGATAACATAAAAAATCCAAAAATCCAATCCTTGCCTCCAATTGCCGTACAAAATTTCTCAAGTCCGTCGTATTCACCCACATAAATATTCCATAAACGAAAATAGAACTCCCCTCGATACAACCCCAATATACCAATACAAGATACATGCACTAACATGCAAATTTAACCATTATCTTATATGCTCATACTTGGTCTCAAAAATAACATGCAGTTAATACCAAGCAAGGAAGCAAATCAATATGTACGAGCATACGGTTCACAAACTACTACTAAGATATAAAGACATTATTCACATTACAAAGCACATAGCAATAAGAAACACGTAGTAGCACATACTCCCAATCCCAAAGAAATTCGCAAACCTAAAGCTCTGACAAGCCCATAAACCACGATCTGAGAATCACTTAGACTCGCTAAGCTAACCTTAAGCTCTGATACCAAACTGTCACACCCCGATTTTTGGACAACCAAATATTCAATCCAGAGCATGTATCCAGACTAATATTTAATTTCCAAAACTCTGAGAGTGACACCCTCACACAGGCTAACAGAAAATTTATTTAAAACAGTATTTAATACTCCTTAAATAAAGACATGTGATCTTGTGTTTAAAGAAAAACTCTTTATTATTAAACATGTATTCCCAAACATCCATTTCATTGTAAAAGAAATAAAGTTCCATTATAAATATTATATCACTTTTCAATTTAAAAAAAAAAATATCATTTTCATAAATAAAATGTCCACATACAGAGTTCAGCGGGAATAAAAATAAATAAGAATAAAATCTATACATCCATTGGTCAGAGTAAGTACAACGTTCCCAATACCCAATATACCATATTTATTACAATTATACATACTGGACCACAATGTCAGAAAATAGAATACAATCAAGTACAACAAAAATAAGTACAACTCCAATAATAAACAACACAACGACCATCTCTTCACCCAAACAGAAGCTCCAACAAAAATCTCCAAAAAAACTAAACCTGCACAAATACATTCGACTACGTTTCATATAGAAACGCCCCCGAATGTATAACACACTCGGGTCAGTCACATGACTGGTATGAGTTAAACAAAACAACAAGTCTTAGGGATCCAACTTGAATCCGTAGACAACAAATTACACTACAACACTCTTGGGTCAAGACAGGTAGTTCCACACACATATCTGGACAATAGAGTAGTTTCCATTTATGTGGTGGCAAGTAGTTTCTTGCCAGAAATTCAAAGCTACTACGAATTTCATACTTACCCATTACTTATGGTGAGCTAAACCTGTAATACGTTAGTGGGCCCACCATCCTGCAAATTGAATGATCATAAACCAAGCAAACAATTCCGTATACAAACCGTCCACATTCTAACTCAAACGTCGCATTCATTTTTCCACGCTTATCAGTCTTATGAAATAATCCATGTTCATTACTTATTAACTTTAAATTTATCTTTGCATTCCCTAGCTTCACCACTTGGTCACCCTCCATGGTACACCCACACATATATCTCATGTGTGCCCGGACATACTACTAACATCCACTCTGGTGCTAGTTTGGTTGGGGTATCAACCAAACCAGGTATACACACAGAAGGCCAGTCAATATGCCTAGACGTCTAACAAATAAGCCGAGCATAAGGCTTAGGCCAGCTTGATCACGAAGCCACTGGCAAAAAGGTACACTCAGCAAGTCGAGCTACTAAAAACAAAACGTATCACACAACGGGGAGCGGTGAACACTAAGGAATTATGTTGCAATTATTGTTTATCGTTCGTATTATCCCAATAATTGTGAATTTCACGTTTATCACATAGTTCCGTCTCATCATAGTCTAATCACATCTCTAACTTTTAGATGCATTCTGATTTCTTACAATAAATGATTTTTATCAATTAACCCATAATAATCTTCCCTCAATAATTTCCAATCAAATTACAAAATCCTCAATATACTATTCAACATATCTAATTTACTCGTTTTTATTAAAATGACCACACAATAAGGTCAGTTATTTTAGGTGCAATAACCTCAACCCAACATTTAATATTAGCATACAAAAAGCACATAATAAGAAATCATATTCTCCAATTTTGCACGTTTAACTATATTGAAAACTGCTACTGTAATCTTAACTTTCTGCCCAAAAGGTGCAGAATCAGGAAAAACTTAAAACACGAAAAGTGTGCAGAATCATGTTTTACATAAGACACGAGGACAGAATGTTCAAATTCAAAGTCATGATTTTCTAATAATTTTCTGAAGTTTCTGCAACTGTTAAAATAAAATAAAAACGAATTTTTTTTTTATTATTTATTCATTATCAAAATTATTCTCCTTTGTGCATTCATCAAATTAACTATCCACATAATCTATCCTAATACACCGAGATCACATTCATAAAATCACAAGAAGAAAAATAAATGTTTATATCAGTCCATAATAACAAATGGGGATCAACACACAATTTAAAACAAATCACCAAATTAACAAGAACTAATAGGATTCCCTAGTGTATACATATATATATATATATATATATATACATATGCAGTCAGGCTATAAAGAGGGCGTCCTTTCTTTATTAAAGAGAGGACCTCTGTTTTGGCCGTCGGATCATGTTTTCATTAATGGCAGTTTTGTCATTTCACAGTTTTTTAACACAATCCAACGGCCAAAACAGAGGTCCTCTCTTTAATAAAGAGAGGTGGCCCTCTTTAGAGAATCTTTGTATACATATGTGTATATATATATATACCCAAAAACAAATCTTTAACTCACCTAGTTTGATCCAAAATTGACAACCACGAATACTCCGCGATTCCCCACGTGACCACGAACCCGAAATCCTTCTCCTTTCTCCTCCCTTTTCTTCTTCTTCTTTTCTTTCTCTTCTCTCTCTTTCTCTCTGTCTCTCTCTCTCTCACACACACACACACACACACACGTCTGTTCTTTCTTTTGGGTGGCTAGGGTTTTTAATATAAGATATATGTACACTGCACACACAACACATGTAAATAAAACACACAAAAATATATAAATCCCGTTTTTCTTCTTGTGGGCTCACAAAAGAGACCTATATGAGCCCAGAATGCAGTACAAAGTGTTAAAATGAGTAGCCCAATGGGTACCCATGACCCCGGTACTAAGTTTTAATGTTAATTACATTATTTAACACATTCGCGGCTTGTAAACACTATATAACAAAAATACATATCAACCCTTTACTTTATTTTTTAACAAATATAAATTAATAAAATATAACTTCCAAACCAAACGTGCTCACTCATGATTTAATTTATATGTCTACCAAACACTAAAATTTGTTCAAACACATGTCTTACATAGGCACACTCATATATATTGCTAACTGAAAATAATAATGAAAATAATTATTTACATAGAAATTTTAGGGTTGTTACACGTTACCAGTCTTTTGAGATGAGATGAGATGAAATGAATGATCCATATGTATCTAGTTTACAAGAAATTATTCTATGTGGCTGACACACCGTGTGACGGCCTGTGTGATCTTTTCATTATTATAGGACCTCTATATATAGGACCCAGAATACTCAAATCACAACCATCACATGCATGAGATAATATCACCTAATTTACTCCCTTAATTATTAGTTCATGGGATTTTAATTCTCACTGTCCAAACACAACCTAAAATGCACCAAATACGTGCCTGCCTAATTAAATTGTGTGATTCTAATTCATTGGCTTATATAATATATGAAGATGCCAAACTTCAATGGTTGAAATTTCTACTGTAAAATGTAAACATTCAGCCAATAATATTTCTTAGTTATTTAGCTGAGAAAATGTCAAAATTGAGCAAAAATTTAGCACATATGAAAAGAAAACTTTAAAAAGAAAAAAAGAACAAAGAGAGTACTAGTATGAATCTAGATTTTCCGTATCACTGACGTCAAGTATATAAGTATCAATGAACAAGAATTCCGTTATCTTTCATGCTGAATTTATCAAGAATGGGCGTGCACTATTTCATAAATTATTTATAATGAATTCGAATATAATATTTGAGGTCAAAGAAAGAACTTCCTGAGTATGATACAATTGATGAACATACTAAAATGAAGAGCACCTTTATTTATTTATTTATTTATTTTGTTTGTTTGTTACAACACAACCAAACGCGACACAAAGGAAAAAGATTTGAATCGCTAGCTTAAAGACTAACTTCTATAATTTTCTTGTTTGAAATTCAGAAGAAGAAGAAACCGGCAACCGCGGCAACTCCGGCGGCGGAGGTGACCTTCAAAGTGGAGGCGCCGCTCTTCGTGGGTGCTTCAGCCGGAGCATTGCCGACGATCGGTGCGGCGGCGGGAGGGGATGAGACAGTTGGAGCATCAGCTTCGTTGGCAGGGGCAGGCGGCGACGAGAGGGTGTCGTCACTCTCGGGGGCTTCTGTCTCAGATGGGGCGGCTGCAGGAGTGGCAGCCGAGGATTCGGGGGCAGAGGATTTGGGAGCAGGGGATGAGTTGGGGGATGGAACAGGGGCGGAGTAATCGGCGGCCTTGGGAGGAGCCGCAGCGGGGGACTTCGCCGGTGCGGCGGTGGGGGAAGATTTAGGGGAGGCGGTCGGAGAGGAAGTGGGTCCCTCAGCCGAGGCAAACCCGATTACAGCGGCGAATAGGAGGGCGAGAACAATGTGTTGTCGGGCCATTTAAATTCAAAATTTGAGGATTTTGATTTATTTATTTTATTGAGATTCGCACTACTTCTCTAAAATTGATGATAGAGAAACAATGCAGCGTTCGGAGAATGTGGGGGGTGGAGGTGGCTGATGGGTTATTTTATTTTATTTTTTATTTATATATTTGGATTAGTGAGAGTGACAATTGGTCGGAATGTACGGAGGACAAAAGACGGCCTTTTTACAGTTATAAACGGTTACGATGAGTATTGTACGGACGGGTTTTGTTTGACCGACCGGGTCTGGTGGTGTTTGACCAAAGAGCTGAGTGGTCAACATGGATGTGGAATGGTCCATTGAGCAGTTTAGGTTGTGTTTGAAATGCTATCTCACTTTTCCTCACCTAAATTTGGTTACCCATTACTCATTTATGTCTTTATTGTCTAATATGTGTCTCGTATAAAGGCAAAATGTGAATAAAAGGGGACAAATGTTAGGCAATGAAAGTATGAGTGAGCAATGGTAAACCAATTTTGGGTGAACAAAAGTGCTTTCTCTTCAAATACATTCTCATTTATTGCACTTAATTACATGATATTCTAGGATATCTTAGAGATTTAAGGTTAGGGTAATACTTGGCTTACAAGTTGCTTCCCACAACCTTATGTTTATCTCTCTCCTAGTGGGTACTGTAGAGTTTACCATTATAGGACACATCAGAAGAGAGAGAGACACAAAAAGAGAGATTGTGAGCGAAAATTGTGAGCCAAGTATTCCTCTTAAGATGATCATAAATTTCAATTTAGCGCCAATTTTGATTCTAAAATATTTTAATCAGGTTCTAAAGTGGTCTCAAAATGAGTACACTAATTAGTGTCAAAAAAGAAAAAGAAAAAGAAAAAGAAAAAGATACGAGTACATCAATTAAGGGTTGATGAAATTTCATGCTCCTCAACTAGACTTCCCCATCAAATAAACTCTCTATATATCTAAAATATATCAATTTTGATACACATGCTTCAAAGAAATAAGTTAATTTTGTTCCGAACACATTACACTATAGTATGAGCACATACTCGATCAATTATATTTTAATTTTCAACTTCTCATTAAGTTTAAACATATTTTATAAAACTAAACAAAATAAAATAGAAAATTGATAACTAAGGGAACTTTTTGTAATGTTACAGTTTTTTTATTCATTTTCTGTTCTCAATATTAACAAGAACTCACTCAAAAAAAAAAAAAAAAACGAAATCGATAACCAAAAACTGCAACGTTACAGAATTCACTCCCCAATTTTCCTAATTTTACTTAAATCGGCATACATGATCAAGTTTATATGAAATACCAAACCTTATTTGAATAATGCTATGCGTGTAAAATTTGAATTTCAAATTTAGTTCTTAAATTTTTCAATAATTGTATGACATTCAGTGGTATGTAGTATTACCGATCACTACCCTATCTTGTAGTACAACTATAAAAGTGTTTGCTCACTGTCACTATATGCGGTATAACTATTAAAGTATTTGCAATTACATTTTAATCGTACTTTTGATTCAAATATGCTTCTAGAACCCTAAATGCACATATACATCATTAGTTTAGTCTATTTGGATATACTCAAAATATCACTTTTGAACTCTAGATTCACGTTTTGATTGAAACATGTCCAGAGATTATTTGGCCCAAACATGATATAATAAAGCAGATTTGGTGGAGTAGTAATTTATTCTAATTCTCAAAAACTTCTTTAAGATTAGGGCTTTTTGCTTCTCCATAAACTAAAAAGCTTGAAACTAATACAAACGAGGACCTTAAGCTAATAGAGAGCCTGTTTGGGCAACCCGGTTAGATATCCAAATCAGCTTTTCAATAGCCAAACGTGATTCTAGAGGAGTTTGGGTGCTCAAAACTGAATCGCAATTCTAAAAGCTATTGGGTTTTTTTTAGCTTTTTGAACACATTTTCCGAAAAGCTAGTGGGGATCAGCTTTCAGTCAGAATGCAATATTGACCACTAAATTGTGTTCATCTTTTCAGTTTGGAGTTAGTATAACTTTGCCCATCAACTTTTTGTTGTTAGGCGCCTGTTTGACTCCTGATATTAGTCCACCGCTTAAATTAGTTGACCAAACGTCACTGCCTAATTTTAAATTCCAAAATTAACCTGGCCATGGAAGATATGAAATGAAAAGAAAAATAAAAGAGTACCTTTAGACTAGGGATGATAATGAGACATGAGACGGACTTTTCGAGTTCTCCGTTCCGCCTCATCCTTAATAAGTAGGGTATGAGGGAGACATATAAGAGTTTTTTTTTTTGGCAAGACATATAAGAGTTAGGGGTAGGTATGGGGGCAGTTTTTTCAACCAAGTCGGATTTGGGTCAGGTTCGAATTTTGACATAAAACTCCGAACTCGTTCCGATTATACTGAAAAATTATATTTATGCCCTAATTTGTCATCTATACTAATATATAAAGGAAGAGTTAGGGGTACCTTAGTTATACTATCTAGCAACCATATTTACAGTATAGCCAATAACATTTTTCTTCAAAAAAATTAAAATAGGGATACTAAAATGTCATTATATAATTAAAATTTCAAATTTCAAATTATAAAAGTAAAAAGTAGATAACCGACAGAAACAGACCTCTCTCAAAAACCCAAAAGGTTAACTGTCTCTCATTCATTCATTTGATGTACACATTCAGTTTGCTCTATGAAAGACCTTTTATGATGTCTCTCAAAGAGGCTTATGAATGTTCTTTTTGATTTTCAGGTTTGGAAAGAGAAAATTGGGATACAGAGATACAGTGAGAGTGATTGAGATGACATTGATGATGAAGCCAGCGAAGATGAGGAAAATGGGAAATTCGTAATTCATAGTCACTGGTAGGGTGTATTGCCCAGTTGCTTTCCATCCCCTGGTGGCCGTGGTTATGTTGATGGGTGCTTTTATGATGGTTGGTAATTATAGTTTCTACCAACAAATCATTTCACCTGGGATATGTTGGTACATTTTTATCTTCCTTTTTATTTTATTTCATTTTGTTTTTGTTTAATACTTCTATTTTATTTGTTTATATCTTTTGTATCAATGGATTGCAATTTCAATTCTTCGAGTAAATTTAATGGAACAAACAGAAGGCAATTGTTTTTGGGAGAGAAAATAAAAATGTGTCTTAACATAGATATTTTGTTTGATTTGTAGATTTAATGAAGGATGGGTAAAGATAGGTAAAGAAAATAGTGAGTAAACACATTTCTTTGTTTGGTTCAAAAGACAGACCGTATCAGATAAATCTTCATCGATGATGTCTGGTAATCAACTTTTACAAAATTAATATTTCTATTTGTGTTGGAGAGTGACCCCTATTATTGGTTTAGAGAGCATGGGCTCATTCTCTGCCTACCATCCATAGTATTGGATTTAATTTATTGAAAGAATGTCATGTGTGTTGAAAATTACGTATTTTTTTCTTTAAGGCATAATTGTATATTTATGTGTTTTATCATATATATTTAGATTATTTTTTAACCGAACAATCTTAATGTCTTTTGTTGATTAACACGCAACACGTGTGCTTTGTTGCTAGTAGATATTAACCTAAAAGCCTTGCAGTAAATACTCCTTGTGAGAGATTTAGGGCATAAGTCTTATCATTCAATCCTTGAATCCTCTTCGGCTCCTCTCCACCGCCGCAGAGCCTCTTCCACCGGACCACCGCCAGCACTAAGCAGTCAGCAGCTCTGTCTATATGTATGTATGTGAGTCGTTCCCCCCCTCTCTCTCTCTCTGTTTGTATCGATCTGACTCTCTCTCTCTCTCTCTCCACAGGACCAAGCATCGCGGCCATCGCCAATAGCTCTGGCCGTCCTCTTCCACCGTTGAAGCCGAGGAATATCAGTGTGTGTTCGTGTGCAGCCAGAACGATTGAAGCTAAGGTTTCAACAGGAGAAGATCGAAGCTATTTAGGATTGTTGAGAATTGATTTGAATCACACGAAGGTATGTGTAAGTTTTCCCATAAACTAACTGTATGATCATACTTCATTTGGATCTGGGTATACAACAACGATTGTAATGCCATTAATGTGGGGGACCATTTGTTTTCATAAGTTCATAGTTCTTAAGTTTTACAAATAGATAAATAGTGGTCCCTTTGTTTAGAACATCACACATCTACTTCGATCGGCCAAAGAGATCAAAATTTCCACAGAGTTGGTAGTAGCAAAAAATAGAATTTATTAAAAAAAGAAAGAAATTATGATTAATGTATTGTGTTTTCTCATTAATGAATTTCTGATTAAGAAATAAAAACTATTGCTCAAATACTATGAAACTGGGATGATATATATTGAGTCAAATTTTATGAATTGTATTGGATAATATGTAAGAATCTTCAATTTATGCAACTCTGACCTTATAGGGGAAAAATGCTTAAAAAGCTGCCATTTCAATTTGTTAAAAAAGGGCAAATTACACTTTAGTCCATCAAACTATACACCTGTTTTCAATTAGGTCCTTTTAAACTACGGAGTATTTCTTTTTTCCAATTGGGTCCTTGAACTTCAAAAATTTATTCAATCAGACCCAAATTCTGTTAACTTAAATTATTAGAAATTGTCACGTACGTTGTGTGTAATGCTTACCTGTCATATGCTAGGTTAAGACAAACACGAGAGATTGTGAATGGCTAAAAAATTATGCGATTTTGGGTATGATTTGAATGCGATTTTGGATCTACTCGAATGTGTTTTCGAATTTGACTGAACGCGATTTCAGATCTGATTGAATGTGATTTTTCGCACTATTCACAATCTCCTTTGTTTGTCTAACCTAACGTGTAACAGGTAAGCATTACGCGCAATGTACGTGACAATTTCAAATAATTTATGCTAATAGTGTCAGAATTTGGGTCTGATTGAATGAATTTTTGAAGTTCAAGGACCCAATCGAAAAAAAAAAAGGTTTATGGGACCAATTGAAAATAGGTGTATAGTTTAATGGATTAAAGTGTAATTTGCCCTTAAAAAAAAATTTAACTATACCGGGGCGGGGGCGGGGAGAGGCACTATGTGGGGCGGGGGTGGGGACGGGGACGGGGAAGGGTCCAGTGAAGCGGGGGCGGGGTATGGGGGCCTCGTCCCATACCCGTTCCGTTGCCATCCCTACTTTAGACCAAAAAAATCAACATAAGCCATTCAAATTCCATTTGTGAAAGTTCATAAAAAATAAAAAAAAATTCCCATTCGTGACAGAAATAAAAAACTATACATTATCATAATAATAATTTATTTCCTATATTTCTTAAGTTATGATTTATTAAATTAATATTTTTTTAATTAATAATATGTATTAACTAAATAAACTATATATAAATTCAATAATTTTATTATAGCATCGTAATAATAGGGCACAATTGTCTTTTGGACATTCAAAATCACTTTTGTATTTATGCAACCAAACACTTACATAATCAATTATGTCATTATAACCATTTTTACAACACATTATCCAAACTCCACAAATTCAAAATCTATTCTAACCATAATCTATTATGATAAACGCTAGAGCAAAGCTATCACAATCGCAAAAGTATAAGCTGCCCCACACAGGCTCAGAGTCTGTTTGGATCTGCAATTTGAGGCTAATTGGTCCGTTTGGTATGCCACAAACTAGAAAAGAATTCATTTGCAATTCTTGGTTGTAGAATTTTATGTTTGGTTTGACATAAAACAAGAAATGAATTCATTTTTATATCCACTCAATTCTTGTTTTGGGTGCTTTACAAATCCTACCCAAAGTGGTTGGATTCTTCAAGAAATGATTTGGGATTCTTTACATAAATTTTATTTCCCAAAATATCTCTGTCTTTTATACTAAATACCCACATTACCCTTGGGTCTAGGTTAAACCCTTTTACACCATTACACCATTCTGATACTCTCTGTCATCACGGCAGCTCTCGTCTCCTCCTCTGCAGCGCAAGAACAGGTGCTGCTCTCTCTCCTCTCATCTGTCTCTCTCTTTCATCTATACCTATATATATATACATAGATTAATACATATACCTATATATATATACATAGATTAATACATATACACAGTCAAACATATATATACACATAGATTCATATATATATATATATATACATAGATTCCTTTCTAGGAACCATGAATACTGAATTGGGTTTGGGTTTAGCTATTTGTGTAAGGATTGAGCCCCTTACTCAGCCTAATTACAGAATTTACCGAAGAGAGATGAAGATGAAGAATAGAAGAAAAGAATTAGAAAGAAGAGTTGAACAGAGAGAAATTAGAGAGAGAAATGTAGAGAGAAGGCAGAGATAATCAATAGAAAGTAGAGAGAGAGAGTAACATTTTCATTCATATTTTCCATAGCTACAAAAACAGACCATCCTTTGCTTTTATAGACCAACTGACTGTTACAATTAAAATGAATTAGTTTCTAACTAATTCAGCTAAGCAACTAATCTCACTCTCAGCCAATACGAGAGCGACACGTGGCAAGACACTAAACTCACAATCCCTCAGTCAATCCTAGTTTATAACAAATACCCTCTCCATGAAATCATCCTTGTCCTCGAGGATGAAAAATGGAGAGAGTAGGGAAAAGAATTTGACATGTCCCTCCCAGGTCTGACCCTCTAAACCAAATAGTGGTTATTTCCAAGATGAGGGGTCTCTTGATGAACAATTTCAACATCTTCAATGGTTTCAACCAAGTATATGCAGTCCCATTCAGACATTTAAAGGCAATCCCTCTGTCATTAGGCTTAGAGTGACCCATTTCATTGTCTTCTTTAATAGATTTATTGGTATCCATTTCTACCTCAAAGTAATTCTTGGCAGAAAACCCATCTAGAGGTATTATTTCTCCTTCCATAATATGTGCACATTGGTCATAATCTTGCAGAAGAGTTGGGGGCAGATCCTTGTCCTTGTCAAGTTCCATTTCTGGATTTTTTTTTGTATGAATCCAATGACATCAATTTCTGCAAGTGAGTAACTTGTCAGAGACTTATCTTGTGATGCCATTTTATCCTTACATTTTTGCTCAAGTAGGTCGTCTAGGCCCCTAGAATTTGAGGAGAAATCCTCATCATTTTGGAGAAAACATGAACCTATTTTATGGGTTCTTTTGAAGTTCCTAAGGTAACTTTCTTGTCGCTCGGAAATGGCCTTTGCATGTGGCAGGGTCTAGGGCTCGTACATTTGCACCAAGGGCTTGATTTCGTCCTTCAATCCATTGATGAATGTCGAGATAAAATACCATTCCGAAGAACCCCAATTCCTTGCTAAAGCCTCTGGCTTCCAATCTTCAAAATTGGCTATGTATTCTTGCACTGAACCTTCACCTTGTAGCAACAATTGGGCATTTTATGGCACAAATTTGTGCGATTTAGATTCCTCATTAGGACTTCGAACTTTGCATCAATTTTAGCTTCAAGATTGGCAAATTTATAGCTATACCTTGATTCCAATACGGCAATTTTGGTGTACGCATCTGCCATATGAGTTTTAAGAGCATTTATGTCAATTTGACGCTGCTGTGTAAATTGCTACTGTTGTTCACTGCGGATTTCTACCAGTGGGGTTTCCATGGTAACAAGAACAAGTTGAATCTTGATGATTGAATTGAGAAGGAAATGAAGGTTTAGAGACGAAGATTTGTAAGACCCAGCAATGAATTGCTGAATTCTCACAAAAATGAACCCGAGATTTAAGAACAATTGCAGAGGAAAAGAAGATAAACAGAGTAATTGGAAATAAAGGAAAGAACAAGAACAGAAGAGAAGAGAAAAGGGACAAGGTGCAAGAGAGAGAAGAAGATTCAGAAAGAAAATTTGAGACAAGAAGAAGATGTAGAATGAAAAGAAGCTGTGGAAGATTTGTCCAGATTGGCCTTGATACAAATTGTAAGGATTAAGCCCCTTACTCAGCCTAATTACATAATGCACAGAAGAAAGATGAAGATGAAGATGAATAATAGAAGAAAAGAATTAGAAAGAAGAGTTGAACAGAGAGAAATTAGAGAAATTAGAGGGAGAAATGTAGAGAGAAGGCAGAGAGAATCAATAGAAATTAGAGAGAGAAAGTAACATTTTCATTCATAATTTCCATAGCTACAAAAACAGCGCATCTTTTGCTCTTATAAACCAACTGACTGTTACAATTAAAATGAATTAGTTTCTAACTAATTCAGCTAAGCAACTAATCTCACTCTCAGCCAATATGAGCGACACGTGGCAAGACACTAAACTCACAATCCCTTGGTCAATCCTGGTTTATGACAATTTGTTACTAATCTCTTCCTAGGTTTGATATTAATTGAATTGTTTGAGCTTTTAGCCACTGTTGTTTTCTCAGCCTCTGTTCCTATATTGATTTTCTTTCTCTGTTTTACTTGCATTCTTTCATTGACATTGGTTTGAATTCTATAGGTGAATTTCTTGTTAGTACCCATGAATTCCGAATTTTTTTTTCTTCCAATGAATGGGTTATTTCTTATTTATTCACAGTATGTATAATGGTTTTCAATGGATGGAACACACCATTTTTTTTATTATGTGATTTACTAACTGAAATCTACAAACCAATTTTTTTTTTTTTTTTTCACTTTGTTTATGCCTTTTTGCTCTAGAGTGTAGTTAATGTTTATGCCATTGGGTATGCCCAATTTCTCTTTCACGCATGATTTCTTTTGGATTGTAGTTGGTTCTACTGCTTGTGTCCAAAATGGAAAATGTTGAAGACCTAAAACGAAAGGCGGTTTTGGTTGTAGCAGCTTATGTGTGCTCTACGTTTTTCAAGCATAGAGTTCATAAATATAGGTTAGGTAAGCGAATGCCTGAAACTAGGATAGAAAGAGAAAAAGTTCGGGCTGAATTGTTAAGAAAGATTGCTAATCATGAAAACACTCGTGATATATTGAGTATGGGACCCGATGCATTTAGTAGATTTGTCAATATTCTCCGAGAGTCGGGTCGTCTAAGAGATAATAAATATTGTTGCATAGAAGAACAAGTAGCCAAGTTTCTCTATATTTTAGCTCATAGTGTTACAAGCCGATCCGTAAACTTTTTTGGTGGATGAACACTGTTATTTTGATATTCGCACAAGGACAATGGGTTTTTTTTTTTGGGGTGGATGAACACTACTCTGAAACTTTTTCATCCAATGGATTACTGTTTTTGAGGAAGAATATGTTTTGTGATTGAATGTTTGATATCTTGTGTGATTGAAAGTTTTATATATTTGCATTGTGATTGAATGTTTGCTCTTATAACATAACAGGGGAAATTTGGGAAATAACATTGATTCATTTCATTTCCAGCTTCAAACCAAACAACAGAATTGAATAGAATTCAATTCAATTCTATTTCAAACCAAACACAAAACTAGAATTCCAATTCTATTCTTTTCTTTTCTTTTCTATTCTATTCTATTTTACAATCATACCAAACGGAGTGTTAGTACTAAACAGGGCCTTGGTCTCACAAGGACTAGGGTCGGTACCAAATTGCACATCCTGGGTCCGACTGTTAACCTGGAAACGCGCTTCGAAAAGTCCAACCCAACGATCTCTGCCAAAAAGAGCAACGAAATGGCAGAGTCGTCCGATCCGAAACCAGCATCCGGCGGCTTTTCCACCACCGTGAACGGCGGCAGAACAGTGGAGGAATGCCAAAACATGATTCAAAGAAGCCTCAGAAGTATCGTTAATCTTTTACTTCTCTCATGAATCTAAATATATAGGGTTTAGGGTTTTAGAGTTGCTTTATTTCTTACCACGATTGCATATATTCGTTTGCAGCTCCAATGGTGAAGTTCTTGAAGGAACATATGGAGAAATCAGGATGCAGTATTGGAGACAAGTTCATCAATGCCGTCCATTGCGACAAGCAAATCAGTGGTGGTTATGCCCGCGGCGAAGGGGTAACTCTCCTCTCCAGATGTGTGTGTGTATTGAGCTGAAGATTTAATTTTGATTGTGGTTTTACTATCTTGGGATGGGTTTTCACTCTTATTAGAAACCAAGCTGGGATTTTGAGAGCTGAAGATTTAATTTTGATTGTGGTTTGATTTGTTTATCTGGTTTCGAAATTGCTAATTGACCTGCATTTTTGAATTTTCGGGGGCTGAAACCTACTTTGTTCAAGTTTATCAATCCACAACTAGTATTGGGCAGCAAAATGTTCCAATTAGGTATGTGGTTATTCCGCCACTTTTCACCATTTTTATAGTAGTATAAATGATCAACTTCCCTTGTTCGTACTAATGAATTTTAGCCAGATTTTCTTTTGTGCAATTGAAGTTTTTTTTGTTTCTCATTGCTTTTTAATTTGTTAAGGGTGTAGTTTCAATGCTTTTTAAACTGGTGGTTTAATGTGTAATGTATGAATTTCATTCCCTGTTGTCTACACACACAAAAAATATGATCATTACCTGTGTTTGTGTTAGGGTTGCATTCTAGTTTAAGTGATGCAGTATAATTATCTTTTGATCGAAAATTTGGTAAACTTTCTGCTTATCCTCCCAAAGTCATATTGAGGGAGCATGTTGTCTTTCATAATTATCGAGATAATACTCTGATAGTGTTACTTTTGTTCTTGTTTTAATCCTTTTCCTCTTTCCTGTTTTGCCGTACTATTTGTTATCGTGTTATGTAGTGATCCACGTTGTCATTTTCTTGGAATACATTGCAGAATTATGGCTTTCTCTTTTTATGTTTGTATCTTTTAGATATTGGTATGTAGTAATCACATGAACCTTCAAGATGATGTCAACCAAGTAGTCATTCACGAGCTCATTCATGCATATGACGATTGTCGTGCTGCAAACTTGGACTGGTCTGATTGTGCTCATCATGCTTGTAGTGAGGTTTGCATCATTCTAATCATATGCCTTTGTTGTTGAGGTTTCTTTAATAGTTGACTTTCTTTCTCTTTTCCTTTGGATATGTGAAATAGATACGTGCTGGACACCTAAGCGGTGATTGCCACTACAAGCGGGAATTTTTGCGGGGTTTTATGAAGATACGAGGTCATGAGCAAGTGAGTTGTTTACTCTCAAAATTCTATAATCGTAACTCTAATGTCATTTGACTAATCCCTTCTCTCACTGAGCTTCTGGTGTAGATTGGTCTTTACCAGACACTATTAAATACATGTAAAACATAAAATATTTTAGGCTCTTCTTTTCTTCTCTTTCTCCTTTTCCAGGTTGGGGAACTAAGCTCGTCATATTGAATTAGATATTTAGATTGCCCAAAACTCTTTCCCTTTAAGTGTAAGAATGGATGCTATTTAGATTCTTAGAACAACTTTGAATATATGTTACAATGGGGGATTGACACAGAAGTGTGTCATTCATGGATTTGTCCTGATAGACATTCTCAATTTCTGTACAGCCTAAAATAGTCCATGATGTACAAACTAATGTAACTGATAGGTAAACCTGAAACTTACCTCTGATGTCACTTTGAACCACTAATACTTTTATAAATTTAATGCTTTACTGCGCATTTGTCTTTTTGGATAAATGTTATGTTTGCAAAGGTTAGGATCTTTAATGAGTTTTGAGGAAGGAAAGATGCAACGTCAGAACATCAAGCATTAGGCACCCCTGGGATTTGGAACCAGGGAAGGATAGCGACTGTTAATAGGCAATTAGGAGAGTATTCATCTAATGAACTAACGTTTTACTTCAGACTTTGGTGGCGTGGCCACACTAGTGTTACCCACCCATATTATGGTTTTCAACTCTTACTATAGGATTAGGTTGATTTGACGTTTGGTCCTCCCAGCTCATTTACTCGCCTTGATTATGACCTTACTGTAAAGTTAGATGCACTGAGGAAAGGATTTGTTGGGTTAGAAAGATTACAATAAGAATAGGATCAAAGTCCAACCAAGTGGTTTTGAGCAGGCAGCTAAGGGTAAATTACACGGCCCGACAATAGTACAGAGTTTATTTTTTGAAGAAATGTAATGGCCTATTACTTCTGACCCGAGACTGAGTTAAATGGTTAATGAGAAATTTAAAGCTGGCTCAAAGTTGTTTTGATTTTGGCTTTCTGGAGTTTGACATGAAACAATGAATGATAATGCAATTTGAAGGGATTCATTTCCATTTCCCCAGGTGGATAGAATCAGAATTTAATGGAATCTGGAGAAATGTTTTGCCTTTGGCTCAAACTAACTATTTTGTTAAAAAAACAACTTTGAGGATTACATTGCCGAATGATCATATGCTGAAGTTGTTACATGGTGTGCCTCAGACCCTGAAAGCATTGCAGTAAGAATCATTTGAATTTAAATTGTGTTACCAGTGGTGTTGGGTGGAATGTGATTGATGAAGGTAACGTTTAGAATAGCAATGTACTTCAAATGAGTATTGAGTCTATTGAATATCTGCAACTGTTACATTTTGTCTAAACTGAAGATTCAGATTTGATCTCCCCTCGTAGTGACATGCTAAGCTCAAAATTGAAGTATTCTTTGATGCTATTCAGCACATAGGCGGGGAAAAAATAAAGAATACACAGATTATACTAAAACCTCTGTGGAGGCCAGGCTCTGATGCGGTCCCACATCAAGTTCTAGGAAAAATTGGTGAGAAATAATAAATCATATAATATGATAAACAACTCAACCTCAACCCACTAATGTATCTGTTGCCCATTCCCCAAACCTTCACCATTTTGTGCAACCATTGCTGGTGCTAGCTAGTAGCTACTATTATGCTTTGACATGGCTTATAAATAGTATATGCTGGTTACGTAAACATAGAACAAGTAACGTGAAACTTAGGACGTGAAGTTCAGTATGTGTTTTACGATGGATTATCATATACTCCGTACCTTATTTTACAACTGCTTTTAATACTCATATGTGCCACGCGCACAGCACTTTTTTTCCCTTGTTCCTCCACACGCATGATACTTGGGCTCTATTTGGTTTGCGTATTTAGAGATAGAAAAGAAAAAGGAAAGGAAAACAAGAAGGAAAACTAGTTCCCTTGTATTTACTTTTCCCTTATGTTTTCCTTTATGCTCGAATAACATAAAAAATTACAAATTTATTGTGTCTTAAGAAAAGAGAAAGGGAAGTGACTCGCAACATGTAAAATTTTTAATTTATTTGACTCTGTTTCTTTACCTTTCTGTTTTCCTAACATTTTTCGCTAGTTAATGAAGTTACTGTGAAATCCAACCCATTGTAACGTAATATGCTCTTTTTCATTCTAATAACATTTGTAGGACTGTGTGAGAAGAAGAGTTATGAAATCGGTCATTGCAAACCCTTACTGCTCAGAGGCAGCTGCTAAGGATGCCATGGAAGCTGTCTGGGATGTTTGTTACAATGATACACAGCCATTTGACAGAGCTCCTTGATATTTGCAATCAAGACACTTATATCTCGATTATTTTTCCACCCGGCTGCAATTTCTACGAGGATGGTATGAAATTCATGTAACAGTTGAATCATATATAAATTGTTGAGCTACAAAGAATGTCATAACTCGAAACACTAGGGTCTTTTCTTCCAGATTTTTCCTCGATTTTCTCGTATAAGATCTCACTATTTTCATTTATTATTAAGTGGGACCATCATCAAATTTTGTGATGGTCACTGAAATTTTAGTGTTAATAGTGGATTACCACTTGAGGTGGGTAGCCTGACAGAAAGCTTAATGTGATGGTGACATGGACTAATTTCTCTCTCAAAAGACTATGCAACTGCTCAATAGAGTATGTTTGATTTCATTTTCACAAGCATTCATTCATGCATTAAAATTGGCAGAGCGTAAAAAATGTATATAGCTACCAAATAGCTGGATGGTGGGAACAATTCTCTTGATGGCTTTATGACTCTGGGTGGTTTGTGGGTCACTGGTCACTAATATCGAATATCTACATTGTGATAACTGATAAGTTTGTAAATAGGACGTGCATTAAAGAACAAGAAACAACTCGTACATTGTTCGGAGTAAAATTGTGTATATAAAGATTAATATAGTGTACAAAAATACGTAATATCTCAGCAAAGTTCGTTTACTTCTATGAAAATTTTGTTTTTGATATTTAACAAGAATGAAAATCAAATATTGTAGTCAAAACAATAGGGTACATTGGCAAAATAAGGAACCTACGAAATGGATGCCCAAAATCCAAGAGAAATTGTAAACACTAAACTCAATGATTACAATTTTCTTTTTTAAGGTATTAAACTCAATGATAAGTCGTTTAAAGAATCATATGGATTTCGAATTGTGCTCTATTGATTGTAATTCTTAGTAAAATCAATAATATTCCTCTTTCGTTTGGAAAACAAAGGTCAATTTGTATATTTTGACCCAAAAAAAAAAAAAATTAGGCATATCTTCACCCTGCAGTCTACATCATAACATCACCCATATTCACAATATTTTCATTGTCAAACATCAGCAAACATGTTGAAAAAAATATATACTTTTTTTGTGCTGGAAAAAAATAAATATATATATATATATATATACACACACACGAATTGCAGTGTAACATAACAACCATTTAACTAACAATTGTGACACTACGGCTTTGTTTGGTTCACGGATTTCGGGAGAGAAAAGTGAGGGGGAAGGAAAATAATATAGAAAACTAGTTCTTTTTACTTTATGGATGGGGCTAGTTTTCTATCATGTTTTCATTTCCCCTCTCTTTTTTTTCACGAAATCCATGAACCAAACAAAACCGTAGTGTCTAAACCCAAATATTTAGGTGGCTTGTTAGAGTCAACTGTCAATTATGTTTAGGCTTAATTACAAAATATATCATTGAAATTTGGTCTCTGTCTCATTTTAGTCGCGTAGTTTTAATTGCATCAATTTGATCGCTGAAATTTTTAAATAGCAATGAGAGAGAGAGACATTTGTTTAGTTGTTTCAATTTAGTTATGAAAATTCAGAGAGTTGATCGCTAGATTTAACGGGAAACACATAGGGCCTCTAGAAACGTGTCTGGCTCCTCTTTCTTCCTTCCACCATATACATCTTCTCTCTCCTCCCCTTATTCCCTCTTAATACGCGCTCTTCCCCCCCACCCCTCATTACTCCCATCTCTCTCTCTCTCTCTCTTATGGCCCCATCTGAGACTGCATCTGAGAGCACAGCCCCCGATGAAGTCTCCCACAAATCAAGAGTCACCGTTGTTGGCAGTGGCAATTGGGGCAGTGTCGCCGCCAAGCTCATTGCCTCCAATACCCTTAAACTCACCTCTTTTCGCGGTTTGTCATTTCATCTTCAAACATACTACTCCATTATTTTACATACATAAATGTATATGCATCTATGAATTGATAGGTAAATGATAGAACGAAAAAAAATATATATATATATATATATATATTACCCATTATTGTGAATTTTGATTCTGTAGTGATGAAATTCAGATGAAGTGAGGATGTGGGTATTCGAGGAGGTATTGCCAAGTGGTGAGAAACTCTCAAAGGTCATCAACAAAACCAATGTAAAATTGAACATTGCTCTTTCTTTCGTATATATATACTCCTATCTATTACAATATGCTGTAAATTACTGTTTTAAATGCTTACAATATTGTGTTAATTAACAGGAAAATGTTAAGTACCTTCCTGGTATTAAGCTTGGTAAAAATGTTGTTGCAGACCCAGACCTCGAACATGCAGGTTTTTTGTTTTGTTTTGTTTTGTTTTGTTTTTTTGTTTTTTGTTTTTGTTTTTGTTTTTGTTTTGTTTTGTTTTGTTTTTTTTTTTTTTTGTCTCCTGAATTAATTAAGCAATAACTTAATTAGATGAAAAGTTGAAACAATTTTGGTGGGTGATTTGTTGAACTGTGTATAACTGTTAATTGGAAGTATTATGTAGTGAGGGATTCAAATATGTTAGTTTTTGTGACCCCACATCAATTCATGGAAGGAATATGCAAAAAGATAGTTGGAAAGATTAGGGAAGGTGCGGAAGTGATTTCTCTGATTAAAGGAATGGAGGTGAAGATGGAAGGTCCATGTATGATATCTTCACTGATCTCACAACAGCTTGGGGTTAATTGTTGTGTTCTAATGGGGGTTAATATTGCTAATGAGGAGATTAGCCCAATTTTTCAGTTTAACTGTACATGTTATCCCACACCCAACCCCCCCCCCCCCCCCCCCCCCCATTGACCCGTTTGGCAATCGATTTTGTTAATCATTAGAAAGTGTTTATGCAGATTGCGGTAGAGAGGTTTAGTGAAGCAACAGTTGGATACAGAGAGAATAGAGAGAGCAGAGAAATGGGTTCAGTTATTCACTACCCCTTATTTCATTGTTTCAGCTGTAAGTGCCATTCCTAAATTGTTCCATTTCATTGTCTCAGCTGATAGATCAATATGCAACTATTAAGTCTGCAAGTCTTGGGGCGTATTACCCCAACCCAAGGTCTTGTGTTCGAGTCTACGCTCTCCGTTAACTGGTGTGTGCGAGGTAAACATGGTGCCATGATCGTGGGCCCACCACCCCCGGCTTTATCCTGCAGTGTCTAGTGAATCAAAAGGCTAGGCCTTGGAGAGGTTCCCATGTCACCGAAAAAAAAGTCTTCTTTTTTGTTTTCTTGGTGAACTATAAATCAATTCAGTCACCCAATTGCCTAAAATAAAAGCAGCAAACACTAATTTATAGCATACATACTGGTTAGACGGTATGACACGTATAGAAATTTTAGTAATCTATAGATGATTAATGTAAAAACAAGTAGAAACAATTTGTTTTATGCAGCAATTGATAATTAATTAAAACAAGCATCAGTTGAATGATTTGTTTTTTGTGGACCAAAAAAAAAAAATATTCAGGTGCAAGACGTGGAAGGAGTTGAACTATGTGGGACCCTGAAAAATATTGTGGCAATAGCAGCAGGTTTTGGCTGTCCACTAATTTTTTTTTTTTTTTTTTTTGCAATTGTTATGAAAAAGAATATGATATCCCTTACAACATCCTATGAACTAATGGAGGTTTTGATTTCTGATCAACAGGTTTTGTGGATGGCTTGGAGATGGGAAACAACACAAAGGTATAGCCAAACGTTTTAATAAAACTCAAACCACACACGCATATACACCACCAAACGTAACAAGTTCAATCTCTGCCTTCAAAAATCTAGAATCTTGACTGATTAAGCAATGATTTTTTAGGCTGCAATAATGAGAATTGGTCTAAGAGAAATGAAGGCCTTCTCCAAGCTGCTGTTTTCATCTGTCAAAGATAGCACCTTCTTCGAGAGTTGTGGTGTAGCTGATCTCATAACTACTTGCTGTAAGGAATCAAATGGATATATTCACTGTCTGACTTCCTATATCTGTACATTTAGGGATTCATACATGTTAGCTATAAGTTTATAACACATAGCTGCTGCATAATTATTTTGCTTCTATATGGCAGTAGGAGGAAGAAACAGGAAATGTGCCGAGGCTTTTGCCAGGAATGGCGGCAAAAGGTTTTACACTTCTACAAGTCCTTTATGCTTTGTTTGGTTTACAGATTAGTTACGGAAATAAAAAGGGAATGAAAAAGAGAAGGAAATAGGGAAAGAAAACCAAATCCCTAGTATTTTACCTGTACTCTAATAAATTAGAAACTTAAAAATTCTAATTTTTGAAATATTCTGAAAATGAGTTGAAAATCAAGAAAAAGAAAAGGAAATATATATATATATATTTTTTTTTTCCTTCGAGTTTTCAATTATTTTCCGTCCCTAAAATCTACGAACCAAATAGAGCCTTAGCACACAGTATTAGTAAATATTGATTCTAATAATGTTTGACCTTTGCTGATTCTCATGTGATGATTGCAGGTCTTTTGATGAGCTTGAAGCAGAGATGTTGCAGGGCCAAAAATTACAGGTAGACGCTGCTGTTTATAAGTTATTAACACACAGTGGTACCACTGATGTATATACATTGTGCTTTTCCTTCTGCCTAAGTGTAATAGATGCAAATAGAGCTCATGAGATGATTGGAACACTTGGAACCATAAAATTGAAGTACTAAAAAGAACAAGAGTACTCCTAAAATTCTTCCAGTAATTGCCATATTCATAGATTAATTGATGGAACAAAGGTAGGTATATCATATGTATATTGCACGAGATAAAACTATTTACTTTGAGAGAATATCATGGCAAATAGAAGTTATTTGTTAAGTTCTGTTAACATATTTCCTAGACAAGCTATTTCTCTAACCTTAATTGTGTTTTTTGAAGGGTGTCTCGACAGCAAAAGAGGTTTACGAGGTTTTAAGATATCAGGGATGGCTAGAGTTGTTCCCTCTTTTCACGACAGTGCATGAGATCTGTGTCGGTCGTCTTCCTCCATCGGCAATAGTTAAACATAGCGACAAAACACCCAAATTCTCGCTGTTGGAGGGCTCTACTCAGTTTTGCTAACACTATCATGGTTTGAAGTAATATTTCAATTCAAAGTTTTTGTACTAGCTTTCTTCATACATGTATGGAACATAATTGTCCTGCTAATTTATATACCATTTCGCAATATATACCAGTGGGGTGATAGGTTACACATGAAGCATGTTAGGAGCTTCAAAGGGTTTCACTTTGTTTGCTATACGTGAAATCAACACTATTAGTACTTGTGATGTATTATTTTTTTTCTCCCACTTCCATACATGTTCTGTATGGTGCATACATATGATTTATCTGTGCCGTATCCCTGATATTTACCCAGTGTGAAGGTATTTAATCATACAATTGATCAAGAAAAACACAAGTTATACATTGAACCTGGGAAAATCATGTTGTGCCTTGGCTAAGGGTTTGCAACCCCCTGCAATTATGTTCATTGAACTCGAGAAATAAACTCAAAAAGCAAGCTAACAAGTAACCAGATTTCTTTAATGAGGTTTGGAAATAAAAGTTGGGAACATTAGGCAACGATGAATAGGAGTAGGTTTAGGGTTTGGCAAGGACCCCTGCGCTATATGTTGAACAACTATAATCACCGAATTTAAGGCATTATTAATTAAAAGCAATGTAACTGGACTTCTTTATTTTGAGTTCGAATCTGGGAAATTTAGGTACTGATGAGTAGGGTTCGGAGATAAAACTAGGGAACTTTAGCCACTGATAACTACGGTTAGGTATATGTTGAACAACTATTTTCACCGAATTCAAGGAATAGACTTGAAAGCAAACCAACTAGACTTCTTTTACTGAGGGTCTGAATTCAAAATGGGACCGTTAAGCTACCAATGAATAGGGTTACAGTTTGGCAAGATCCCTACAGTGTTTTCAACAACTGTTTTTTAGAGAATGTGAGGAATAAAATAAAAGCAAGCCAGCTAGACTTCTTTAAGGAGGTTCTGAATTCATATTGGATACCTTTTGCCATTGACAAGAAGGGTTAGGGTTTGGCAAGGACCCCTAGCGTATGTTCAACAACTATCTTCAGAGAATTGAAGGAATGAAATCACAGCAAGCCAACCAGACTTCTTTAATGGAATTTTGAATTCAATTTGAGACCTCTAGCCACCGATAAGTAGGGGTTAAGGTTTCGCTCTGACCATTATATTTATGTTCAGAAAGAAATAAAAGCAAGCTAACCAGATTTTTAATGAGGTTCTGCAACAATTAATAGGGAAACTGGGAAAGTGCTTGCCTATTTACCAGGTAGGTCCAGGGTACCAAATGAACATATATATATATATATATATATATTTTATTGTTGCAAAAATAGGGTATGCCAAATCTCTTAAATTGTAATTCTAAATGTAGGTGCACCCAATCAAGAGCGAAAAAAGGATAACCTAAAGGGGCACAGCAAGAACACCACAGGCATAATCCCATAATGATATCACACTCTTTCCTATTCACGTCATAGTTATTATAAAGCTTCCACAAGCCAACTAAAAAGAGCTGGAAAACCATAAATTAAACATAAAATACGAAGAACCCAAAAAAAAGATGGAAAAAAAACAAAAGAACAAAAAAAGAGAAAAAAAGAAAACCAAAGCCACCTTTTTTTTCTTTTTCTTGAGACACAAAACAATGCATGAATTTTACAGTTGGTGTAAGAAAAGTTACCCAGTCCGTATTCTATCCAACCAATCAACACTCTTGCGGCCTTTTTCTATCTGATGATCGATGCTCTTTCGGGATTTCTCAATGCAATCCACACTTCTCCGAGACCTTTCCATTTGGTCAAAAGGGATTCGTAGTTTTTCTAGCTTGTCACCATTGTTTGAGTGATTTTTCAGTTTCTCGGGCCTATCGGTGCTGTGTCTTGGTTTCTCTCTCCGGTCAGTGCTTTTTCTTGAAGCTTCGAAAACATCAGTACTCCTCCTGGACGGCTCAAACTGGTCTACGCTTCTCCTAGAAGTCATCCTCTGGGAAGGCGATTTCTCGACAGTTGATATGAACTTCTTTAAATGCCTGATGAACTCTGGATAAAGCTCTAAATCACAATGGCTCCCTCCTTTAATCCAAAGCGGTTCATACTTGTCTTTACACAGTTCCCAGAGTTGCTTACCATGAGAGCAATCCACAACTTCATCCGAAGTTCCCTGCCCCAATGGTTGAAAAGTAAAAATAAAATAAAATAACAAGAGAAATGTCTGAATCCTAAAATATTTGAGATCTAATCAGTATTTGGAAAGGTGCACTCCATCTTCTCAACAATTTTCTCACAGAATTTAGCATGAGAAAAAAAATTTAGTGAGTCTTTACAGGAAATACCCAAAGAGGCCGAGATTTTAATGTTAATAAGCATAAAAGAGCAAGAATATGATAAGTTCCATGAAATTATGGCATTTTTTTGGGCATATTTTGTGTGTAAAGATAATAAATGCATCATCCAACAACATCAAAACTCTTGTTTTCAAAATCCGCAATTAGTTAGAATAGATGAAGCCTAATGTGTGTGTGTGTGTGTGTGTGTAATCAAGCAACTAGTTCAGAAAGTTGAAGACTAGACAAGATAAGATCTGCAAGAATGGGCTGCCCTGAATTGGAAGGGGAAGAAACGTAATTGGAAGGGAAAGAACCTAATCAGGTTGTTCTTAATATTTGTCTAGCCACGACTATCTACCATATATGGATGGAGAGGAATTCTAGGATCTTCAGAAATTTCTATCGGGATCATCAATCTGTTCTTCGGGGCATTTTTTACACTGTCAGAAATTGTATTATTTCATGGAAACTACCTTGGTCTAAGTTCAGAGACTGTTTGATGGCTTGGGGTATTTCTGAAGGGCAATCTTATTGAGGCTTATTCTTTTGTTTGGCTTAATTAGCTATTTTGTATTTCTGGTCCTTCTTTCTTTTTGCTGAGATCTTTTGATCATTTTTTCTGAGGTCTGCCCCTTGTAGGTTGTAATCCTTTTTTTCAAACACTAACCTTTTCCCGAAAAAAAAAAAAAAAAAGATCTGCAAGAATGTAAAATTCAGCACCCAAAGACTTGACAAATGACAATGACTCCAAAACCCATACGGGTGACCCACTATAAGTTTGTATTCTTGTTTGGCTTTGATCCTTTCACATAGGCCAGAAAACTATTGCAGCAGAAGTGTCAGATTTGGTTTGAATCAATAGATCAGAGAATAAGTATGGCGTAATATTGATGATGAGGTCAGTACATATCACAAGAGGGTTTTGAATTACAAGAAAAATATTAGGATATGACCAAAAAGCCTAACTCATATCTTCAAATTTTAGTATTTCAATAAAAATAATGTTTTCCTTGCATGGAAAATTAGTAACAAAGTAGCAAGAATGGAATTTTTATTCTCTTCTTAATTTAGTTATGTGCTTAGTTCAGGGGAATCAAAATAAATTTAAGCAGATTACGAAGGAAATGCGTCTACTCAAGAATTCATCCTTGTCATATCATGTCTCATGAATCCATACTGGTACAGGTATTATTTCTAAAAATATCACATACACTCTCATAGAGCAAATTATCGGGAAAAGGCAAACTTACATGAATGATCAGTACAGGACAATTAACCAGGGGAATTTTGTCAATGTTCTGCACACAATGAACACAAATAATGAAAAAAGTTATAATCCTTTTGACAAAAAAAAAATAATAATAAAATTAGTGAAACTAGAGATATGGTCTGTAGAAAGATTAGTGTTTTACCTTATAGATGTCAAACCAGTATGTGCGTTTCACAGGATACATGACCCTTAAGCCTGAGAGAATAGGACTATGCAGAACCACAGCTCTCAAACGAGGGAGACGGGCTGCAAGATCCAATGTGGGGCCACTCCCAACGGATTGGCCGTAGAGGATCACATCCTCCTGCTTAATACCATAGCTATCCTCAAGACACTTGTATGCCGCTTCTATATCTGCGTATGTATTCTGCTCACTTGGCTGCAATACAAGAAACATAGGAGCTATAGATGATGTTCTCAGCCATACAAGAAACACCATATACATTGTTCTGAAGTATTCTATACAGTGTTTGTCAATTAACACATACCTTCCCAGAAGACTGTCCATACCCAGAATAGTCATACCTGCACAAAATTACATATGTATGAGAAACCAGACAATCCTTTGCTTAAGTAGTAACTACATACATTATGATTCTTGAAATACAAATGTCCATCTGTATCATGATCATCAGTTAAGCAATTTATAACTTAGCAACCGTAGTTACCCGTATTGTATTGGGGTTTCAGATCCACATACGACATACAACTTGATCAAGAATGCTATAGCGGCATATATATATATATATAAGCTTCTATAATGGAATATACTTTTGTTATGACAACCCAGTTCGCCAAACAGTCTAGGATCAGATAACAAACTATAAATGTATGAGAGAGTAGATTAATATTGAGTCAATTCAGAACCGGCCAAGTGCCAAATCATCATGCCAATATGTAATTTCAGTTGTAATTAGAAAGATTAAGCTTAATATTGCTACCCAATAAAGTTAAAATCCTGAAAAGAAAAATTTAACCATCCAATATACACCATCATTCTGAAATACCAATTGTGTAAATTTGTGAAGTGGCAGAGTCATCCTTAAAAACAATTAATATATGTATACAGACAAATCAACAAACAGATCCTCAAGAGGAAAGTAAAGATTATCTACATAAATTTGAGTAATCCATATAAGCAATTAAAAAACTAAAGTAAATCACTTCACCAAAGATTAGGAATACAATCGATTGAATTCTGATGCTAAGAACTAAAGCTACAAAAAAGTTGAGATTCTTGTAAATTGAAAATACAAATTAAAAACCAGCATAAACTACACTCATAGTACATGTGAGTTCATCAAGATCTCTTTCTCTGGAACTCCAAATCACTCAAATTGTCAATAACCCAGGTACCAGAAACAACAAAACTTTTTAAATTATTATATGAAAAAGCTCCGGAATTACTCTATAAAGAAACCCAGATGCCAATAATGACAAAATTGTATGAATAAAAAACCAAGGGGGGAAAGGAAAAAAAAAAAAAAAGACTCTAGAATTGAACATATAATCTATACATGTGTGTATGAATAGAGAGGGAGAGAAGAAAAGAGTGGGTACCCCATGAGATTAACTTTTAAGAGGATGCTCAATTTGATGAAGACCTCATACATCTGACCCAGATCGGCGGCGTTACCGTGAGAGTAAAGGAGAGTAGAGGTGGCCATGGGGTGCCGAACATAGATTGCAACAATCTCGGACCCTCGACGAGTGGGCAATTTCAATACTTCTACGTTTTCACGGTGAGGGAATGGAGTGAGAAGCAACAGACCAGTGAGCTCGTCGGTGACCAGCTTGTACGAAGCTGGGTTCGGCGGGAAGAAGGCTAACTTGGCCGCCATTGATGATGTCATCCCACCCATCTCTCTCTCTCTCTCTCTCTCTCTCTCTCTCTCTCAAATTTCAGTCTCTCTGTTCACTTTTGCTAAAAATCGGCTAGTGCCCTCTTGTATGGATTAATTATTTCTTTCTCTTTTTTCTCTTTGGTCTGAAAACTTAAATCGACATTCCTTCTTGATACTTTCCAGAAGATTAAACTTTTGAGAGAGAGAGAGAGAGAGTGTGTGTGTGTTTTTTTTACTTGGGGTTGGGGACCTTGGGGGTCCTATGTACTCATCAGTAGACAGTAATCATAAATCACGCATGAAACTTTATATCATTGTCATCCGAAATCAGCGACTCTCTCTCAGTCTCAGGTAACGTAACTGCTTCGTATACCCAAATAGTATTGGTTGTATTTGTAATCTCGTCTTAGAAATAAGGGCTACATGATTTGATAAAGTGATTTAATTGGGTAGGAATAACATGTCATCTTTTTACCGTTATAACTAATATTTTTCTGTCATATACATTGTCCAAATTGTAAATGGGTATTACCCACAAATTGTAAATGGGTACTATCCGAAGGCAGCCGTACCCGTTTGAAATTGAGGATCCGTTTTGGATTGTAGGGTCAAAAACTTGTTAGTGACTATGAAACTCTTTCATATATTTAACAAAATGGTTTTTAAAATTACAATCATATGAATAAGACTGTAGTCACTAATACTGTTACAAATAAAACTTGCTAACACTCTATTTCTCTTTCGTGCGACACTATAAAATTTACTAAAAATAAAGTACTATTGAAGAGAAATAGAGTGTTAGTGAATTTTGCTTGTGAAAGTGTTAATAACCAGCATTACTCTTACAACATATTAGAACATATTTATAACTTTTTGAAATCAAAAGCATTAAGGCTATATACAAGCCTACAACCACATCACTACGGTTTTACAATAGAATGTATTTTTATTTTTTTATTTTCCCTTGTTCCTTTTTGCTATGGTAAAACCATAGTGATATTGACTACAGCCATATCCCTAGTTACTTGGCAGTAAACAGTTACATGACCAGAGTTTAATTACCCGAAAAGAG
The DNA here is from genome assembly GCA_033977485.1 of Hydrangea macrophylla. NCBI lineage: Eukaryota > Viridiplantae > Streptophyta > Magnoliopsida > Cornales > Hydrangeaceae > Hydrangea > Hydrangea macrophylla. The sequence goes on along the minus strand of CM066984.1, from coordinate 129,184,211 downwards.
AGAGAGAGAGGTCCTAGTAATGTTGACTTTCTGTCTACAGTGTTCTTTATTCCATTTAATTTCAATTTATTTCTAGGTTTACCATATTAATTAACAAGAAATCTGTATGAAACATTTTGGTGGTTTTGGTTGTACATACATACTATTAGTAAATATTATGGCTAAGTATCAAAATGTGTAACTAGGTTACAAATAATAGTAATTTTGAAAATCACTTTGTTTTTAATGTGATAACTTTGAAAATCACATTACTAATAGGCTTTAAATTACACATTTTGTAACAAAAGTAACACAACTTACACCTTATTGGCACAAAATTAAAATGTATGATACAATCAAAACCAAGAGGTGTACCATAGAAGCTCCCTAATTACCCTCTTTAAGCTGTCTCTTTACTAATTGTGATCTTTTTCTTATGGTGGTTTTAGTAATCATTGGAGGACCACTACGAGAGCTTGAAATATTGACTTTTTTCCTTGTTTTGGTATAGAGTAAAGATTGGGACATACCCAAATACATAACTTTTGAGACACAACTCAAAAGATGTGTCTATATCTCTCATGTGATGTCACTAGACCCCACAGTGACACAGGAAAGAGATAGACACATCTCTTAGGTTGTGTCCAAAAAATTGTGTCTTTGGATGTGTCCCAAGTATTACCCTTTGGTATAATAGAATTTTTGTGTCGCACAAATGTGGTTTGCAAACCAAAAATAAAAATAAAAAATTTAACAACAATAACTATCTAATATATATATATATATATATATATATATATGAAAACAAAAACCTTTTATTTTGCCACCTCAACATCTATGTGGCAGCCTATATAAAGAGCATTTCCTCTCTCTCTCTCTCTCTCTCTCTCTCTCTCTCTCTCTCTCTCATCTTAACCATTTCTAATTAATGCTAATAAAACATAAAATAATAGTACTTATCGAAAATTATATATTACATATCCTTCACTGTATTTCCTAAAATTAATATACTAGACATTGACCAAATATGCATTTACCATATTCATTTTGAATTTGTAACCATAAAAAATCATAGCCCCTTATATATATATACACACATATGTATATGATTCTCCTTTCCACTTTACTTAATTGACAGTTCAATTTTTTGTCTTCCTTTTGGCTGAGTAATTGCACTTGCACTTTCAATTGATATGAATTGTTGATTGACATTTTTATTTTCAATATGCAGAGATGAAAGCATAAACCACTCAATGAAGTATGAAGATTATTGTGCCTATAAACACAGTCTGAGAAAATAGGTCATATTTTATTTAGCTTATTTTTTTTCTTTTGCAATTAGTAATCTTATTATGTTAAATTACAATCCATACTATGGTAACTAAAACTTTGCAACATAGGGAATGAGTTTTGGATTCTCAGCCCATACATGGGCTATAATCCCAATAGCACCCATGTGGTTTTTGGTATGACAATAATTTTATATTTATTTTCGTTTTTTTTTTTTATTTTTATTTTTTTAATTTTTTCCATTTAAAAAAAATTATGGTCCAATCAAGGCCACGTAGACGACGTCGAAGATCCACGCCCAAGGAAATAGTGCGCGTTTTATTTTTCTAAGTCATAGCTAAACATGGAGACCATGCACAATCCTAGAACACGTTATGAATTTCTCTGATATGGATTAGGTTAGTTTCTTTATGCTAAGATCTATTAACTATTGTATATGTTCTATTTTATCTCAATTTTATTTTCTTTTCTAGTTTTGTTTTTGGAACTATGTACAAGTTTTGTTTTAGGTGTATGTAAAAAAAAAAAAAAAAAGGCATAGATCAAGCACATGAATATTTAGAACCAGAAATTTCTGCAACTATTTCTAACATCAGTTGATGAATTGTCATGCTGTTGTGAATCTTCATTTTCATCTAAAGTAATTCTGTTAGTATATCTCTACTATCTTTATTTGTCTAATGACAAGAATTCTCAAGTTAAGTTTCGCAATCCTTATATTTGAATATAACCGACGAGGCCAGCTCTACCTATTTGATTAACTGCAGCAAAGTCTCTTATAACTGCACAAATTATTTTCAAAGTTGCATCTGTTGCAAGAAAGGCCCTCATGCATCAATCAAACTTTAATTGGACACTAGAGTTGGTATGCTTCATTTAAAACACGTGCTACAAAACAAGAGAATAGTGATTGTTTTTATATTCCACCAATGTAAAGTGCTAAACAACTTTCTATGAACATTTATTTAAAAGAGAGAAATAGTTTGCTCAACGACTGGAAAAATAATTTCAATAATTTTAGAAAAGAAGTTTATTTTCATCAACCAAACTATATTATTTGAGCAATATCATGAGATTGATTATACTAATATTATCGTCCAATAGTAGTGCTATAACTTCCAAATTCTTATCCTAAATTGGTTCCAACACACGCGATAGTAAGACAACAATCATTATAGAAAAATGTAATATCGCCAAAGTTGGTTTAGTGATCCCAGAAGAGTAAATGCTATGCTTTTCAAATTTATATCCCAAATATAGATTCAACACATGTGGCAGTGGACCCGCTTAGTTTTCATTGGAAGATGTTCAAGTGGTCCCACTATTATTGAAGGCGATCCCAATACACATGTTGAGAACCATATTTGGGATATAATTTTATGTCCATGAAACAACCTTTAGCGTCAATTATTGTTTATTAGTCTAAGCCGTTGAAAGATCAATAATCGTTTTTTTTAGCTTAACTAAGTTTACCTATGGTATTTATACTTTTGTTTTATTTGTTTGAATTTGGACTGCTAATAGATTTTGGTCACTCATCAGATTAGAATTTTCATGGATTTGGAATCTGTTACTTTAGCACCTTAAAAAAAGAAAAAAAGGACAGAGAAAAAACGATAAGAGCTGACAATATTTGAAAGCTCATCATTTGAGCATAAACCCTTGATCATTTTGATTTAACTCTTTACCATTATTTTCTGAATAATGTTGTACTTTCTAAATTCTAATCCCAAATTTGCATCCCAAATATTGTGGCAGTGGGACCACCACCAATAATGACAGGATCACTTCAACATCATCTAATCAAAATCTAGCACAATCACATCAATTGGGATGTGAATTCGAAATTTGGATTTGGTAAGTATAGCATTTCTCTTATTTTCTTCTTTACTTTTTAGAAAACAACACACTCTCATTTAGTGTTGGCCATGCTGTTTTTTCACAAAACGGCTTTTCTTATCAAACATGTTTTGTTGTTTTCATTTCCTTTTTTTTTCCCTAGAGCGGCCATATTTTACCAAACACATATTCTTTTTTTGTTCTTAAAAACTAAACACAAGCTTCTTAAAAAACAAAACAAAACAAAAAATGTTATCAAACGTCACCTTAGCTTTTTGGAAGTTTTTTAAAGAAGGAAATTATTTTCTTCTTCTTTTTTCGTTCAGGCTTTTGAAAGAAAGTAAAACGAAAAGAAAAAAGAAATGATTTATTGGCTTTTTCCAAAAACAATTATGTGGAGCATATAGTCATATTGGCTTTTTTTTTTTTTTGGTACTTCTGAAGGAAAAAAGAAAAGAAAAAATAGATGTAATTGGGGGACTTCTCTAAAAATCATATTAGTTTTAATATATATTTTAAACTTTTTAGTTGGACAAATATCTCTCTTTTATGAGACATTTGCACACGTCGATCAATAAATATACAAATTTTTTTATCGTTTTAAATCACTTGCAATATCTTTCTCCTATTTTTTTTAATTTAATACTATTTTTTGTCATGTGATACTTTTGTCTTGCTAACTCTCCCGTGCATTGCACGGGGTCATTACTATTATATATATATATATATATACTAGAGCACTGCACGTGCCAATCTCCTTTCTATTAGCACTGTTGGCTTTTACAATTTAGCTACTTTTATATTTTGTCAATTTTAATTTGAATCTCCTTCTCAATTGTGCAATAATTTAATAAATGAATAAAAAACAACAATGTCAGTATTTCTGTATTATTTACATTAATTTATCTCCGTTCCTATAATTTGTATAATCATACAGAATTTAGAAGTCATGATTTTGAAGCTATAGATTGACTTCTAAATTCAGTATTATTATACAAATTATAACTAAAAGATCAAAATTTTGGCATATGTTATGTGTATTAATTCAATTTATAGGTATTTGTGTATGTAATATTAACATTTGCAATTGTACGAAATCAAATTTTAAAATATTAAAATATCATACAAAATTGTGGTTTGAACTTAGTTTAAACTGAAGCTAGGCATCGAATGTCTAAAGTCAGAGTTTAGAGTTTAGGGTATCAAAATAGGTATTGAATAGACTTACATATAAACATGAATCATAACCCTACCACATAAGATTTGGGAAGCATAGTATTACTCCAATTATATTTATATCAATAAACACAAGATACATGCATTTAAAGCATGTGTGTGGTTGGTGTTGTGTGCCTAGCATTACTGTATTTATATTGGCATGTGTGCAATATGATCAAAATAATTATTACTCCTACGATACAAATTGTAACTAAAAGACCAAAAATAAGCATACAAGGCAATGAGGTTGTTTCACTTGTTTGTCTGTGCTTATGTTTATGCGATTGTGCCTATTCCCCTGGTATTAGCTTCGTTGACTTCTTTTTGCAATTTTTAATCTTCTTATCAAGTGCATAATAATTTAATAAATTAATAAAAGACATTATCTTCTCTCGAAATATCTGACAATGTGGCTACTTTTCTATTATTAATTTTTCCCCCCTTGTCGATGTCCGGTACATGTTGTATGAGCCCCTTTTTGAGGTTTAGTGCTACCTAGGTTGTAGCAATTCCAAACTAAGTTATAACATTTTAGTACTAAAATGTTGTCAAAATGTTGTAAGTAATGGAAAAAGTTCCCTATTGGTCTTAACTACTATATTATAGGTGAACTATTAAACCAACAAAAATGGTCCATTCATTGTTTTTGAGAAAAACATTGAATGTAATAATTGTTAAATCAGAATTTTTTAGTTATCTTTTTCCTTAGATTATGATTTTTTGTTTCCATACTTGGTACTATTTGTTCCACTTTGAAGTGGTAATAGATAATTTTGTAGATGATTTGGTATGAGATTTGAGTAAAAGTCCTAATTTATCTTTTATGTTTTATTTTTTTCCCCCTAAAAAAAAGCTAAATATGAAATGTTTTGCCTGTGGCCTCTTGATGGTTCAACTTCCCAATGATTCTTTAATTTTTCCTTTCATTGCTTTCTCAATTTGTCTATTTTTCATGGGAAATTTGAATGTGGAGGGTTGACTCTCTATAGTCATTAACATGACTCATATAATGAACATAAGCCTAATTACGTAATGCAAGAATACGTTAAATCTAATCCAAACCGATTTGTATTCAACTTGGAAAACATGACCTCAATGTAGAATGTCTTGGTTACATATTCCAACGACATACAAAGGCCTTGCCGAACTTGGTTTGTGGGATCAAATTTGTTGGCTTGTTGTAGGTAATATATTGTCTCGAATTATCTTGATTGACTTTAAAAATGTGAGTACTTTTCTCATTTGAGTTGTGTTATAGTTTTGTTGGGTTTTTTTTTTTGGCAATTTATAATATGGTTACCAATTGTGTAATAATTTAATAAATTAATGAAAAACATTATCTTCTATCGAATTATCTTCCTTCAAGTTTATAGTATGATTACTTGTATATTATTGGTATTTTCTCCCATTTGGATTGTGTTATGGCATTCAAATGTTGTAACTAATAATACAGGGTCAGGAAAATGAAATATGAGTAAGCATACTTTTGAACTATGCTTCCACAATACCTTGTGTGGTCCCATTTTATGTGTCTACATATTTTTATGACTTATTTTCGTGTCCATATATTCAAAGTTCCTTAATAAACAATATTTCTGTAATAGTAGATGGTATGTGTGTGTAATAAAATTACATTTACATGTATGTGTGTGTAAAATAAATTTATATCCATGTGTTAAAACAAAAAGTAAAACGTTCATTTGGTATATACATCTGCAATTGTCATCTGATATCAATTATTCATATTTTTATGAGTTAATTTAATTTCCATATATTCAAAGTTCGGGAAAGGAGAAAAGTCATAGTATGTGTAAAAACAAACCCACAATATAGTAATCCTTAATTTCAGGACAAAAATTCACCAAAATGTAAAATATTATAGAAAAATACTTAATTAGCCAATATTATTGATTTTGTGTTAAAGTGAATGATAATATGCAACAAAATCTTAACGTAAATGTAATTATACACATTAGAATATATAAATCCTAATTTTGAGGGAAGAAGTTGACCATAATGTAAATATTAGTAACCAATTCGTAAATAGCCACTAAAATAGCCACTTAAAAAAAAAAAAAAAAAACTTTTTTGAAGCAAATAATAAACATCGCAAAACTTGTTGACCGAAATAATTAGACACAATATTGAATATAAATCCTAAATTTGAGGGAAGAAGTTGACCAGAATATAAATATTAGTGACCAATTCGTAAATAGCCACTTTTATTTAAGCGAATACTAAATCCCAAAACTTGTTGACCTAAATATAATTTGGCACAATATTGTTGATTGAAACCTCATTATTATATTAAATAAAATTTTCGAAAGCTAACCTGAATGTAATAATTCAACTGCAATGATAGAATTACCCTCACACAAATGAATGTATCTATGATGATTATAGAGATGTATAAGTAATTATGGTATAGTGAAGGGATATTATAGTATTTAAATAACTCCGCAATCAACATTTAGGTTCTTTCATATATAGGAGGTTGATATGGGAAATGTTTCACACACATTTTTTGACACACTTTTGACACAAAGTGTCATTCGGCTATTGATTATCGCGGGCCCCACCACCGAATGCATCTCGACCATCGAAAATCAATGGATGAGATGTGTTCGGTGGTAGGATCCACGCCAATCAATTGCCGGATGACACATTGTGTTAAAAAGTTTGTCAAAAAATGTGTGTAGCACCTCTCTCTCTCTCTCTCTCTCTCTCTATATATATATATATATATTTATATAGGGAAAGACTCTTAGGGTAAGTGCACTAACCCGCGCCCTGTCCTGCCGCCCCACTAATCTGCAGATTTTTTTAGACTTCTTGAATCAGGCACTTACCCAGTGCACCTACGAGCCTGATTTCTTTAGAATTGAATGGAAAACGGAGAGGTAAAGAAAAAACATAAAAAAAAACAAAAACAAAAAACCTCTACCAAGCTAAGATTAGAAATGTAATACTCAGTTATGTATTGTAATATTACATAAAGACTTTAATATAAAACTTACCAAGGGCTATAAAATATTAAAAGTGTTGAGGGTTTTTTTTTCTCTTTTTTTTTTTGAGTCTAAAGGAGTTGAGTTTTAAGATAGAAATGTGCAAATAATAACAAAGAATTAAACCTCTCTCGATTTATGTAATTCTACTCATAAAAGCTTTGAGCAATTGATTTTAGATTCTTTATTTCTTATTTTATTCCAGTTTTAAATATTATATGTATCAGAGTTCCTTCTATGCTAGCTGCTCTAGAGGGAACATTCTTTCCAACATCCTGACAAATAACGATAGATATACTCTGTGTAATACTAGGGAGTAGGGACACAACCGTTTACATAATTTTTGGAACACAACCCAAAAAAAATATGTCTATCTCTCTCTTTTATTACTGTAAGGTTCAGTGACATCATATGAGAGAGATAGACACATCTTTTGAATTATGTCCCAAAAGTTATGTGAATGAGTGTGTCACAATCTTTACTCATACTCCGTTCAACATTTTTTGGGTCTATATAATAAATATTACAGGCCCCCAATCTTTGGGTGGTTTTATTTTTATGGGATTTTCTACTCTTGTTATTACTAGTGCGGATTTTGAATACATTATAAGAACTTGTTCTACTGTTCACCCAAAAAAAAAAACCGATTCTGTACATATGTTAGATAAAAATTACTATTCTTAAGCCAATAACAATTAGATTGAGAACGGAAATAATCTGATTTTATTTTATGTATTCCCAGATATTGCCCTATAATTACATTGAATATTAAAACCTGAAAAAGCATCCACCAAACACTAAAACCTTAGAGTAAAGATTGGGACACACTCATAGACACAACTTTTGGGACACAACCCAAAAGATATATATATCCTATGATGTCACTGGACTCTATAGTACACAGGAGAGAGATAAACACATCTCTTCGGTTATGTCCCAAAAGTTGTGTCTTTGGGTGTGTCTCAAATATTACCCAAAACAGGGAATAATCATGAAATGAGGATCAACAACGGACAAACACTAATATTAATGAAGAAAATGACTTAAGAACAACTAATAATATAATCAGAAGACAAAATTTTAGGGGAAAAAAAATAATTAAATAACAATTATTAAAAGACGATGAATTAGAAGACAAGAGGGCATGTTACAATGGGGTACATCAGTACTTACATGATTACAAGAGAAGGAAAGAGAAACAAGTAAAGTGTGGGTCTCACTCAAATTGATAGTATCTTCATTTAACTTATGGGAAGTTGAGATATCTACGAGGCAAGACACATGAGATACCTTGTAAGCAAGCATGTGTCATCTACAAAATTCGGCCACAAACATGTTGACACGACAAATTGTCTAACAAAAATAAAATAAAATAAATTTTACACATGCTACACATTACTTTCTTAAAAGCATCCGTGCTGCCTAGATTATACAACAGTGCTTTTGTAAAACTTGGGAGTTTCACAACAGGTTGCTCCAAGACAAGTTTGAGTATCACTGTATCAGATTCTATTAAGTTTCTCAGCCACTTCTGTCCAAAATAAAAATGGCATCACCACCAAAATCTTTTAAGGGACCAAATGGTGAATGGCTGTTCATGTGTTGGTCAACACAACACAAGGGTAGCCTAATCTGACATGGGGGCTGAGTTGGGTTTGTCTCTGTTGTCAAGAACACTGGGTAGTGAAACTAAGAAAGGGTTGTCCCCTTCATCAAGAACATTGAGTCATGCCCCCCCCCCCCCCCCCCCCCCTCTAAAACTTGGGGTGGGGTTGAGTGATAATATACCCAGAAAAGAACAGTTAAGGGTGATTTCAAAACATTGCATATGCATGGCCACAAGATAATAATTCCACCTGGATGAAGTTCGATATACATACATTGTTGAGACAAACAGTCATAGACAAGACAATTGCAGGAAAAAGAGAATGTACTCAACCCAATAACAGCTGCCATTGAGGACAAATTCCCATCTGTCCTTCAATGCTTAACTGTCGGAAATTATTTCATCCCGAAAAATATGTGGCTACAAACATCGAAAAGAAAACAAATGCTCTTCGTCATAACACAATAGTCATTGACTCAAAGACTCTACAAATTAAGCCAGATCAATTTTCCACATTCATGCTTGATATGGTTAGTGTACTTCCTATATGTAAAAAACAGAAAGGCCAAAAAATGAAGGTATTAAGAAGTTATCCCGCGAAAGATGGTCTTACGATTCAAAGACTCTAGAAATTAAGCCAGATCAATTTTCCACATTCATGCTTGATATGGTTAGTGTACTTCCTATATGTAAAAAACAGAAAGGCAAAAAAATGAAGGTATTAAGAAGTTACCCCGTGAAAGATGGTCTTACGATGTATTATAAGTAAGCGATGGAGGAGACACTATGTTGAATTTCCATCCAAAAGTGCCAAATCAGGAGAAAACCCGAAGAAAAAATAAAAAACAAAAACCAAACAAAACAAAACAAAACAAAACAAAAACAAAAACAATAACAATAAAAATAAATAAATAAACAATGATAGGTCTACCACAACAAGTATCTTAAAATATAGAGCATGCAGGAACTTTGTATTCTTAAGACTTCTCTAAACATTCACTGTAATTGGAAACAGTATTCCGGTGCCACAAAGTCAGTGTGGTAGAAGTAAAACAATCTACGTTGGAATATTTGGGTATCCCGAAATCATTCTCAGAGATGTTTAGCAAGGAAATACAAGAAAGAAGCGACGGGTTCAGAACTCAGTCAGAGAGCTTGAGTATGGAAATAAATTAAAGGACTGACAAGCTCTAAAACAGAAAAGAACCTCCAAGATATAATTTAAGTACAATTGGGCAAGACCGAGCTGTTACACTTCCTTCACTGGCTCCTTTGCAAAGATTTATGGTGGCTTGGGAGTTATGGACCATGTAACATGCTAATGTATATTTGCAGAACTCAATGGGTAATGGCTAAAAGTTTGCAACACAATTTACAGGCCCTGGAAAGGAACGAAAGTCAGAAATTAACACATGAGAGTTTGGCAAATGCCCCCTTCATTTATTTATATTTTTACTTTTTGGTATACAAGATGTGGAGACATTCCAAATTTCCACCTTTATTAGGGAAGTTCCTACCACATTGATCTGCCAGAATGCCTAGAGATAAGTCCGTTGGAATAACATCCAAAACAAAAAATCAACCTCTCGGTTTGCCTCTAGATTTGAAGGTGCAAGGGAGTGATCTCCAACACGGAGATCTCTCTCTCTCTCTCTCTCTCTCTCTCTCTCTCTCTCTTCATGTTGGAGATCACTCCCTTGCACCTTCCTACAAGAAAATAGCAGTTTTTCACCAAGGCACGAATCGGCTGCTTCTCCTCATTCTTCCTTATCAGGTTGCAACCCACTTCTGAATCTGTCTCCACTAGGGGTGAAAGAAAACCGAAATAAACCGAACCACCGAACCGAACCGATCGGTTCGGTCGGTTTTCATAGGTGTGGTGCAGTGTACCGAACCGAACCGAACCGAAAATTAAGCCCAAAACCGAAAAAACCGAACCGAACCGTTCGGTCGGTGAAAAAACCCTCCCAAAACCGACCGAACCGAACCGAACCGATTTCACCCCTAGGACTCTCCACTCGAATCTACCGAAGGCCCCCTTTGTTTATGGTGGTGCCTTTGGAATGAGAGAAACTGTAGAGCTTTTGAGGAGTTAAAACCCCTGTTTTAAACATAGTGTATTACCCTTCCTGATTATTTGATCTAAAGGGAGTAAGTCTAGATGCCTGGGTCTTTTGTAAATTTTTTGGACGAGCCATAGGTTATACTTTTTGTGTATATTTTCGGTGTACGTACGAGCACCTCCCGATTTGGTGTGTTTCTAATACAATTTATTACTTATCCAGGATAAAAATAAAAAAAGAAAAGAAAAAAGAATTGACAAATCACAAATGAAATGAGAATAAAAGAACAGTACTAGCTGGGTTATAGACTTAAATGTTTCTGATGAACTACAAATTGCAAGTTGGAAGCTAGATATGGGATTCAAAGATGAGAATGAATCTTTGTTCTAGAAGGCTGGAAATTTTGAAATCCCACATCCAGGTCAAATGCTTATAAAATTAACTATACTAAGATCGCATATAACGGCCACAAAATTGCCAAATAAACAACACTAATGAGGCTGTAAACTATATACGAGGGGTAGTGAAGAAAAATACTTCTAAGGTAGAAAAGATATGTACACACAATGTGAAGGGGAACAAATGAAAAATTAAGAGAGAAAGTAAACAATGTCACCACATTGTACATGTTCTACAATTTTGTATACAGTTATGCACGTGTATATATATATATATATACGGTGAGGCTCTTAAGTGAATAGGGTTGAGTGAACATACCCTGTGAACATGTTCTTTTAGCCAAAAAAAAATCCGCGGATCAACGGGGCAGCCCGCGGGTTCTTTTAGGCAAAAAAAACACGTTCATTGGGTATGTTCACTCAACCATGTTGATTTAAGAGCCTGACCGTATATATATATATATATATATATATATTACCTAGACAAGGAAGTTACTAACTTACACTTCAACTCAACAAGCTTTGGCCCAATAATCAGGAAATAAATCAGTCCATAGCCACAACCCAATAGAACCACCGATATCACATTTTCCTCACTACATCAACCCACATTAATTTGGTCTTCTCCTTCCCCTAACCCATGTTAAATGTGGACCATGTCACTCTCCCTCTTTTGTGCATCTGCTTTGGTACTCATTGCAAATGATTGATCCATCTTAGTCAATTTTCTCTCATTTTATCTCAAATAAATGTTGCACCTACGGTCTTTGAAGACAAAAAGTAGAGAAGATAAATTTGCCAGATAAAAAGGTTCAAGGTTCACATCAAAATCCACTACGTTAAGTGATGATACACAAAATTGTACCTTTGTGATTCAGTCGAAGCGAGTTGAACACATGGATTGGTCCTCCTTTCTTCAAATGAGCGTTTCCTGCAAGGAAGACCTTGGTGGGGTTGCCACCGTGGTCCCTCCGATGGTTAAGTTAGTAACCAGATGGAAGAGAAGAGAAAATAGCATATAGTGAATGTATGTGCTCTAGAGTGAGAGAAGAGACCCCCCTGTTTTACCTTTCAAGCAATATATATATCTTCACCGATGTGTAGCTGCTCCCATACTTGGGATCATACCCACGATTTTCTCCCTTCCTCAAGGACGGTTGCTTGATCATGGGGTAGTGGGCTAGGATCAAGGGGTTGACCCATTCATAGGCCTCCACGTGTTAGTAGGTGGTTAGGTGATTTTAGGGCATACCAGTTACTCCCCCCTCAAGCTCTGGATATTGAAGATAGACCAGAGTTGCTGACAACTATTCAGTACTTGGTAGAGGTTCTGCGTATGCATGCGCTAGAGGTCTAGTTAATAAGCTTGAGGCCAGAAAGACTGTGGCCTAGCCATAGAGCTGACGTATGAAAGGTTAAGTCCAACTTTGATAATAGGGCCCGAGCTGTAATGGAACTTGCTTGAAATGGAAGATCTGAAATGGCCTATCAGATCATACTTGGTCTGGATCAAGGTTTTCTGGATGATCTGGAGGTTATTTACTCGAAACTTTACCAAGGTCTCATGTTATACAAGGACTTGCTCTTAACAGGCCTGAATATGAGAGTCTTTGTCGTTGACGACATTAACTATATCTCATAAGAGATAATTCTGAGGAGGTTGGAGAGATTGAGGCCAAGCTGAAAAGCTTTAGGCTCAATAAGCTGAGACCAAGCTGAAAAAGCTTGAGGTCACATAAGATGTGGCCAAGTTGAAAAGCGTAGGGCCTAAGAAGTGAGGCCAAGTTGAAGTGCTTGGTGTTAAACGGGTTGAAAGAGCTTTATTTCTCTTATACAGCCGAGAGCAAGGCTAAAGAACCTAGATATACTGAAGATGTCAAGGACAAGCTAAAGAGCATCATTTAGAGCCAAAGATAATAAGCTCGAGCTGCAAAGCTTAAGCTCGAGCTGAAACACTTGTGTCTGGCGGCTTGGGGTGAGGAGCCCTGATGTGAAGCACTTGGGGATCTTGATTCTACCCAATAGGGCAATAATACACGACTTGTTTGCATAGTCTTTTTTGCCTAGTCTGGTTATGGCTTCTGCTTGTCTATTGTAGGGCATTCTATGCCTTGTAGTGCTTTATGTATCTGTCAAGTCGAGAAGAACTTTCCCAACTTGTGATACTTAAACTTTTGGAGTTTGAGGTTTTTCAGATCAGTTTTGAGTCCGTCCTGCGACACTTGGGACATTAAGGTTTTGAAATTTTGGGGGTCAGATGAGCTATTTTAATCTATGATGCTCTATATTTTTAAAGCTTTAAGGTATTTGCATTGTGCCTTTCAAGCTTACTCTTGATAGAACAATGCTCTAACTGTATTGTTTTCTTCGAGGAGAATTTTCTTAGCAGTGGTGCTATGTGTTTGGTCTAATAACCATGTACTTGATCTACCAAAGATGTAGTTAGGAGGATGCACCCTTCCTCATTGGAGATGGATTGTTATCTCCAAGATTTTTGCGTTGGTGAATGCCCGGTGTGGTATCACATCTTTGATTTTGGAGGTAATGCGACCTTAGCCTTTGAAATGCCTAATTAATCATAATTTGGGTTATGAGAGAAGACTTTGTGCAACCCGAGTTTTGGACCAACTTTGGTGTGATCCACTTAAGTTGGGAACTTGTGGTCTAAGACCAGAGGAGATTCGACTGTTATGGTCTACTGAGTGGGACTAAGCGTCAGCGTGAGTGGACTAAGAGTCAGCGTAGTGCCCTTCTTTGTATGTTTGTATGACTTTTATACTCCCCCTCCAAGTTTTTATCCTCAAAACTTTTGAGGATGATAACAACATTGGGAGACAAATTTAGTAGTAATACCCGAGGATTTTAACTTTTTAAAAGTTTCTTAGATCGCCTGGGACAAACTCTGCGACACTTGGGCTTTATTATAGCCTAAGAGTTTTAGGTCTGCCCGAGCTGTAATGAGCTCGAGTTTATTTATTTGTTTATTCAAGACCTATGACACTTAGGCTTTATTGTAACCTAAGGTTTTTAGGTCATGCCTGAGTTGCGCTCAGGTCTTCCGTGTAGACCTGTAATGCTTAGGCTTTATGGAAGCCTTAGGATTTTAGGTCTTGCCCGAGCTGAGGCTCAGTTTCTTTTTTTTTTTTTTTTTTTTTTTTTGAATTTGAACCTGTGACACTTAGTCTTTGGGTATGTTCAGGCTATAATGAGCTCGGAGCTTTCGGACCCGTTACGCTTGGTCTTAGGGCGTACTCGCCTGTAATGAGCTCAGAGCTTTTGAACCCGCGACGCTTGGTCTTTTTGGGCGTGCTCGAGCTGGAATGAGCTTGGAGCTTTCTATTGAACCCATGACACTTGGTATTTGGGTGTTGCCCGAGCTGAGATCGGGTCTTTCTACTGAACCCATGATACTTGGTCCTTAGGTGTTGCCCGAGCTGAGATCGGGTCTTTCTACTGAACCCATGACACTTGGTCTTTGGGCGTTGCCCGAGCTGAGGTCAAGTCTTTCTTTTGAACCCATGACACTTGGTCTTTGGGCGTTGCCCAAGCTGAGGTCGGGTCTTTCTTTTGAACCCATGACACTTGGTCTTTGGGCGTTGCCCGAGCTGAGGTCGAGTCTTTCTTTTGAACCCATGACACTTGGTCTTTGGGCGTTGCCCGAGCTGAGGTCGGGTCTTTCTTTTGAACCCATGACACTTGGTCTTTGGGCGTTGCCCGAGCTGAGGTCGGGTCTTTCTTTTAAACCCATGACACTTGGTCTTTGGGCGTTGCCCGAGCTGAGGTCGGGTCTTTCTTTTGAACCCATGACACTTGGTCTTTGGGCGTTGCCCGAGCTGAGGTCGAGTCTTTCTTTTGAACCCATGACACTTGGTCTTTGGGCGTTGCCCGAGCTGAGGTCGGGTCTTTCTTTTTGGACTTTTAGGTCCTATGCCCGAGCTGAGATCGGGTTGTTTTGGACCCTTAGGTCATATGCCCGAGTGGAGATCGGGTTGTTTTTTGGACCCTTAGGTCATATGCCCGACCTGAGATCGGGTCTTTCATTATACTTAGGCTTTATTGTAGCCTGGGCTATAAGGCCAGCTCGGGCTTCGGGCTGAATGATGAGATGAATTAATCCCGCCTTCTTCTAGATTCTGATTTGAAGCTTAAGAGGTCATTTTGAGCTGGCACTTCAAGATCTGAATTGCAAAATCTCTTTCTGTTCTTACAGATTTGATTATAGATCATGGGCTACCTACGTAAACATATTTTGCCAGATACTACAAGAGGGGATTAAGTCAATAAATAAATAAAAACTTACAGTCATGGTTTTAAGCACAAATGATCACAATCTGAATAAGATCTGCTGAATAATAAGATTCCCCGAATAATAAATTTTGATCCAGAATAAGATCTGATTTGCTGAATCAAATTTGATATAAATTCATTAGCATAAGTTACATATCTGAGTAATATGTGAATAGCTCCAAAACCTGTTCGAGTCTTTTGCATTTGCTGTTAGATTAATGAAATTAAAGAGGATAAGATCACATATACGTGTTTTTACCAAATGTTCATAGTTATCCGTACTCGTGCCATGTCATGTTAGGCTTCCAATAATAGGCCCAGGACATGTCTGATCTGAATAAGCTTTCAATAACAAGTTCAGGATATATCCCTTTAAATAAGATAAACTCTGCTATTGAGTCTCACGACTTTGCAAAGATTAGGCAGTAAAACCTTAACACCGATTACACTCTCGAGTCTTCGGCAGATAAATCTGATCATACGATGATTTATCAAGTAAAGAGTTTGGCTAAATATCATTTTGCAATCAATCAGCCTCGGGAGTACAGACATCAAATTCTATTGACAAAGTTATAATGATACTCAATATGGTGTGTCACACATTTATATGTTCAATTTGTAGATGCCTATTTGCTGGAATATTGTCCATTCCGTTCCCGAGCCTGCGGAATTTTTTGGATAGATTGGAGTGACAAGATTAAGGAGGGCAAAACATACATACATGTGTCTCAGAAAATGCTTACAAATATTCATACCAATGCTATGCGGTGTTTGGCATGTTGTTGTGTGCTCTTTAGGCAAGTGGTGGAATTGTATCCATGATTGGGGCCCTACTTGTTATAGTTACAGTAGCTATGGCCATAAATGTAGTACACATATATGTGCATTAAATCTCTGTATAACAGAGAAAAATGAGCAATAAAGGTAACATATCATGTAAATAAACACGCTTGAATCACTTGTCAATTGCTTATACTATATAAAATTCCCAATCAACTAAAGGGTGTGATATGATGGCTGCCAAATGTTTCGGCCCACACGGGGAGCATAAGTGTGCTTGGTATGGGTCTGTGATGCTTAGGTGTGTTTACCTAAGGTGAGGGTGACCCGTTTAGAGACATTTGGATGTAATTGCCAAATTTGGGGGAGACCCTTCCTGGGATTCTTGAGCAATCTCTTGAATAAGATTTGAGCAAAATCTTTGTAATAAGCCTCAAATTCAAGCGAGATGTACATGATGAGATATGAATAAAGCAGAAATTGCGCAATAAATTTGAATATGAAGGTAATGCGTTATTTTTGACTCAGATAAGAGCATAAACAACTTCTTGAAGTTGGCGATGGTAGGTCAGGATTTGGTGAGACCCCAGCCAATTATGAATTGATCCGCACCTTATGAAGAAATTAAGTGCCCTTTATTTTTTAGAAATACATAAAGGTGGGCTACTACGTAGTAAATACCACAAATTGTGAGTATTATAAGAAGTGGTGATTACTGTCAGCAGCTCGTGATAATGCACAATGATTGTCACTTATAAATGGTGCTAGACCGAAGTCTGGCTCGAATTGGACAGCCAATATCGCTAAGACACAATATGGAGTTTTTATTATTATAATTATATGAGTAATGATGTCATGATTTCATGCTAGAATGAAAACAGAGTGTCCATAGATCATGCCTTGGATGATGCGACTCTTTGCAGAGTTGTAGCAAAAAAAAAAATAGATCTTAAATTGGGAAAGTAGTTCATGACTATTTTTGCAGTATACAAGTTATCCTTAAATGACAATTGAAACAACTGATTATGCTTGCACGTGTCCAATAATCATTCAATCTGCTTTATGTATAAGCTAAATATAAAGCCAAAAGTTTGTGCATGTCCTTTATACACAATAGGTGTGTAATCAGTTGGTGATGCATGTGACATTACATGATTCAAGGCATGATGGTAGGCCTAGTTGATAAGTCAGCATAATGAATTAGACATAATCCAAATACAAAATAATTAGATATTCACGTGGGGTATGATATAATAAGCCATTATAGATATAGCCATATTATATGTAACCGTACTTGAAAAAGTATGTGTAAAATACATGTGTCTCTTGACTTTTACGCATCAGATGGATACTGAAGAAGAAAAAAGCAGTTTGGTAGACTTATCTGTTTTCGAAGGATCGGGCAAGTACTTAATCTGTTTTCCATGGATTTTGTCCTTTCTTCAACGCGTAATTCAAACTGCGATATTGAGCGCGACTTGGATTTCGAAACCAACAACTCAGTTTTGATGAATTTGGTGAGAGACGTAGCATTCAAGCGTCTTTCCCACAGACGGCGCCAACTGATGATACACAAAATTGTACCTTTGTGATTCAGTCGAAGCGAGTTGAACACATGGATTGGTCCTCCTTTCTTCAAATGAGCGTTTCCTGCAAGGAAGACCTTGGTGGGGTTGCCACCGTGGTCCCTCCGATGGTTAAGTTAGTAACCAGATGGAAGAGAAGAGAAAATAGCATATAGTGAATGTATGTGCTCTAGAGTGAGAGAAGAGACCCCCCCTGTTTTACCTTTCAAGCAATATATATATCTTCACCGATGTGTAGCTGCTCCCATACGTGGGATCATACCCACGATTTTCTCCCTTCCTCAAGGACGGTTGCTTGATCATGGGGTAGTGGGCTAGGATCAAGGGGTTGACCCATTCATAGGCCTCCACGTGTTAGTAGGTGGTTAGGTGATTTTAGGGCATACCATTAAGCATGCACAAAACCTTCTTCCACAATATATCTTCCAAAAAGGTCGATAAACCTCCACATCTTAAATAAAGTTCCAGCAAAACTAGAGAAAGGAATGGATCAAAGCATAAAGCCTTACAGCTCGAAAGGATCCAAGTCAAAGCATAAAACCTCAAACCTTGGCTCGATGAATAATTCCAAACTTCCACAACACCCAAGTCCATCAGCTTCCAGAACCTTATTCAGAAGCCAGAAAAGCAGCGGCACCTAAACAAAATGTGAAAGTCAATACCCCTTCCTTCTAGTCCCCTGTAACCATAACCTCATAGTTAAAACCTTATGATCAGAAATGACAACTCACTCCCAATCAAATGTCTAGAATCCCAACCATTAGAAACCTACACAAGAGCAATAATCAGAGACTCACCATCATTATAAAGCCCCAGATAACACCAAATCCTTGAGCAAGTTTTCCCATGGATTCCATAACTAACTTTAAAAAATGACAATACCTCCTAGAACAGATGTAGACACAAGCATTTCCAGCATAAAACCATACAAGCATATATATATATATATATATATATATTAAATCAGACGACTTTACATGCATGAAATTCAACACCTTTGATCACAAAAGAATATTTTTTCGAAGTTTGATAGTCACTGAAATTTCGCCGTAAAACATTCACAGCAAAATTGTAGTGACGAAATAAGTTGGCAATTGAACACAAACAAATATTCTAAAATATCCCAAAAAGTGGCCTTAAATATAGTAAACAGGAAAGCTCTTGAATCTGAACAATGTCGTCCAGCTTAATCTGATAACAAAGGAAAAATCGTTTGCCATTACAGAATACCACAGGGGGAATTTCAATTTTACCGAAACCCTAAAACTAAAAGTAGAACAAAATGTTAAAAACAGAAAATATCAAATTCTCACCGTGAGGGGAGGCTAGCTGCGGTTCCGAAGACGTTTTCTCAACTTCTTTAGCTTATGCTTGTTCATCTTCTTCTTCCTCTTCTTCTTCACACTGTCCGCCCAAAATCGTGGTCATGGTCGTCAAAAACCAAATCAACAGCTTCGGATTGAAGGAGCCCAGTTGAAGAAATTGGGTTAAGAAAAAACCCAAATGAGAAGGTCGGGTAAAAGCAAAACTGCAATGGATGAGAAGGATTCGAATACTCTTCTGTTTTGAGCGGACCCAATGAGGGATCAAGGGGTTTATGTTGTTCGATGAGATGGGATTGGTGATGAAGAGTATTCAGGAGTGAGGTACTTGTGAGCTTTGGTGACTGTGATTTGTTGAAACAAGTGATGACTCTCGCGGCAGATTGCTTCCTGGGGAGTCTCTGGAGAAGAGAAGCCATTGAAAGGCACCAAGAAATTGGTTGGTTTGTTCACTTGTTCTTAATTCCCAGTTCGGACGGAATTGGCTCGGTTTGGTAACCAATTATTACTCCCAGTTAAAAACTGACAAAACCGAGCACTAGGTTGGTTTAAAAATATGATAAAATCGACTGAATCGACCAATAGGTGTAGAAATAAATTTGGTGAATGTATTTAATAACGTCTTTTATTTAGTGAGTACTGTTAAATATATCTACTAAATTTCTTTTTACATATAGATTATACAATAATAAGAGATACATGCAGAATCTTTAATTGTGAGTTGAGAGAAATTTGATGGTACATTTTGCAACTCCCTTGTTTAATTGGGGAAAAAAGTTCAGAAAATTTCCAAAGCAATTTTTTTTTTTTTTAATAATTATTTTAAAAGAAAAAAACAAAAATTATTAATCAAACATGTTTTTTGATTTTCTTTTAAATTATGTATACATAAATAAATAAATTCAACGTTACCAAAAAACTCGTAATTATTAAATTTTTTTTTTTATCAAATTTACTAAAAGTCTCTCATAAGGACCAATACATCTCGTAGTCTAAAGGAAGCAATGGTATTATGTCTATGTGATACTCAACACTGGAATCTTCTACATGTAAAGATGTAGTTTTCATCCATAAGACCTATTTTGATTGACTACAAAGTACAATATATATCACGCGAGTAAAGATTGATACATACTCAAAATACAACTTTTAAGATATTACTCAAAAGATGCGTCTGTATCTCTGCTGTGATATCACTGGATTCCACAATGACAAAGGAGAGATATAGACACATCTGTTGAGTTGTGTCCAAAAAATTATGTATTTAAATGTGTCTCAAATATTACCCATATCACGCAGACATACTATACCTCGTACTCAAAATCTTCGAAAATGCGGAACCTTTTTACTAGTGACAATAACCAACCAACAAACATGATCGATGTTTTCCACACAATCTAGTAAACTGGTGAGTGGTGACAAGAAGTCAAACAAATCATTTGAGTTTAGTTTACCACTTTTTCATCTTTTCCCAATTTCTTCCCTCCCCCCTCCCTCTCTTGCTATTGGAAGGATATGGAAAATATAATATTTTTGCTGTGAAGCTACCAGGCCCCCAAAATTTTCGAAAATGATTCAATTTTCTCATACAAGTTTAAAAAAATTTTAAATTTATTATAAGGTTGGCATCTCTAAAGCTTTTAATATTCTCATCCTCACTGATCTAACCTTTCTTCCAGAATTAATTTGTCACTGATCACAGCCTAATACGTCGAAAAGAACATTCAAGTGAAGCAAGAACTACATACTTGAAAGTTAAAACATTACACTCAAATATAATCATTGGTATGGAGTTATATTAATCAAGCTCATTTTTATTTAAAACTATCAAGGTACCAACTTGAAACAACAAGTGGCCCTTTTGATAATACATCTCTCACACTCAGAATTTGGTTACGTATTTAAATATAAAGGACAAAATAGATCATAAAGCACACAACAATTATTTATATAGTATTTTTTAGCTATAGAAATTAATCATGCAAAAGGTGGTGCATGCTTCAGTATAGTGCATTAACAACACTCTCATCATGGCAGCAGAGGAAAGTTATGAACTTATCCATAATCTGAAGACACTCCGGGCACTTCATATTCTCTGGAATCCTCCCAGCGGTGGCCGGAAACTCGAACCGGCAACACGGTTGAGCCGCCCCATGCAGCACATTATGGTGATCCCTAAACGCGTCATCAAAACCCTTAACGGGCACGTGTTCTTTCCATGTATCGTAGTCCAACAGAGCGGGCAACACCGTTGTCCCGTGACCGTGAATCACGACTGATGATCCTTTGCTGAGGACGGCCCACCCGCCGTTCTTGTCATAACTGAGGAGTTTCTTGATCTCTTGCATCATCGGGTCCTGATGTTGGAATTTATTGAAATTTTAGTATGTTTTGAAATATGTACGAATAAATAATTAGCAGTATTTTTGTTTCAAAATAAGGCGTCTTTTTTTATTATGAGCAAGTGATAGCTACTTATTGAATTCTATATGTTAAATCACATTTGTCCTACTAAAATGATTAGAAATATTATTCCTCTGATATGAGTACAATTTTTTTGTCTCAATTTGGGAGGATCAAGAGAGTTGTTCATGAACTTCCATAATTGCAAGCACATACTCATGGGGAAGCGACGACAATGGCCTGCAATGAACATTTTGTACCGAATTTCTTACTCCGAGATAGAAATCCTGGCCTGTTTTAAGGACAATGACTACACCCCTCGGTCGTTAAGTGTTCCTTCTGTATATTTTGATTTTATTTTTTATTTTTTTTGGGATACACAAAATTGTGATTTTCTTAATTAAATCATTTCAAGTACTTAATTAGCATCCAAACGATCATATATGTAAATAATTTCCAAATACCTGATCGTCGGCCCGACCCAGTTGGATCTTGGAGAAGAGCATGCTCTCGAGTCGGGTCCAGAAGAACCACATCATGGTCAAGTCTTGCCAGCAGTAGCTTAGCTTGTCACTGGTTATGGTGGCGACGACCTTGCGGACTTGCTCTCTTTTGCTGCTCTTTCCGACGTAGACCATCTCTAGTGGGATCCGAGACGCCTGTGCAACGGCGCGTGCTGTGTTGGTGAATCGGCGAATCCATTCTATGTCATCACCTCCGTATAGGAATATGTATTTTCCTTCTCTTACCTGACCACGTACACAAGTACATTCCCATTCATAATCAGCAGAAAAAGCTGGTTCAAAAAATTTTAACTTTGGTTTGTTTGCTAATGGCTTGTACGTTTAGAGAAAGAAAATGATTACACACCAATTTTATTATTATTATTATTTTTTACCATTTGGTTGGCAGATTTACAAAGAGATAAAGGATAGGAAAATGATAAAAGAAAATTGATTTTCCAGTGTTTTTTTTTTTTTATAAATAATGCTTAGACCTCTGTTTACCTCATTGAATAAAGAAAAATGGCTTTTTTTTTTTTCTTTGGTGAATAAGGAAAACATTAACAAAAAGTAGGTTAAAAATGAAAAGGAAAAAGAAAGAAACTGTAATAGAGACCAAAAAACCAAAATTGTTAATTAATTTGTCATTTTCCTCCCTATTTCTTGATTTTCTACCCACCCTACTTGAAACTTTCTTCATTTTCAATATTATTTGAGCATCAGAGATAAAACTAGAAAAATTATTTTCCCTCTCTTTGTTTGGCTTTCCCGTTTTGTTCTATAAATTAGTGAACAAAACATAGCACAATTAACATTAGAAATAAAAATTTTCAGAACACAATTATGATTCAAGAAAAGATAAAGTGAAAAGAATATTCAAAGACAAATTATATACTTTTCTCATGATTTTCTTTTCTTGTATAGTTTCTTCGATTTTTTCATGTATTAAAGAATAAACATTGAATTATGATTTGGGATTTGTACTTATGTGAAAATAGGGGACACAGATAGATAAAGAGTAATGCTAGGTACACCTAAACAGGATACCTAAATTATCCACTTGCGGATATGTCGTTGCAGTTTTGAAATTAATTCGAACTTTGTTTGGTAACTGATAAATAATTTTAGAAATTTACATCAGCAGGTGAATAGTTTAGGTGTCCCGTTTAGGTGTACCTAGCATTTTTCATAGATAAATAAAGAGTTTTAATTGAATTATGATACCACGTCAATAAGTTAGCAAACTAACGGTTAAAATGAATATTTTCTCGGAGGATAAATAAAGTTACCCAATT
This sequence comes from Hydrangea macrophylla, assembly GCA_033977485.1. NCBI lineage: Eukaryota > Viridiplantae > Streptophyta > Magnoliopsida > Cornales > Hydrangeaceae > Hydrangea > Hydrangea macrophylla. Next base: position 129,160,637 of record CM066984.1, on the reverse strand, counting down.
AAGAATAGTTGGGTCAATGCCATCGACCAACAACTCAAGCTTCCACGTCTCGTACTTCCAAAGATCTTCCTCTCTGGTGCTAGTGAAAGGGAACGCATTGCTTCCCCAAATCCACATCATGTGGATGGCATTCGGGCTCACAATCCTTCCCTGTGGGTCCAACACAACTAGGATGGGCTTGTTCCTGAAGTGCCACACCTCCTTGATGAACCTCACCACCGAACGATCAATCAACGATGGGTGATGAACTGTGTACCATGGCATAGAGGATTGCAGGCTCTCGAACTGCTTTTGCATTGGGTCAGCCCATTGGGCCAAGCCACGGTCCACAATTGGGATCCACACAACCTCGTACAGGCTGTCCAGCCTCGTTGCGTGAATTCTGGACTCGTTGTAAATTTGTTCGAGGATTGACAGCTCATCGTGAGAGATGTCTAGCCCAGATATCAGCAACAGCACATTCTTCCTCCTCAGAACATCGATGTTCACCTGTTTTTTTTTCCAAAAAGAGTTCAGAGGTATTAAAAAGAAAAATACAGTAGAACACACACACACACACATATAATGGCGTAGCCGGGAGTGGGGAATTACTATTGGCATTCCATGAATGAACTTACACTGCATAGATAGAGTACTGCATGGAATGCATGGTACCACATACTTTGAGAGTGGTACCGTGGATCGCTTTGGTTCAATTATGAAGTGCATTTCAGTGGTGTCAATCAATAACTTAGCTCCAGTTTGATAAAAATAAAAAGTAGGTACGGGTACCGAGAGAAAATTTTAAACTATTGAATTTGTAGACCTGAAAATAATGTTTCATGTATTGAAATAGATTGCATCACCGACTTTTTTTTTTATGAAATTTTTTAATTGCAATTTTTGATAGGTTTTTAGCTTCATTTTCAGTAAAATGATACGTTATAAAAGACACTGAAGCGATTCATTTCCAGCACTTAGTTGTGCTATCAAACACACGCTGCTTAATAACGTAACAAAAAAATATTTTTGTTGAGCATGGGTTTAAATTTAACTTTAATTTAACCAAATCAAATGACCAAGTTGTTTAGGTCTATCGGAAAAAATTCAAAATTTTGGCACCCATGACACCAAATTTTCTCCCATAATTTTTTCCACATATGAGTGAGTATATGCATATATGTAGCAACTAAAGTAGTATGCAGTGTTCAAACCCTTCTCTTAGTAGCACCATCAACAAGGGGTAGCTGATCATCCCTGGAGTAAATCAATGTCCTGAGAACTTTCATATTGTCAATGTGGACCGTATCGAAGATATGCCGCAACGACTCGTAAGCTTCAACATTCCTCCTCTCCTCTGCATCAAATATAAATTATTAGGAAAAGACCGGGATATTTTTCTTCCTATCTTGAAGTGTGACGGTCCATGTATACAAGTGTGTTTATGTGGCATACTGGTGGACAACATGATGAAAACTTTTAACTTATACATATAAATAGTTAAGTAGTGGCTAACCAATGTGTTGGTGGCAAATAGATAGTTGCTTCTTGAGATGATCATATATGTTGTTGATCTTGTGAGCCAAAGTGGATAACTCCCATGCTTCTGTTGTTGCTGCTATGTACCTGAAATGCATTGCAACAAGCTTAAACAATACAATACTCTAGAGTCTAGATTGATATGGATTTCATGAATAAAAATGTCTCTAGGCAATTTCTTTTAATACTAAAATAGGCAAATAAAGTTAGACTCAAATTTGAAAATTATATGTTAATATCCTAATAATTCTGTGACAAACGCTACACAATTTGAAGTACTCCTATATATATATATATATATGCAACATTATTCACAAATTAAACCAACTAATACTATATATTTGTGATTAAAAAGATCATTTTAATCTCTTAAATCTTAAGTCCAACATTAAAAAAAAAAAAAAAATTATAGGGAATAATTAAATTAATCAGACACGGAATATAATAAAACTCTTTTACGTCAAAACAAATTAATAGATCGAGTGTATACTTATAAGAATGAATTGATCGATAATAACATACTCATGGCCCATGCTAGTGAGGCTAGTAATCTGAGCTGCGCTAGCCACGATGCCTCTGATGTTCCAATACACAGCAGTTGGGATAGTGGCTACTGCTGCCACCATCGCCGGTGCATCATGAGAGATGTACATAGGGGGTAGCTCCCTAAATTCAACGATACACCTGGTGAGATCCAAAATGGCCTTGATCAGAGAGTTGAGTGCATCGAACCGCGGTTTCAGTGGGCCCGAGTGCTCCATGATCACAGGCAATTGTTTCAGGATAGCCATTGATTTGGCCAGTTGGTTTGATGAGTAAATCTGGGCAAGCAGCCAAAATTCCCCATAGTTCAAAGCAAATGCTGCTAGTGTTAGCACCAACTTGGCCTCCCATGGATAGCTTGCTAGCATGTTGAATATAGAGACTGTTGTTGCATGCCCATCCACACCACCCAAACACTTGTATGCTATCTGACAATATACATATATATATATATATATAAAAACTTATGGCAATAGATACAAATAGCTGCTAGGCTATATATATATATATATATATATATAAAATTGAATGGGAAATGTTTATCAACTACACATCTAACAGCATGTTACAATTTTTTTTTTTTTTTTTGTCAAAAAAAAATATAAATAAAATCTCTATTGTCTCATTAAAGTGAAGTCATTGATCAAGTTATCTTCCAAAAAAACTAGTCAATTCTAAATTTATCAACCATTTTTTTCTTCACACTCACATGTTGCGTTAAAGAGTTGTACAATCAACATCATCTATAGTACAAGTGGGTGTTCAGAGAGAAAAGTTGTAGGTGTACTTAGAATTTCTCAAAAAGCCAAAGCAAACTACCTCAGTAATCTCATTCAAAAAAAAAAAAAAAAGGTTTATGCTCCTATTTTGAGGGATGACTATATGACTAGTAGTCTTGTCCATTTAAAATTGAACATAATATTATCCTACTAGCTTCATGTAAGCAAGCCTCTATCTATATATGTGTGTGTGTATATATATATATATCATCTATGTTTTGTTAGTTATAACCTCGCAGGAGATTCGATCAATTGTATAAGACAGCGCGTCAAGCATGCTACTGACACCGGCCTGGTGGGATTTGTCCTCCATGGTTTCTAGTTGTGTTTGGTTACCCTGCATTGCAATCACAAGTGCATTATTAAAATAAAAGATGCCTATATATGTATATATATATATATATATATATATATGACAGATTCGCTGCATTGCAATCACAAAGTGAATTAAGATATTCCTTGTTAAAACCCGTATGGTGGACTTGAATGACCTGCTCTTTTATAAAAAGGAAAATGCTAGTAACAGACAGGTACCTAAATTTGTTCATTGGTTGATTTGTCTGTCAATGACAAATTTTGAAAATAAATGCAATTCCTTGTCTTTTTATTTTGTAAATGAAGAAGAATTTTAAGATAAATGTCCACCAGCTGATCACCTGGTGACCTTTTCACATTACTCTTTCTTTTCTTTTTTTGTAACTGTCGGTAGCATTACTCATAAATAAAACATGTACAGAGTCATGTTATATATAGTATGATCTGCAGGAATATCCCCAAACAAGCAAGATATGTATTATAAAATTGGTAGGGGGCAATTTGGAATGTGCTCTCCCAACTGGTTCGATCTATATAGTTCCTCAATTAATGATCCATCACTTATCTAAATTAAAATCACCATCAAAACATGCCCTAAGTTTATCTTATAATAAAAATAAAAATCAGATAAAAAAAATGAGAATAGAACTGAAGTGAAGTGAAGTTGTTAATTGATAATTAATTTAGTTAGTACCGGAACAATGGCACCGGCGTTGACACTGGCACGGCTGAGAATGTCCTCAACGATATAGAGGAGAGGTCTGACGTCGACCTCTCGGCCATCAGGGGCATGGGTTGCCTGGATTTGCTTCATCATCACACTGTCGTCGGACCCCATGAACATGCTTCGGTCACCTTTGATCAGTTGCTGCATAGAATTCGGTGTGAACATTCTAGTACTGCCCAACTGCATCAAGTTGGTGCCCGCCTGCAAGTTGGTGCCCGGCTGCATCATGTGTGTAGCCGCCTGCATGTTGGTGACCGGCTGCAAGTTGGTGCCCCCCTGCGTCATGTTGGCCGCCTGCTTGTTGGTGGCCGTCTGCATCATGTTGGCCGCGGCCTGCATGTTGCTGCTCGTCTGCATGGTGCGGAAGCAAGGCAGAAAGCCTTTGGTTTTGGTGTAGCAAGAGATCAGAGAGAGAGAGAGAGAGATCAGAGCTTAATTGTGTTCTTCTTGAAATCAGTGTTGGCCTTTATATAATCATTAGAGATGCTGAAATGGAATAAAGCTCAGCTGAATCCACTTCCTTGCTTCCAATGAAATCAATATCCCAGAAGTACTGTGAGTTGAGAGGCTTGAAGCCTATGCTTTGTCTTTTTGGGTCAATTACTGATACACCCTAGCTACGTACCCTCTATATAACATGGTTAATTAACGTACTTAATTTGTCCCCTGTTATTTAAACGTTTCACTATTAACACCCGAGTGATTTGGATAATATGCATATGTTGGTATACGCGCGTACTTAATTGGTAATTTAATTAGTGGAACGTACATGCAGAACTCTGCATATTTGTTACTATACATTTGGATTTATTAATCCAGATACACCCGAAATATATATATATATATATATATATAGCTAGTTAAAGTGTGTTTCTTTAGATACACCCCACTATGAATACTTCTTTCCTATTCATTTTAAGAGTAATTCTTTGGTGACAACTTTCATATAATTTTCATACAATGATCTGTTAAAAAGATGTGTCTATCTCTCTCCTGTGATGTGATTGGACTCCACAGTGACACAACAGAGAAATATACATATTTTTTAAGAGGTTGTGCGAAATTTGTATGAAAGTTGTCACCAAAAAATTACTCTAATTTTAAATATTTACTAATTAGCTGTTGCACATTTATTCCGAAAGAGAGTGATATGTGAGATATATTCGAAACTACAGGGGACAAGCCGAAAAGTGCCATTATTAACCATAGGGAATCTACATATTTGTAATATTTAACCCCTTTTTATTAGTCCTGTCCCTTACCCCCGCATGTCTAATTTTATTTTTTAATCCTATATATTTTAGGAGATATTGTAATTTATGTATTTTGATCATTTTGATTTAATACTGGTGACTTGTTAGTGATAACAATACTCGAGGGTTCGTACTCCACCTACAGGCCACTGATTACTTTTGGCCGGCCTTGAAGTATTTTTCGATTTAAAAAATTATTCAAATGCATATGTTATCTACTTATATATCTTCTATGATACGTACATTATATTCTATGATACATTCTAGTACTAGCTAGTTTATAATGCATGTATCATATATATATATATATATATATAATTCTCAGGAAATGACGTCCTGTCTTTATTAAAGAGAGACCATTTGACCGTCGAATCGTGTTTAAAAACCGTGAAATGACAAAATTATCCTTAATGAAAACAAGATTCGACGGTCAAAACAGAGTCCTCTCTTTAATAAAGAGAGGTCACCCTTTCCTAAGGCAGATTGTAAATAAGAGTTGCAATGAAATGGTCCTGGATAGAATAGAAAATACAGAGATCGATCTAGCTATATATTATCTTAGCTGTAGAATGTGAGCAGCCAAGAAACACATGGGATGGCATGTAAAGTCTGTGCTGTGCTTCCTTACTTGATTCCCTTTTTGCCGTGTTGTTTTAAGTGAGAATTTTTGGGTTTTTGTTTCTCTCTCCATTCAATGGAACAAAAAGTGTAAAGAGAAAAAGAAAGATTTGGTTCCTTGCTTCTATTTTTGCAATGCCGAGTTCAAAAACATGAGCCAAGTTTCTAATCACAGTACAAATAAAGATGAGGCAATAATCAAGAAAAGTACAGACATAAAATCTTCTTAATTTGTTTGCTTTTTTAATTAGTTAATTTTGCCCAATCAAAGGTGCAGTCAAACTCTAAAGGGCACACTGTATATCTTTAATTCTACAGGATGGTTTATATATAGCATCATCTTCTTCTTCTTTTTTTTTTTTTTTTTTTTTATGTCAGCCTTCTTTTTTATAGTAAAAACCTATCATGAAGCCATAACTTCAAGATGACTATATGGTTGGGGATGAGATATATAACCTCTATTTTTGGGGCAAAAATCAATGATACATCCTAGGAGTTAGTGTGCTAAAATGTTTTACTTGGGTATTGCTGAAATGCATGTTTTACTATTTGCAAAATACTGATTTTCAAAAGGAAAGTAGTTTTCTCAAAAGTTGACAGTTTTTAAAGTTACAATATAACTTGACATTAAATTACAAGATTTTGGCAGCAAAGAGGTACCTAAGTGTTGTAACTTAGGATTTACCATATACAATCTAAACCGTCATAATGAATCATAGGATTTTATTTTATACTAGATCTTTGGCTTCATGTATTCACGGCCGTCCTGGGGGCAAGCCTGCAAAGCCCCCGCTCTGGGCACCAAATTTTCATCTAATTTGAAGACCCCTTTTTAAGTCTAAACTTTGTATCTTTGCGATTGGGTCGTAAATAAAAAAAAAAAAAAAAAAAAAATTACTTAAATGTTAGGACCCCAACCCAAAGCAAAAAGGCACAAATCTTACACAAATAAAACTTTATACAAGCTAAACGAAAACAAATTAATCTTCCAATTCAAAAAAGTATACATACAGATTCTTACAAGCTTTGTAATCCATTAGCCCAAAAACAAAATATCCTCGAGTGATTGCAGCCAATTACATCTAAAAAAAAGTCTTTTACATATATCTACATGAGCAAAATTTTGTAATTAAGTTGGTAATTTCAAGTTCTAGCAAAACATATTTGTAAGTACTTTGAATAAATAAAAAATTGAACAAGGATAGGGGGCCCGTTTTTGGAGTGCACTTTGGGCCCCCAAAACAAAGGGCACGTGCCCCCTCTCTCTCTCTCTCTGTCTCTCTCTCTCTCTCACACACACACACACTTTTGGAGTGGTGGGAGAATGAAGTAATTAAAAGGAAGGTCTTAACTTGATACGGATCGGAGTATTAGTTAAATGGCAGATGAGAAGTTCTTGCCATATGCGTTTTGTAAGTGGAATTCTTTTGTGTGTCACAGATGAGTGATGACCTAATTTATAAACTAGCAGTTTGCACGCTAGTCATAAGATTTAGGGGTGATTTTAAGTTATTGCCATATTAGTTGGCAGTGTTGGAACTACAATATTTGATATATATATATTTTTTCTGCTTAAATATTTGATGGTTTGGATAAAAAATATTATATCTCAAAGTGGGCATGCTCGTTATTTTTTTCATCCAATTTGAGAATGGTGGAAAATATGTCCATCATGGTTAATCACATAAAAAAATAATAATAAGAAGAAGAAAGAAAGAAAGAAAGAAAAGGCAAGAGTGTAAGTTTTTTTTTTTTTGTTTTATAGTAGAAAATTGTCTTATGATGTGTAATTGAGCACTTCATGAAATCCAACTGAAATCTAGCTAGTAAAGTTTTGTCTTCTTTTTCTTTTGTATGGAAGTTACTGATGCTTTTGATTGAAGTTAAAAGCAATATGCCTATTCAACCTCCTCAGACTCATAGGAGGGATGAGGTTATATATTTAATTGGCTGCATGACTTAATTCCCCCCCGAATAAAAAGTTCTAAACTAGATGCACTTGGGATTGTTACAGAGTACATCGTGGATGTTTCAGTTCATGATATTTCCACTCTTAGTCCAGTACTGAGCACTATTTTGTCTCATAGTATGTATGTTCTTGTCACAATATGTGAACTTGAGTTAATCTGACAAACCTCATTTTCTTATGCTTTACACCTCTTGTTTTTCAATTTGGCTAGGAAAGTTATTTTTGAACAGTGAAAATTAATTATTTTAATTTTTCACTCAAAATAGTTAGTCAGTGGGAAATTTATGAGCTTCAGCAGGCTAGCTACATGACTAGCCATTTTAACATTACTCTTTATCACTAGCTAGATTTATCTAGCCACAAAAGGCTCTCTATATTCTCTCTCCAAATCTTAACCCTTGGATTTTCTTTCAATATAAACTGCCACAAATCTTACCATACAAAATCTATTTAATATGATGTTTAGATAAAATGAAGAGCATTGTTGAAATTGAAAATTAAATAATGAATAGCTAAAATAGTTTTTAATCATAATAACTGACTAAAACCAATGCTATTGCTGGAGTTGCTCTTGGATATCAAAACAATAACATACAGGTTTAAACCTTTAGATGTGAGAGAATATTTTTGGTGTACAGCTAGGTTAAGCATTTTCTGAGAGTATATTGTTTGTATGTACTTACATGTGTTTTTCCACCTATGTAAGAGATGTTTTTGAGTGTTACTTGCTCACACTATTTATGTGGTACAAATGCATTATATGGTACAATACTTGTTGCTATTATATATATGGATTGAGCATTTGCATATACACATCTTTATGTATGATATATATATATGTGCTTTAAAATTGTAATTATTGGGCAATCAAAAGAATTTGGAAAATAAAACCGTTAGTTAATAACGTAAACCAAAACATATGATATTCATTGGACAGAAAACCAGTACATAAGTTATTGCCCAGTAGGAACCAAAAATTGAATCCTTTAGTTAAAGACTTGAACGGTTTCGAGAGCATTGAAAAAATTAAATAAAGAAAAGAGCTAGCCTCCAAGGAGAGAGAAAGAAAATGTTTTTCTGTCAAAACCAAGATTCACGTGGTCCGTGTGATTGCCTTTGCAATCCAAAGTGAAAGAAATAATTCGGTGTATAGGGTACACTTGGAAAATGATTTTAATTGGTCAAGTATAGGGATGGCAAAATAGTTGTGGATCTCCCAACCCGTCCAATTAGACCTGAAGAATTAACCATTTGGACCTGATATAAAACCGTATGGGTTGAAATTGGGTTGGGCCAACTAATTTCACAGGTTGAAAACAGGTCAAAAGTGGGTTGGCCGTGTGGGCTTATCTAGTTAAATCCAATTGAGATATACTCATATAGTGATATACCCAATTAGTCAACTACCAAGTAAGATACAAACCCTAAAGCCTCTACCATCTTTGATTCTTCATCTCTCTCTCTCTCTCTCTCTCTCTCTCTCTCTCTCTCTCTCTCTCTTGACACACACACACATACACACACACACACACACACACACTCTCTCTCTCTCTCTCTCTCTCTCTCTCTCTCTCTCTATCTCACAAAGTTGGATGATTTACCATTTCCGAAAGCACAGAGATTAATTGACGACGAACTACCTATTTTGCGATTCTGTTCGAGTAAAAAATTGTGTGAGGTGAGTTTTGAATCTGTGTTTATTGTTTATGAATTGATTATCAAATTCCTGATAATTAGAAGACGGTGAGTTTTGAATCTGTGTTTATAGTTTATGAATTTTAACATAATTTTTAACCTTTATTACACTCGCGATGCTAAATATTCTGACCTATTTATTGTCTGGATGGTGTTGTGTGGTAAATATCTAATTTTTGTTGCTCCTCTTCTTGGTAGAAATTTTTATTGAAGATTTGCAGCAGACAATTTTGGGCATTAGAGTATAGAATTTCATGTCTTCATATGAAAATTGATACTTTCTATGAAAGTACTAATTTTTTTGCTGCTAATTTGGATTTCAAAGAAAATTTTCATGGTACCTTGTACACTCGGATTGATTGGTTGTTCCTTTTTACCTTACTACTCATTTTCTGGGTGTGTTGATCTTTTATAATTGGGAATTCGTGATTAGTGATTTAAAGAGGAAGATCTTAAGGCTCTGTTTGGTTCATGGATTTCAGTGGGGGAAATGAAAGGAAAATACGAGGGAAAATCTTTTCTCTTGTTTGGTTACTAAGAAAAATATGAATGAAAAGGAAATATAGTGAGCAATACATTGAAATTTTTGAATGTTTGCAAGTCATTTTCCTACCTTATTTCTTACGTTAGAATTATATTGTTGAAAAATATAGCTTTTAATGTTATTAAGAATGGAGAAAAGTATAATGGAAAACATAGTGAATTAGTTTTCTTTCTTGTTCCCCTTTACCTTTCTTTTACTTCAATGAATATGCAAACCAACCAGAGTCTAAGAGTGTAAAAATTGAGTCATAGCTGGTGGATTCAACATCCTAAGTCCCCTCACATGAAGAAAAAAGTGAGGCTGAAGAAAATTTGTCCTTTCCTCTATTTAGTTTCTAAGAAAACCAGTGCTTTCACTTTGATCTTGGGAATGAAAAATCAGTGCTTTCACTGAAAACCAGTGCTTTCACTTTTGATCTTGGGAATAAAAAATTAGTGCTTTCACTGAAAATTTGTTCTTTCCTGAACCTGGGTCTTGATTAGATTACTAATGTAACAAGGTTATATTTTATTATTTCTTCTCTTGAGTAGATTACTAATGAAACAAGGTTATATTTTATTATTTTCTTCTCTGTATGTATCTTCTACATATACAGTTATCAGCCTATCAGTGGTACTATGGATGAAAATGTTGATGAGCATACCTTAGAACAAAGTTCTTCCAATAATTCAAAATGCGAAAAGAGGTCTACTTCCATAGTATGGAAGGATTCAAAAAATTGCTCCTTAGCGATGATGGGAAACAACGGGCGAAATGTAAGTTGTGTGGACTAGAATATGTTACAGACTTTGGTACTTCTAATTTGCTAAGGCATATCACAAATTGTAGAAGTGAGATGGAGGATTCTATGCAAAGACGTTCTATGCCATTGGACCAAGATAAATATCGTGAAAAGATGTCAATAGCAATAGTTAAGCATAATTATCCATTCTCATTCGTAGAACACGAAGGAATTAGAGACCTATATAGGTTTTTGCACTCGGATGTAAAACCTATCACAAGAAATACAGCTAAGTCTGATGTTCTAGAATTATATAAGATGGAGAAGGTGAAACTTAGAAATGAGTTAGAGTCAATTACTGGGAAGATATGTTTGACATCCGATTTATGGACATCTATTGCTACCGACGGATATCTAGCTCTCACCGCTCACTATGTGGATCATGAATGAATTTTGCAAAAGAGAGTCTTGTGTTTTTGTCATGTGCCTCCTCCTCATAGTGGTCATGTTTTGGCTGAAAAGGTCATTACTTTGTTGCAGGAATGGGGTATTGAGAAAAAAATACTTACTCTTACTTTAGACAATGCATCATATAACGATGGGCTAGTGGATAGGTTAAAGCATCATCTATCTTTAACTAGTCCCTTATTATGTGGTGGAGATTTGTTTCACATTCGTTACGGAGCCCATATCTTAAATCTAATTGTACATGATGGATTAAAAGTGATTGTCGATTCTGTACATAGGATTCGAGAAAGTGTGAAATACGTGAGAGGCACGGAAGGAAGGAAGATAATGTTTGCAAAATGCATTAACCGACTATCTCTGAAATCTAACAAAAAAGTGCGCCAAGATATACCCACCCATTGGAACTTAACATACCTCATGCTTGATAGTGCACTACCATATCGAGATGCATTTTACGAATTGCAATTTGTTGATTTAAATTTTAAGAGTTGTCCATCGGAAGAGGACTGGAGAAAGGTTGAAAGGATACCAAAATTCTTGAAACCCTTTTATGAAATTACAACTATATTCTCTGGTAGACAATACCCCACGGCAAATTTATTTTTTCACGGGCTATGGAAAATCCAAATGCTCATAATGGAGGAGATGAGTAATACAAATAATGTTTTAGGGTCTATGGCAAGAAAGATGAAAGAGAAGTTTGATAAGTATTGGAAGTGTTACAGCATGGTTTTATCTTTTGCTATTATTTTGGACCCTCGTTACAAATTGCAGTTTGTTGAATATTGTTTTTCGAAGTTGGAACTGATAACCTATGAGGATAGAGTGAGAGTGATTCGTGAAAAGTTGAATTCACTCTTCGAAGAATATGTGCGCCTTTCTCCTCCTTTGTTTACGTCAACAGAAACATGTGTTGGGATTGGAGGTAGTGAAGATGGTACACGCGATGAATTAGATGTGAGTAAAATATGCCAATTGTTTGTAACTTACTACATTATTTGTCTTTTACTTTGCTATTGATATTTAATTAGACTTAGTATGGCAATAAATGTAGGAGTTTGATGCGTTCGAGAGTCAACATTATGGATTGAATAGAGGCAAATCTCAATTGGATTTATACTTGAATGAGCATAGATTTGATCGCAAAGAGAATTTGGATGTTCTTAGTTATTGGAGAACAAATAGAGTCAGATATCCCGAGCTTTCTTTATTGGCGCGAGATATACTGAGTATTCCTATTACGACTATTGCTTCGGAGTCGACCTTCAGCATTGGAGGTCAAATCATTGGTAAATACCGTTGTTCTATCTTGCCTAAGAATGCGGAGGCGTTGTTGTGTTCTCGAGATTGGTTACATGGGACAAAAGGTAAAATATTAGGAATTACTTTTTTGTATTCATATTTGTTGTCTTGTCTACTAATCTTAGTTTTTATGATATAGCTTCTATTGAGTTGGAGAAGGAGGAGGACGAGGAGGAAGGACTGGTTGAAGGTTTTGAAGACATAAATGCTAGAGTTGGCACATCTTCACACATGCTTGACTAGGTATATCGTTTTAATTTTTTCTTTAATGGTGAATATTTTGGTTAGAGTAACATGGATGAATTCCTATTTGGTGATTTTGGTAGTGATTTATTTTTTTAATTTGCAGGTTATATTAAGCAACAGTTGTGAACATAGAGTAATTGGTGGAGTTTAAGCAACTATGTCAAATTTTTGGTGGAGTTTATGCAACTATGTCAAATTTTTATGGAGTTGAACTCAATTGAATCTCTCCTCTCTCTCTCTCTCTCTCTCTCTCTCTCTAAATTTTAACTTTGCTAGTGTATAGCCATTAGTGTAATTTTTTATGGTTTTTTTTTTTTTTTGAAGTTCCAAACTTAGGCTAGATTGTAATTTGACACAAGTATTTGAGAGTTGACAAATTTATGTTTTGATATCAATGCTTTTGACGACTTTAACATAGCTAACTTCTTATATGTAAGCCCTAAGGGCAATTTGGTCATTTTATGATCTATATACTTTTTAGGTTCCAAAATGTTCTTCATAATAATATGAGTTCACATACTTTGACGACGTTAAATTCTAATTTTAATTAAACAAGTTATGGCATTTTAAAGTTTTAAGGGCAAAAAAGTCATTTTACAAATATATTCAGGTTAAATGAACCATGCCCTTGGATCCAGAACGTCAAAAAACCTCGGGGTAGGTCACTCTGTATTATTAGATGACTTTAACAATGTTAACTTCTTATATGTAAGCTCCAAGGGCAATTTGGTCATTTTACCATATATATAATTTTTAGGTGTCAAATGTTATTTATCTTAAATATGAGCTCACAGGCTCTGACGGCGTTCAATTCTAGTTTAGTCTTAACAAGTTATGGTATTTTGAAGTTTGAAGGGCAAAATAGTCATTTTACAAATAGATTCAAACCAAATGAACTCTGTCGTTGGATCCAAAACGTCGAAAAAGCTTAGGGTAGGTCACTCCGTATTATTTGAAGATTTTAACAATGTTAAATTCTTATATGTAAGCTATAAGGGCAATTTGGTCATTTTACAATATTTATGCTTTTGAGCTCCCCAAATGGTTGTAATATTAGAATAATTTTATAGGCTCTAACGACATTCCATTTTAGTTTCGTCTTAACAAGTTATAGCATTTTGAAGTTTGAAAGGTAAAATCGTCATTCAATTTTTTATTTTTTTTTAAAAAAAATTTTAAAAATTAAAAAATATTTTTTTCCAAATTTTTTTTAATTGATTTTTTTTTTTGAAAGAAAAAAGTAGTAAAAAGAAATTTAAAAATAATAATAATAATAATTTTGGTCGGGTTGACAAGTCAACCCGGGTCAACCCATATTTTCCCTATATTTTCATGGGTTATAAATAGTTTTGAAACCATTTTGACCCAACCTATTTTGGCCCAACCCATATTTACCCATATCCAACCAATTGTCAGTGTTAGTCAAGTATTAGACTTCATGCTTGATGTATGAAATGTGATACATACATTAATACATACATATATATATACTAGTAAAAGCCCTGCGCGTTGCGCATGGAATTTAATTGTGTCGTTTCATGTGGCTTAGTGGTTGTTAAAAGTGTATAATAAGATGTTAAAACAGTTAAATAGGAAACTGTACATGTAACTATTTAATCTAAAACTCTTCTCACCGAAGAAGTTGATAATTCTGACTATCTTATAAATGAGTAGTAAAGGTATCTAATAAAGCGCCACTAAAAATATATGACACAAATAGGGTATTTCCTCTATAAAAAAAAGGCCATGAATGTGTTTGTAGGCCTTAATTGATATTCGAATACAATTTATAAATCCTGAATTTGAGGGAAGAAGTTGACCAAGATGTAGATATTAGTGACCAATTCATAATAGCTACTAAAATAGCCACTTTATTTGACATTTTAAATATTCCAGAACATAAATATTAGAGAAGAAGTTGACCAAAATGTGAAATTAGCGACCAATTCCTAAATAGCTACTAAAATAGTCACTTTTTAAAACTTTTTTAAAGTGAATAATAAATATCCCAAAACTTGCTAACCTAAATGCAATTACACATATTACAATATATGAATCCTAAATTTGAGAGAAGAAGTTGAGCAAATTGTAAATATTAGTGATCAATTCCTAAATAACCACTAAAATAGCCACTTTTTTAAAAAAAAATTATGAAGTGAATAATAAATATCCCAAAAAATATTGACCCAATGTAATTAGACACAAATTGTTGATTGAAACCTCATTTGAGAGAAGAAGTTGACCAAATTATAAATATTAGTGATCAATTCCTAAATAGCCACCAAAATAGCCACTTTTGTTGACTTTTTTTGAAGTCAATAATAAATATCCCAAAAATTATTGATCCAAATGTAATTAGACACAAGATTGTTGATTAAAACCTCATTATTATATTAAATAAAATTTCAAAAGCTGACTTGAATGTAATTATTTGTCCAAAATGACAGATTTATCCTAAGATAAATCAATATATTCTTACGATGTATAGATAGATATGTGGGTAATTATGGTGTGGTGAAGGGCAAAAGAGGAAGTTCATATTTTTTTGACGTGCTTGTTTATTCGTTTGTATAGTATAGTAGATATATTATGGTTTTTAAGGCATTATTGTATTAATGGCTTTAAATTTTTTTTGTATTAGCTAGCATCCGCACCATACGCACCATAGGTTGATGTTATGTGTGAACATATGTTTTATGACCTAATAGAGATGATTCAAAATATTTAAGGGGCAAACTTTTCTAAGTGTATATTTTGTTTTTAGGGTAAATATCACTTACCTCCCTCGAGGTTTGGCCTAATAACACTTACCTCCCTCTAGGTTTCAGCTGTAACACTTACCTGCCTTCTTTTTGTCTGTTAACAAACACCGTTAACAGAGACGTGAAATTACATTTTTACCCTTACTAATGGTTTAGATAAACAAAAGCCCAAACACGTGTGTAAATGGCTATAAAAAAACAAAACCCCTTCCATTATCCATTGACTACTCCACCATCTCAAAGATCACTCGTTGCGTAGAACAAATCGAACAAAAATGTTTTTGAAATCATAGTATTGATCGTTTCGCATCCAATAGTCTTGAAGGATTCGACATTCTTCGGTAAGGTGTTGTTATCTACTTTGGGGTTTTGTGAGATTAATCAACATTATCCTAGGGATTTCTTAGATTATTTCAACTCTATCCCCAAAAATCTAGGGTTTTGTGAGATTATGCAACTGTATCTCCAAAATTCTATGGTTTTGTGAGATTATGCATTTGTATCCAAAATTTTGGGGTTTTGTGAAAATTCTAGGGTTTTCAGAAATGATCTTTTCTAATATGAAATTTCTCTTATCACAGGACGATGGAGGAAACACGACATGATCTATTGGTTCACTATCGTGGTGTGGTGAACACCATTCCAAATATGGACCCAGACAGGTATGGTTACCTCGATCTTTTAGGACATATTTCTGAAGCATTCCTTCAGCAAGTTCCGAAAGATGTAGGGGTGATGATGAGTGTAGAGTACAACATTGCTTGTTTAACCACAAGATTTTCAATAGAAAGTGATCAAGATCTGTTGCATATGTTTGAACTGAATAGTCGAAACAAATGTATTTACATCTACGTAGATACTACTCTAGTTGGTCCTTTGGATACAAAAATAAAAATGGTTGATGTTCGTAGTCCAATTGGAAGGGGTAGTCCAATTGGGCGAGGAAGTGGAAGTCCAGTAGGGAGGGGTAGTCCAATTGGGCGAGGCAGTGGAAGTCCAGTAGGGAGGGGTAGTCCAATTGGGAGAGGCAGTGGTAGTCCAATTGGGAGGGGCATTAGTAGTCCAATTGGGAGGGGCAGTGGTAGTCCAATTGGGAGGGGCATTAGTAGTCCAATTGGGAGAGGCAATGGTGGTCCAATTGGGAGGGGTAGTGGTAGTCCAATTGGGAGAGGCAGTGGTAGTCCAATTGGGAGGGGCATTAGTAGTCCAATTGGGAGGGGCAGTGGTAGTCCAATTGGGAGGGGCATTAGTAGTCCAATTGGGAGAGGCAATGGTGGTCCAATTGGGAGGGGTAGTGGTGGTCCAATTGGGAGGGGTAGTGGTAGTCCAATTGGGAGAGGTAGTCCAATTACGAGAGGCAGTGGAAGGCCAATTGGGAGGGGCAGTGGTGGTCCAATTGGGAGGGGTAGTGGTAGTCCAATTGGGAGGGGTAGTCCAATTGGGAGAGGTAGTCCAATTACGAGGGGCAGTGGAAGGCTAATTGGGAGGGGTAGTCCAATTACGAGGGGCAATGGAAGGGGAAGTCAAAATGGAAGGAGTACAAGAGCTCCAATTGGTGAAAACGATGATGATGATGAAGAGTTCAGTATGAGTGAAGATGATGAGGATTTTAACTATAATAGTGCTGATGAAGATGAGAGTGCTGAGAGTGAACTTTCTTATATTTCTAATGGGACTGAATCTGAGGACTTAGGTGATAGTGATGTAGGTCTCTCAGCTTATGAATCTGATGATAGTGTTGGTAGATATTCAAGTGGTGAAGATGATGTGGATACAATTAATTATATGGACAGGATGATGAGAGGGAAGATGTTTCAGATGAAGAGAGGGTAGAGGGAAATCACATTACAAAAAGGAATGTTGTTTGAAGATGTGGATCACTTCAGGAGTGTGTTGAAGGAGTATGCAATTGAACATGGTTTCAAGTTAGATAGAGACAAGAATGAAAAGAGTAGGGTTACAGCTCATTGTCATAACAAAGGATGTCAATGGAGAATCCATGCTTCACCACTAGCAGATAAGGTGACTTACAAGATTAAGACACTTAACCCTGTACATACATGTATAAGAGAAACAAAGAACCCAGAAGCAAATTCAGTGTGGATTGGTCAAAAGCTAGTTGATTCGATGAAAGCTAATCCAAATATGAATGTTGAAGCTATGCATGCTTACATGGTTAAGGAGTATGGAGTTGAATGTGGTAGAATGCAATTGTATAGGGGGTAAAAGGAATGCACTGAAACTCATTGAAGGAAGCCATGCTGTCTCTTACACCAAGTTGCCTAAGTATGCTGGTGAGGTTAGAAAGACAAACCCTGGATGTCTGATTAAACTAGAGCTCGAAAGAATTCCTCCTAACATTAACCTTCCTACATTTAAAAGGTTGTTCATCAGTTTTGCTGCATTGCAAAAAGGGTTCAAAGAAGGGTGTAGACCTTTTATTGGAGTTGATGGCTGCCATCTAAAAGGTCCTATTGGAGGAATATTGCTCTCTGCAGTTGCATTGGATGGAGACAATGGGTTGTTCCCATTGGCAATTGGTGTGGTGGAGAGTGAATGCATGGACAGTTGGAAATTTTTCATGTACAACCTGAACACAATCATTGGAGATGTTCCCACAGCCAAGCCATGGACCATCATGTCTGATGGCCAAAAGGTATGCCTTTTAACTTTTACTTCAATCTGTTAACTTAAAGTTATATCTAATACATTTTGTTGGTTTAAATTTGGTATTAGGGAATTGATCCTACTTTGAAGGAGGTCATGCCTGAAGCAATACATAGAAGGTGTTCCAGACACCTATTCAACAATTTTAAGACAAAATTTCCAGGATTAAAATTGAGGACACATTTTTGGAGTGCAGCTAGAGCTTATACTGAGAGTGAATTCAATGACATGATGAAAGTTATTGATGGAATATCTAAAGAGGCACACACTTGGCTAAGGAAACATCCCGTGGAGATTTGGGCTAGGCACAAATGTAATCCACTAGTTAAGAGTGACCATGTCACTAATAATCTTGTTGAATCCTTCAATCATTGGATTGCTAAGCTGAGGGCCAAACCAATATTGACAATTGTTGATACCATCAGATCAAGGTTGATGAAGAAGTTGCACAAGAGATATGTGAAGGCTTCTAGATGGCAGAGTAGGATTACACCTACGGTTAAGGCAAAGTTAGACACTTGTATGAAAGAGTCATGGACATGCAAAGTTGTTTTTTCTGGTGGAGATGAGTATGAGGTGCTTGATATGGGTAAGACATTTGTGGTGAATATGAGATAGAAAAGTTGTTGTTGTAAGGTATGGGATATCAGTAGTGTGCCCTGTAGGCATATGGCAACCTGTTGTTCTACCCGTAGAGTGAAGGTTGAAGACCTATGTGACCCATGTTATTCAAGAGATACATATGTCAAGGCCTATTATGAGATAATACATCCCATCCATGATGAGTCCATGTGGGATGAGGTTCTAGGTGACCAAGTGCAGCCTCCAGTACTTAGGAGACAGCTTGGTAGGCCAAGGGTTAGTAGGAAAAGAGCAGCAGATGAACCACCTCCTGGAATGTCTGATTCAAGGAGGTCATGTACTGTAAGATGTGACATTTGTAAGGCAATCAGGCATAATAGGAGGACATGTGGAAGGGCACCAATATCCAGTTCTCAACCAAATGAGAGAATAAGAAGAAGTGGCAGAGGAAGTGGCAGAGGAAGTGGTAGAGGCAATGGAATTGGTCAGGCAAGTTCTCAGCCCAATCCAAGTGCAAGAGGCAGGGGCAGGGGCAGGGGGCAATCAACTTCTCAGCCCATTCCAAGTGCAAGAGGTAGGGATAGGGGCAGGGGGCAATCAACATCTCAGCCCATTCCAAGTGTAATAGGCAGTGGCAGGGGGCAATCAACTTCTCAGCCCATTCCAAGCGCAATAGGCAGGGGCAATCAACTTCTCAGCCCACTCTAAGTGAAAGAGGCAAGGGCAGGGGGCAATCAACATTTTGGCCCACTGTCACACAAATGTGGTAACAACTTTTGGCCCTTTTTTGTTCATTTTTGGTTGTTACAATTGAAGATGTTTTGGGTATCAGTTTTTTGGTGGTTACAAAGATGTTTTGGGTATCAGTTTTTTGGTGGTTACAAAGATGTTTTGGGTTCAGCTTTGGTGGATGCACATACATTCTTTTTTGGAGTTGAAACAGGAATAGGATATACACTTGTATGTAATTGATAGTTTGGTGAAAATTTATGGTATAGATAGTAGATGTTGGCAGTTGCTATGTAATTTGGAACAACTTTTTGATGGTGTAATAGATAGTTGATGTTGGCAGTTGCAATGTAATTTGGAACAACTTTTTTTATGGTGTAATGTTCATGAGAATCAAAGTTGTCTTAATGTTGCATTGTCTTGAAATGTGTAGAGAAGAATAGACAAAAATTACATAGAACATGTACAAAGGAGAATACAACTCCATATAATAAGGAAAAGTTACATATTACACTTCTTTGGGAACCACAAATACTAGCAAAATAGGGGTTCCATGTATGTGATTGTTTAACCTTTGAATAAGGTCATTAAAGCCATAACCATAGAAAATCCAGATAACCAAACACTAACAATGACCAATATCTTCATCACTACTTCACTCTTGTCATACGTCTGCATTTTTTGACTTAAGGCATCAACTTCAACCCTCAATTCTCCAGTTTCCAAATCTGACTATAGTGGCCAATGTCTCTCTAAAGGTTCCTCTGTGATTGAGGTTGAATTGAACACATAAGGAGTGCACCAACTCCAAAAGTTGCATTGTCCACTATCACAAGCATAATACAACTTCTCTCTGTTTTTCTCGGACTGCACAATCTTAACAGCAGCAAGTCGACCACATTTGCATAATCGGATCCTGTATCTCAAGTCCATGGCTTCACTTGCTTTAGAACTTGAAGAGGACATTGTGAAGATTCTATGAAGATTCCTTCATATTAATGAACTTAATTTAGGGAATTAAAAATTTTAAAAAATTAACCCTAGGTAACAGAGCTTTAGAGAGAGAGAGAGAGAGACAAAGAGAAGAGAGAAAGATGGATCTTAACCCTAAGTAGCAGAGATTTAGAGAGCGAGAGAGATAGAGAGAGAGAGAGAGAGAGAGAGACGTACCAATTTCAGAGATTCATGGAGCTCCAGCTTCTTCAAAAGGGGGCAATCAGAGATGAGGAAGAAGGAGTAATGTTGGTGTTTTATATTCACGTAGTGAATGGTGAAGGGTAGTTTCGGCATTTAAAAACTACGTTTGCTTAGGTGTACATATGTCCGTTAATAAACCTAACGGTCACTTCACAGAAGGGAGGTAAGTGTTAGCGAAATTCAAAAAGAAGGGAGGTAAGTGTTATAGCTGAAACCTCGAGGGAGGTAAGTGTTATTAGGCCAAACCTCGATGGAGGTAAATGATATTTACCCTTGTTTTTAATAGAGTATCCCATTCTAACAACAAA
Organism: Hydrangea macrophylla; assembly: GCA_033977485.1. Lineage (NCBI taxonomy): Eukaryota > Viridiplantae > Streptophyta > Magnoliopsida > Cornales > Hydrangeaceae > Hydrangea > Hydrangea macrophylla. Next base: position 129,139,694 of record CM066984.1, on the reverse strand, counting down.
AATTACTCTTTTTTAGTATTTTAAAATAATAAATAAATAAATAGAAAATCAAATTTTTATTAATTTTGAATATTTGGATATTTGGCTTATGTTTGGATTTTTAATCCTAGAGAAACTTGCTAGTAGCCATAAAAAATATGCTTTTGGGATATGCGTTTAATAGTAATGGCTTTATTTTTAGACATAAAAATTGATGAGACTTTTGAGTCTATTCGAGCTAATTTTTATGCGCATGTATTTCTTTTTAAATGACGAACAGTGGGGGTTCCAGTCTCTTATTTTTGTCCCATCTATATTTTGAATATAGAGTGCATGATATATAGAGATTATAGCACAAACTTTGGACTACAAAAGAATTAGAGAGGTACGTGCTCAAACAACTTTGACAAAGTAATTTTTATATATGTACTTTACGCGCCAATGTTATACATGAAAATCATTTTCATGCATTTTCAAACACTCACCCTCGATCGTCAATATCATACCAGGACCATGGACTTCCCGTCCACAGAGGCTTAACCTTCAACATGCGGGACTTTGGGCCTTATGAATTACACGGAGGCCTAGCCTTCAACGTTACTGGGGTTTCTTGATAAGTCCCGCAATTCGAGTTCCTAGCGGTACTCATCTCACACGCCTACCCACAAATCTGGAATTTCTATCTTTTCAAAACAAAATCCTTCCTAGGGGGTTTTATGCACGGCAACCTCTAAGGTCTTCCCTTTTCAAAATCGGAAGCCTCTAAAGTCTTCCCTTTTCAAAAATCGAAAGCATCTACGATCTTTCATCCCAAAACCATTTTCATGATTTTTGTGTTCATACTCATGCTTATGAAATGTTATGACATATGCGAGCTCTAAGCATCAAGACATATTCAACATTTCATAAATCACATATCAAAACATGCTATCGATTTAAAGCAACACAATAGATATGCTGAAATCACCCAAGTAAACACATAAAATATATCAATTCATATAAACATGTAAGTATACCGTTAACATATTATACAACTTTATTGAGGGTTATATGGAACTACCGTTCATCGAGGATAGACTTAATCACACATAATAGAATCCCGAAAAGCCCAGTCTGTTACAATCTATCATGTATAGTGATATAAGCACATTTGTGAGGTACAACACCTCTAAGCACAAGTACAACTACTGTTAAAGTAAAGTACAACTCTTAAAGCTTAGGGTACAAGGTCCCTTAGCTCAGTTTTGACTCAGTTTTTACCAAACTACCTCAGGTCGCTTGCGCGGGTCGCTCGGGCAAATTCATACAGAAAGGCATGTAGATATTTTAAAACAGTTTTCAAAAATATACGTGGTCGCGCGCACAGGCCGCTTTTGCAGACCCTCACTCGCGCGAGTCGGGTACGCGAGCTGCGAACCAGACTCCTTTGTTGTCTTCTTCGAAGCTCTGTTACTTTTACCCTTTTCAAAACTTAATCAAAATAGTACTTTCAATATATGAAACTCTTCGTTTTTCTACGTAGATTCCAAATATAAAATCGGAATTTCATGAATCGAATCATAGCTCTCGGTTTAATCGAAAAATCGAAAGACGACAAAACTTTAAATCGATCGTTCGTCACAACCGTAATGAATTAGCTTCTAAAATTTGAAGTAGAGCCTCGGGGGATCGAGACCTTTCATTTGATATAAAGAAATTGAGTTTTCGTTATAGTTTTTCTGCTCGCTATTTTAGACCCTTAACGATACATATATATATATATATATATGAAATCTATATATATATCTATATCAACTAAGATATAAACTGAAATCATAAAAAAGAAACTTACCCAATGAATTATCCAAAGCTTTGAATTCCACTACTTGAATATATATATATATATATGTATTTGACTATATATCCATGTGTGTGTGTATATATGTAATATGTGTATGTGTGTATGTAGCCGAGAGGAAGAGCGATGGTAGGGAGTAGAGAGAACAATGAGAGACAGTAGAGTTTGTGATTGTGATTTTGTGTTGGGGGTGGGTAGTACATATAGGAGCTAGTATGCTTGTGGGCCACAACACACACTCACTCATACTCACGGTACACACACGAATTTATTTGGTCTCCAAGCAAACATGAGAGATCATCGTGTGTGTTGAGCTCACGCGATGATACACACACGTAGGTAAAATTATACTAAACAAATTCGAAAACTGGTATTTTTCGATAAAAATGCGAAAATTAAATATAGGGTATTACACCCTACCCACTGTACACACCCTGATTTTGACCCAACGTCGAGTTAAGGGGAGTACTACCTCTAAGATCCGATGATGACAAGCGTTCAACTAATCTAGGACTTTCAAAGATGATTTAAACTCTTTGAAAGACTCTCTAACCTAAACAAAAAGCAAAAAAAAGAAAGAAGGAAGAGAATTGAGGCAAAACGACACTTAGGCAGATTTGCGGCAGTCACGAGTTGCCGTTGCGGCACTCCCTAACTGTCGAAACGGCATCCAGGGAGAGCCGCATCGGCATCCATTAACTGCCGATAAAATGTTTCAAGTGCCGTTAAATTTGAAAATTCTAAAAAGACGGCAGTCCATGGAGTTGTACGTGACATTCCATGAGTGCCGTTGCGGCATTCAGAGAATGTCGCGCCGGTATTCACTGAGTGCCGTTCCGGCATTCAGCGAGTGCCGCATTTTTTGTGACAGTCTGTCCAAAAGTAGGTCAGTTTATGCCATCAAAAGGCGGCGGGAATTAGGGTTTTGGCTGCGAATTTCCCAAAATGACCCCCTAATGATTGCATATATATATATATAAAGTGTATATCCCATTATTAGGGATGGAATATTAGAATGTTAGGATCCCAAGATTGATTCTCCTTCAAAAATTTTATAAATAGAGGAAGAGTAGTAAAATTCGAAGAAGAGTTTGATCATTACTTGGAAGGTCTTAAAGAAGCCAAGAAATTGAGGATACTTAGAGGTAAAACTCTAGACTAATTAGTTTATTAGTAGCTCAATCACAATATTTAGATATCTAGGACCTTTTACACATTTTCAAAACCTCTCTTCTCACCTCATTTCATCACACACCACATATATATTGTGATTGAGCTTTCATCTCATTAGTTTGGATCAAAATGGTTTAGTATTTAAAGCTTACATAAATCTTGAAATAAAACCTTGGTCCCTTTTCTTTGATTATGTTTATTTCTTAGGTTCATGAGACTTTCAATGCCTTACTTGAACCTTTGTGTTTAGAATCCGTCAATATTCTTATGAACTTATGATTCATAAAGGGATTGAGGTTGATCTTAGTATGTTGAGTCAATGAGTCCAAACTTCATCCATAGTTTGAGCTTATGATTTCAAGGTTTTGTGAAGTTCCTTATACTTCATTAAAACCCATAAGTTCAAGTGTTATTAATCTCCAATGACCATCAAATGGTAGGAGAAGTAGCTTAGTTTAAGTCCATCTCTATGGCTTAGGCTAATCCTTTTCTTAGGTTTTGTGAAGCTCTTCATACTTCATTAAAATCTACATGTGTGTATCTTTAGCCTCCAATGACCATCAAGTGGTAGGAGTAACAATATGAATCCAAGCTTTTGTCCATAAGTTTGAGTTCATTATTTTGGGGATTTTGTGAAAGTCATTTCATACTTCATCAAAATCCACAAACATGTATGTCTTCAGTCTCCAATGACCATCAAATGGTAGGAGAAGTAGTTTGGATTAAGCCCAACTTCATGGTTTAGTAGTTGGAATTAACCAACTAAGTTGAACTTGAACAAACAGTGCAGTGAATTCAATGACCACCTGTGATCAAGGATTTTTAGTTCAATATCAGACCGTTGGAATTGAATAAAATCAACGGAAAAGTGTTTATAACTCAAAGTTCCACCACTGTAATTTTTGTTTTAAGGAAGCTTCATGTTTAGGGTAGTTTGGTCAATGGTTTTGTGGAACAACTATAATCTGTCTAGAGTTTCAGAACAGTAATACTCTTTTGAAATAAGTAGTAGATCAGAACCTTAATCAAGTGTTCTTGGCCCAAAATAAATTTTTTCAGATAGTTTAATGTGTTAGGAAGCTACCCTAAAAAGATCAAAGCATTTATGATTTTTTTTACTATTTTTAGAAAATCATGCAAATACTCTGGACAGAGAGTTGTAAGTCCCTGAGTGATGTCTAGTGTTTGTCTAATTCCCAGGGATCTAAAAGTCGAAACTCTGATTTTCTTTTTTGGATGGAAACTAGACACACAGAGGCATCTTGTTTCCAAAAATCATCAAGATCAAACCACATAAAGCATGCTTTTTATTTCCTTGAAGTTCTGACCTGCTCTCAGCAATTTTCAGAATTCTGTCATGATTTTGATATATCTTGCAAACAATGGTCCCAATGATCTTTCCATGACGTAAGGCTTAAACTATGTGTTAATAGTGATTAATCAAGATTAAAACCAGAGGCTAAATGATCCAAATCAATGAAATGTTCATAGCTTTATTTCATTCATACTCATGTGTTCATGTGCATTCATTTATGTAGATTGATACTTGTAAATAGAATTCACCTTGTGTTAGAGTTAGTTACTTAGGAGTTCAATGATGTGTTTTGTTTAAAGTATGTCGACTAACCCTTTGTTTTGTAGTGCTATCAAGGTATGATTTCTTGAACTCCTCTTTAGTTTATTTTTATTTCTTGATCTTTATTGATTTTTTGACCCCATGAACGACACCTTAGAAATAAGTCTTGCATTATGTGTATATGTGATTAGAGACCTTTTCTTAGGATCTTTCTATTCGTATGCATTGCACGTTTAATATTCGCAGTATGGATTCCGGGTAAGTTCTATAGTTCCTTATTTGCATATCATATTGCTTGCTACTTGAATTATGTGACTTTTGAATGATATTTTATCACTTGCAATCTTACACCCTTTAGACATGCTTTTGTAATGTATATTTATACATATGTATTAGCTGAGGGTACATTTAGATTAATAACTCGATTAAAAGGATGTTGAGTAGAGGCCTATCGCGAGATAGGGTGAAAGAGGGTGTTTTAGTCTGCCGGGCTCCTTCCTCTCTCATTCCATAATCCCCGGACCTAGTCAATCTCTGGTTTCTAAAAAATATCAGTTTGCTTTAAAAAAAATGGTTTCTTAATGTCCCTTTTAAAAATTAAGTGGCAACTCTTTGTCTTTGAAATTTGAAAAATGTTTTAAAATTAAAAGTGGGCACAAATGCCGGTATCCACAATCTGGCGACTTTGCTGGGGATCGAACCCAGAATCTCTGGTTTCGCAGACCAGAATTCCTGATTTTGGGTTCACTCGAGGATTAGACTTGAAAACATCCCTTTAATCGAACTAATCAATCTTTGTGTACCTGTTGCATTTCACTTGCATGTCCAGCCAGTCGATTGCACGGAACTATGACCTTGGAGACTCAGGGCAACCCGGTCGGTCAAGTTATCATGGGACTGTGTGATCACCCTTGATCTCGTACCATGATTTGGTATATGAAGCATCCTATCGGATGTGTGTCAAGGGTCTTTTATTTGACCAAAACCCAGCTTTTGCATGATAGCTTCTATAGAACCTTTCAATCTTAGGAAATCAATTCTTGATTAGGATTATGTGCTAGGAAGTTTTGTATGCCCGGAAGGGATTACTTGAGATGATGACGATACTTACTTGATGAAAGATGTATAATCTTTTAATCACCTTTTAGCAATTTCTCCTCATGTTCCACGACATTTGGAGAACATGTCGAACCTTGATTATAAGATTATACTTCTTATATCATGTTAGCTAAGCATTGATCCTTCTACCCAAAAGATTTAAAATTCACTTTTGAGAGAAACCAAGATTTTGATAAACCACCATTCTTTATCCCAAAATGTTTTTCGGTCAAGCAAAGCTCCAGACTAACCTCTGTTAAGGTATATTTTCACATGATCATCTTCTAAGGAAAAATCCAAAAATTTTGGGAATTGATTTTGGAAGAAATGCTCTTCAAATGAATTTCAAAGCAAAATTTCAACCCAATCATCTTTATTGAGAAATGTTTTCACATCCTCATTTTCAAAGAAAAGATTCAACATTCTTGAGAATTGTTTTTTGAAAGATCTCATCATCTTAAGAAATGCTTTTCAAATGAATTCCAAAAAAATTTAAATACCCGACCTTCGAAAAGGTAATGAGGATCACAATGAAAAGAGAAATTGGTGCACTTGACATACATGAGGATTTTATGTGTTTATGTGTTTTATGTGCTAGGAATAGAATTTTCCTTTTTTTTGCATATAGATTAGGCACACACACACGTGCATTGCATCCGTGTGACATATGAACCATTCATAAGCATTTCACTTGGCATAAACAATTAAATAAAATCAATAAAAATGTAAGATTCTTAATTTTGAGAAAACCAGTCAAAATTGATCAAAGAAAAATGTGGTTATGGGCGAGATAGCATCCGAGTCAAGTATAGTTTGGGTTAGAAATTCAAGCATAAGATTAGTCAGAAAGGAACAGCTAACAGAAAGATAGATGCTTATGCACACATGCTGCTAAGTGAGGTGATTGTGTTCGGAACTGCCGCTGCTAAATCAAATGTGGATGCTCTTGGTAACCCAATAAATTGAAAATCATCTATGACACTCCACTTGAGACCAAGTCAAGACTGGTAGTCGAGTCATGTTAAGTTGGAGTCAAATGTCAAGTCCAGTCGAGTCTTCCGGTAAGTCGTGCGAGCGGGCATCGCGGGCGAGGTGCCTTTTTCTGCTTCTTTTCTTCCGCTTTTTCACCCCATTTAGCCCGGAATCCTTACTTTCTTCTAAATCCTAACATAAAACAGAAAATGAAATAAAAATACACTAAAATAGGATAAAATGTGCTAACAAATGTGAATTAAGGCGTGTAATTAGAACTTGTTCACTCCCGATCAGATGTATCCAGAGAGTTAGTAAACCAGTTACTAAGCTAAGATACAACATCATTTTATTTTTGGATAACAAGTTATTTTCTAATTCAGTCAACCATAGTACAATGCGTGCAAAGCACGGGTTATCGACTAGTTTACTGTGTTCTAGAGTATTTCATCACTCTTGGAACTCCTGTAACACCTACTATTTTAAAAACATAATTACATTTATTTTAAATGACGTAACTTATGTAATTATGTAAGTATGTATATATTTTAAAAGTACACACACCCAAATTTCGGGATGAAATTTATTTAAGGAGGGTAGAATGTAACAATCCTAAAATGTGTAAATGTGTAAATAATTATTTTAATTATTATTTTCAGTTAGCAATATTAAATGAGTGTGCCTATGCAAGACACATGTTTGAAAATTTTAAGTTTGGAGAACATATAAATTAAATCATTAGTTAGCCCGTTTAGTTAGAGTGTTGCATTTTATTAATTTATATTTGTTAAAGAAAGTAAAGGGTTGATGTGTATTTTTTTATAGTATTTGTAGGCCTATGAATGTGTCATATAGTGTGTCTGGTATGAAAATTAAGTACCCTGGGGCATGAGTACCCTTTGGGCTAGCCATTTTAGTGGTTCTGGTTGCATTCTGGGCTCATATAGGTCTTTTTTGTTAGCCCACAAGTAGAAAAATGAGATTTATATATATGTATATGTTATTTATATATGTTGTGTGTGTGTACAGTATATTATGTGTGTAGTACATAAGACCCTAGCTTCCATGTAATAAAGAAAAGAAAGGGAAAAAGAAAAGAGAGAACATACATGAAATAGAGAGAGAAGAAGAGAAGAGAAAAAAGAAAAGAGATGAAGAATATAGGAAACCCAGCTTTTGTTTGGCGTATTCATCAACCCAAAAGCCATAATTAAGTGAGTTAATCACATACATGTGGTTTATATATATATACATGTATGTATATATACGCACAAATACATTACTTTGATTATATGTTGTTGATTTGAATACATGTTCCATGAGATTCATTATATTTTATAGATCCATAACTTATGTAAGTTGATGGTTATGTAATCTCACGTGAATGAAAGAAACCATTTGAGTATGTCATTGACCCTTACATATTTCATTCTTTTTATGGTTGTATCGATTTTTGGTGTAAATCTTGGTGCTAAAGTATTAAATCTCGAAATTGGAGAAATTGTCATTTTTTAGGTGGTTGTTAGTAATAATTTTTTTAGAATTTTTTCGTTGCGAATTTTAAGATTCTACTTGCGCTAGCCCGTGTAAAATGCGATTCTGAACAACTCTTGTGTAATGGAGTTTTTTTTCCAATTCTGCACCGTTTGGGCAGAAATTTACGTTTACAGTAGCAGTGAACAAATGCCTCTAAAAGATAGAGATGTGATTTCTGATATTTTATGATATGGAGAATATGATTTCTTATTATGTGCGGTGAGTTGATAAAACCCTATATTGTGAGAAATTAGAACGCATCTAAAAGATAGAGATGTGATTGGACTATGACGAGACGGAGCTATGTGATATATGTGAATTTTACAAATATGGGAATAATATGAACAGTAAACGATAATGGCAACATAATTACTTTTGTGTTCCCCGCACCCTGTTGTGTGATATGTTTTGGTAGCTCAACTTATTGAGTGTACCTTTGCCAGTGGCTGTGTTATCAAGCTGGCCTAAGCCTTATGCCCGACTTATTTATTAGACGTTTTGGCATAGTTGCCAACCTTCGATGTCTACATCTAGTTTGGTTGATGCCCTACTCAAATTGGTATCGGAGTGGGCATTGGTATTATGTTTGGGGACACATAGGATATATGTGTGGGCCGTACCATGGAAGATGGCCAAAGTGGTGAACCTAGAACACAAATATAAATTTAAGGCTAATAAATACTGAAAATGGATTATTTCATAAGGCTGATAAATGTGGAATAATGAATGCAACGTTTAAGTTAGAATGTGGACAGTTTGTATACAAAATTATTTTCTTGGTTTGTGATCATTCGATTTGGAGGATGGTGGGCCCACTAACTTTTATGCATTGCTGGCTCACCATAGATATCTGTCGGTAAGTATTCAGTTAGTATTATTCGAATTTAGGACCACTGGTACCACATTGAAGGAAACTACTCTTCTGTCCTAAAATGTGTGTGGAACTACTGTTCTAACCCGACAGAGATTTTGTGTGATGATGTTGCTTATTTTCTGTGTGACAATAATATATAATGTATTGTGGTTATATTTTCTTGTGAGCATTTTTGGGAGTCTATGGGACACCGCTGTTCCCTAAGACTCGTTTTATATTTTTGGTTGACTCATACCAATATTTTATATACTGACCCCAGTGCGTTATGCATTCGGGAGCATTTCTATGTGAAACGTAGTCGAATGTATCTATGCTTTTAGCTGATTGAATTGTCTGGTGGGGCTGATAACTATTTTGAAGATGAAGAGTGTATTTAAATTATTTTATAATTAGTTATTATTTTGGCAATATAGGCCACAGTTCCATTTTGGGTTAAGTGACGTTTATAGTGGCTGTGATCAAAGATTTTTTTATTGGAATTATTTTTACTTATTATAATCAAGTATTCTCTACTTTAGAGAATTAATGGAGGAGTATTTTCTTATTCAAATGTAAATGAGAACTATTGGCTTTCTTTTGTCACTTAAGGGGAATAAAATACATTTTGGATATAAATGGATATTTATTTCTCTTATAATTTTAATGGTTGTTTTGGAAAATAATTTGAATAATAAATGATTTTACTATAATAATAAAAAAAAAGGTACGTCAGCTTTTTATTTAATAGTAAATTCTATTATATATGTTTTTAAATAAATTTATCTTTTGAGAGGTTTGTGTAGTGTTGCCTTGAATTTTTGGGCTGTTGAATATTCGTTAGTATATGCCATTGATTGAATATTTTTGTTGTCCAAAATTGGGGTGTGACAACTCCACTATTCTCCACACTCATTTACGACCCGTTTGGTTCATGAATTATTTTATGTGGATTCTGATTAGATTACCAAAAATCATGCATAATACTACTAATCAATTTACTAGGAATTTGAATCCCTTCAAAGTGTTTAGTTCACTAGTGGAATCCTAGATGGATTTAGAATCATGTATTTGGTTGAGTCAAGGAAAATGAAATAGGAATGTTGTTAAATACCTAAACTACCCTTGAAGGTTAAAACAAATTATGAGCTAAAGTTCAAACTGTTACACCTCTAAAGTTGGAGATGATTAAGAAAATAATGGCTTAAATCTAAAAATTGGTTAGACGTATAGGCAATATTAAGTTCCTGTGGCTAGTAGAATGTAACACCCGTACCTGGAGAACGGGTTAATTATCATGTTAATATGCATTAATTAATATAATTAGTGTATAAAATGGATTAAGGGGAGGCTTTGGACTCGCCTGTATAAAAAGTGTTCAGAAAAGAACACTATTTGAAAAAGTCCCCAGTGAGGTGGGACAGGTAATGAAGTGGGACCCAGTGAAGGGCCCAGATAAAATAAATGTGCATTTTATCTGTTAAGTGCATTTTATATGATTACATGAATATTTGTTTAAATGCTTCTATATTATATGATGATATATGTGTTAGCATTTGGTGATAGCTTTGACACCCAAGTAAGGGTATAAATGAAAAAGATTCATAATTAGTAGGTGTGATAGCAACTTCACAAAATAAATGGGATCCACATTGGGACCTATACGGGACTTAGACAAACACTCATTAGATAATTGGGTAGATAATAGAATGTTTAGGGGATTTCATAATAAGAACTTAAGAATTCCGGGGGTGTAAATGAAAAGTGAGGAAAATTGTGTGTTTGACACCACAATATGCATTGCATGTGTGTGTGAAGAGAGCATGAGCTCTCATTTATAGCAATTAAAGAAAAAGAAGAGAGAGAGCTTGGGAGAGAAGACGGAGACTGATCTCGTCAGAATCAAGATATAAAAGTATTCTTTACTTTTCAATAAATTTGCAGTGTGGAAGTAAAGGTCGAACCCACAGAGATTGATTATTACAGCGACTTAATTTTAAAACCTAAGTCTAATTAATTAGGAAAAACGGATTTGATTTGGATTTTAATTAAACTAATAACAATAAAAGTAAATCTAACTTATGAAAGCAATTAAAAGTGTTTTTAAATAATATTTAAAGGAAACCTAGGATTACAAATCCACCACTAGATTCATAATAGGAATATCTATGAATTACTTTAGCTTATTACGTTGGATGAATATGGGGAATTGTAGCTACAAGCCCAATTCCTCCGACAAGAAGATAATCATGGTTCAAGCACCAACATAATCCATCTGCGGATAGCACGAATTATCTCACACTAAACTAGGGTTGCGATCTAATCCGTCTAACCTAGGCATGGACTATTCGGATACTTGATAGCACGAATCAATAAAGCACCATCACATGTAAACAATCTAAACAAGCACAGCAAGAATAGATCGTTGAGCACATCACAGTCAAAATAGATCTAAGACAAGAATAAATTCTGAAAGCAATGATTTAATCAATGTAAGTACGATTTATTTATAAAATCCTCTAAACATGTGACTGTCATCCATACATAATAAAACTAAAACAAAAGCATAAATAAAACCCTATTACTCATCTAGGGCTTCATTGAAACCCTAGATCGATGATCTAAGCTGCCATAGGAGTAGAAATCGGCAAGTAGTTGATGGAGGAGGCCATGAAAATCCTTGGTCTTCTTCTTCTTCTCCTTGCTTCTCCCTCTTCAAGGGCTGGAAGTATGGTTGTAGAATGTGTGTATAATAGTTGCCAACCCTCTAATTGAAGTAAAATAGAGTTTATATAGATTTACAACATGTTTTGGAAGCCTTTACAACTCGAAACGGACTGAAACGCATGTAATTTACAGTCTGGACGTCGTTTAGCAGTCTCGTTTGCACAGGAGTCTTCAGTACACTGAAATACGCAACTTTGGTTTTTGGGCATATCGCGCGAGCGGGTCGCGCGAGCGCGACTTTTGGTCCTTCGCGCGCGCGGATCGCGCGAGCGAATTATTGGGGCCTCGCGCGAGCGGATCGCGCGCGCGACTTTGGTTTTTCAGCTTCTTTCTTTGTGACTTTTCACCCTGCTTAGCCTGGTTTAGCTGATTTCTTCCAAAACCTGTCAGAAACTAGAAAACGAAGTAAAAATATACAAAAACAGGATAAAATGGTCTAACAAATGCGCGTTAAAGCGTATAATTAGGATTAGTTCTCTCCCGATCACACCCCCAAACCTACATTTTGCTAGTCCTCGAGCAAAACTAAAATAAAAACTACTAATAAAAATCTATTCCATTTTCGTATGGATCACGATTGCATTTAGCGTATGCAACAAGCCTTTTAAACCCCTAGGTGTCCCTAGTCGGACGAGTGAAGTCTCGTGAGGGTTCTCGTCAACAAGTTACCCACAACCATCTTTATTAACTTATATTCCAACAAAACAATCAATACTCCTTATTATAAAACAATGATTCGAAATAGAATAATGAACAAGAAGAAACGGAATCAAACGTTCACCTACATCATGAAAAACACTCTCAAGCACATGCATCGTATAAATCAATAGAGTTTCTCATAAAATCGCACGTGTGTGCTATGGTAGTCAGATGAACACGCACATGTCATAAACTTGGAATATAACTCGGATGACCATCTAACTATGTCTTGACTACGAATCTCACAATGTCAATTACACTCTCAAATGAAACACTCAGAAACAGGTGTAATTTTTCTAATATATGTGAGTAAAGGAAATATTGTTTTCAAAAAGAAAAATGCTCACATATGACACGAAAAAGACGCATAACACGAAAGAACAGTAGTCTCATGGATAGGATGCCAACAATCAAGAAAAATTAATTATTACCATGTTTTAATCCCCTCCCATCGTTTTCATATCCAAACCATGTTTCCTAGGATCAAATAGGACTTTTCAAAGGTTGTAATGTGGCTCAGGCAATGAAAAAGGATAGAAATGATTAGTTAGGTAGTTTTAGAATGGCATTGTAAGGCATGTTCGATCTCTTTCATTCTTCTTCTACAAACTTTTCATCTTTTCTTTCTCTTCATTCCTTTTCATTTTTTTTTTTTTTTCAACCTTCTCTTCTTTATTTAGTTTCTTTTCCTTTTTCTTTTCTCGCTTCTCAAATGAATATTCATTGAATACCAAGCACCTACCCCAATGGCATCTTATTTTCTTCTTCTCAATCAACACATCGCCCTAATACTACTAAAAGTTGATCACTCTTCCAGTGGTATACTCCAAGTTGATCAAGTTGGAGCTTTTAAAGAGGATAATGGTGAACAAAGAAAAAGAGGCATTTTAACGGCTCAAGGGGCAAACTAAGGAAATTTTATCTTTTATCGGCCGGCAGTAAACAAAGAAGGCCTAAAATCATGTCCTAGGTAATACGGTTCTTCAATGTTTACAATGGAAGATTATTTAGCATGGTAACAAACATTTTAACTTGATTATCAACCAAGACAAGAATAATGAGACTAAACAACAAGTAGATGCGCTATTTCAATGAAATTCGACAAACACAAGATGTATTTATAACCCTCTAAAACTAAAAGATAGGCTCAAAAGCTCACCGGGTTTAGTCTCCACCATGTGTTATCTAGAAATCCGAATCATATTATAGTTCACAACCAACATGTATTCAAGCGACTACGTGCAGTGCATATGTTTATGTGCAATTTCATGATATAAAACTACGATTCAAACTATACATAACTTAAAACATTTCAACATGACTCTAGCAAATATTTAATCACATCTTCTCTTGTTTATCATTTTCTAACAATTCAAAGTTATTGAACAAGAAGTATCAAATTAATCTTGCAAAAACATTAGTACTATCGTTTATTTAAACACACTTTTTGAAAATTTTTAAAATAAAATTTAGCGCATAATAACGTGCATGTGTGTGCATACCCCCAAACCTAAACCTTTCATTGTCCCCAATGAAACAATAAAACGAAAGAAAGGAGAGTACAGAAGAAAGGAACGATAGTACCTCGAGCTTGACAAGCCTAGAACAGGTGAACACAAATGAATATGGCAATAAAGTTCAATGTTACCTGTTATTACTAGATAAACGCAAAGAAACTAACAAAATAATATTCAAAGGAAAAGAAACAGAAATATAAAATAGAAATTGAAAAACTAAACTAAATTAAACTAAACTATCAAATGGAAAAGAAATACAACGAAAAAGTAGAAATGTAAGAAGGAAAACAACGACTACTTGAGCTAAACTGGCTGAATAACCAAAAACAGAAACAAAAACATAATCAAAACAAGTATGGGGGAAGGATACAGAAAACAAAAGAGAAAAACAAGATAATGGGGAAATCGCGCGCGCGGTCCGCGCGAGCGGCCGTCGCGCGCGCGAATTTCCAATTTTTTTTTTTTTTTTTTTTTTTTTTTTTTTTTTTTTTTCCGCGCCAGCGAGGTACCTCGCGCCCGCGAAATGAGGCGCGAGGAAAACCTGAGGCCTCGTAATAAAGAAAGGTAAGAAAAACCATTAAGGGGCAATCTCGCGCCAGCGGGCCGCGCGAGCGATGTCTCGCGCGAGCGGGCCGCGCGCGCGAGATTGGTTTCTTCCACTGTGTGGCTAAAATTATGTATATACTTTTAAAATAACTTAATTCCAACCCCCAAACCTATCCTGAATGTCCAAAACAGACACAAACAGACCCAAAAACAACCAAAAACAAGAAAAACGAATGAAATAAAGCTTGGGTTGCCTCCCAAGAAGCGCTAACTTTTACGTCTTTAGCTAGACCTTTCTAGCATAAGACTCATGGAGGCCGTAAATCGGACTGTGTACCCCTAAGAATGTCAGGCAGAGCTCGGTGGTACGCAGAAATAACATCGCTTTGAATTAAATCGATTAATGGTTTGTCATTATGTTCGAATCGATTTCTTACCTTCCGAGTAGATTCCGCATTAGGGTCCACAGGATTAGGATTCATCCACTCATCATCGTCCACATTATTTCCCGCACTTATATTTATTATGTTCTTAGGCTCAATATTCCGTGTAACCTCACTACCCTCCACACCTAGATAATCATCGTCTTTGGGAGGTTGATCAACAGCATTAAAAACATTTAATTTTAATTGTACATTCCCGAACGACACTTTCATCACCCCTGTTCTACAGTTAACACGTGCGTTAGCCGTGACTAAAAATGGACGACCAAGAATGACAGGAGTGTG
The DNA here is from genome assembly GCA_033977485.1 of Hydrangea macrophylla. NCBI lineage: Eukaryota > Viridiplantae > Streptophyta > Magnoliopsida > Cornales > Hydrangeaceae > Hydrangea > Hydrangea macrophylla. The sequence goes on along the minus strand of CM066984.1, from coordinate 129,124,456 downwards.
CTTCCTAGCATCTAGCACCGGTTCGGTGTCGAGGACCATAAAATCCACGGGATAGAAACATTGATCAACTTTTACTAGTACGTCTTCAACGATTCCTCTAGGTATTTTAACAGAACGATCCGCTAATTGAATAGTAGCTGCCGTGGGCTTAAGTTCACCTAAACCTAATTGTTTATAGACGTGATAGGGTAAAAGATTAACACTCGCTCCTAAGTCAAGGAGAGCCCTATGAATGATAGTGTCACCTATGACACATGAAATCGTAGGCGTACCTGGATCTTTATATTTTGGAGGAGCGTGTTGGAATATAGAGCTTACTTTTTCCGTAAGGAAGACCTTTTTAGGAGTATGACTGCGTATTTTACGCTTTTGTGTACAAAGGTCTTTTAGACATTTAGCATAAGCAGGAATTTGTTTTATAGCATCGAGGAAAGGAATATTTATTTTGACTTGTTTAAATACCTCGAGTATATCCTCAACCTTAGACTTTTTATTTGTAAGATTAGACGGTTCCTCAACGTTAGGTGGATATGGCATTCTAGGAGTATAATTCGTTGGGACCGATTCTTTATCTTTTTGAATTCTATTTGGGCTCATGTCCGCACCCGTCTCTTTATTAGAGTTAATATTCATACCTTTCACATTCTTATTCGGCATTTCTATTACCTCCTCCTCTCGGGTAGTCAACCTAGTTGAGACGGCGTTCACTTGTTCATTCGACCCCTTAACCTCATATTGTCCCTTAGGATTTTGGATTGTTTGACTAGGCAACGTCCCCTCGTTTCTACGACTTACTACAGTAGCTAGTTGTCCCATTTGGGATTCAAGCTTCGCAATGGATTGCGTATGAGAGTGCACTATTTGTGCTTGTGCCTGAACTTGCGTTTCAATAGTCTTAAGGGACGCCAACACCTTTTCCTCAAAAATATTTCCCCTTGAAGGATTAGCATTAGGAGGCGGTTGTTGGTATTGGTTAGGTTGGAACTGAGGTCGATACGCATTAGGAAAATTAGTCGCCTCGTTAGGATTATTATTGTTATTTTTCCACGAGAAGTTAGGATGGTTTCTCCATGGCGCATCCGGATTATTAGTAGTTGCATTATAATTATTTCGTGGGTATGGTTTAATAGAATTAATGTGTTGCTCCACGAATTCCGGAAATTGACTCGCCGATGGACATGCAAGTATCGAATGTGAAGGATCGGAACATAATGCACAAATTTCACGAGCGGGTGGGGCTGTCGTTTGGTTCATCGTTAGAAGTCGGTCAAGTTTGTTAGATAGTTCTTTTATTTCAATTGATTGACTTGACTCGAATTTTACATCCCTCTTAGGTTGATTAAGATATCCTTCCGAACGGACAGACACCGTTTGGTGCATTGAATTCTCGCTTAACGTTTCAAACATTTTCCAGGCCTCGTCGGCGCTTTTGTGTAGGAAGGTTCCTGCACAAACGGCATCGACGGTATTCCTAACAGAGGGAATAAGCCCCTCATAAAAGACTTGAACAAGTTGCCACTTAGGGACTTGATGATGTGGACACGAGCGTAGTAATTCTTTAAATTTTTCCCACGTGTCGTAAAGTGATTCCCCATCTTGCATTACAAAATTGGTTATTGATTTTCTTATCTGGTTTGTACGCATAATCGGGAAAAACTTTTGTAAAAATGCGGTGTGTAAGTCTTCCCATGTTCTAATTGTGTTTGGCTCCAAAGATTGGAGCCAATATTTAGCTTTGTCCTTTAATGAGAATGGAAAGAGCCGCATTTTTAGTTCATCATCAGTAAGATTTTGGATTTTCAACGTAGAGCATATGTCCTGAAAATCTCCTAAGTGTTTATAAGGGTCTTCATTTAAACGGCCATGAAAAGATGGAAGCAGCGAGATGGTAGACGACTTTATCTCAAAGTGAGATGCCGTCGCCTCCGGTAATTCAATACACGTTTGTGGCGTGTAAATCATAGGAATAAAATAATCTTTAAGTGGAGGTGGTGGCGGTATATTAGGATTATTCATATTAGCTCCATCATTCTGATTGTTATTGTTATTTCCACCGTCAGCCATTTTAATCGGTTCAATTTGAAAAGTTCGAGTTCTCCTTATCCGTTCACGGGTACTCTGAATTTCGGCCTCAAAGCTAAACCTTTCTCTCTCCTCAACTCCAATGACCATCTTGTTAGGAAACTGCGTTCCCAGAATCCGTTGACAGTGCGTATAAGTTGGTACTGCAAAAAATTTTGTGAAATCTATAATAACCCTACAAGGGCGGAACTAGGGTTACCTTGAACTGCAAAACGGATTGCTGTAGTAGACGAATCGAGAACACGGGCTCGATAACAGCTCACGATCTTCTACCGTATTCCTCCGCTGCCAGAATATCGAACTGAGTGTGGGCTCTTTCGAAATCCTTTTTGTTTTCTGCTCTCCCTCTCTTACGCTCTCTTTTCTATTCCGAGTTATAATTCTCTATATAGAAAAACGCTAACTGAGAAGAGAGCCAAAGCAGCATATATATAGGCTACGATAGGGACCATAAGAAGTCAATAAGGAATAGGCTTCCTTATGGAATTAGGAAACCCTAATTCGAACTGAATCAGATTCCTATTTTCATAAATTATAATTCATACCACTAAAGAATTGTAATTGCACTCCTACCCTTATCTCAAAAATATATTTCGAGCTCCATGTTATTAAATGCTTATTATCTCCCCATGTTAAGATTACAGATATCCATTAATTAAATATAATTACTGACAATCATATTTAATTAATTTCTTAAAATTCCTTGAGATCCTCTGCTTAACTTATCTGATATGTCGGATACAAAATCCACCTGCAGGGTTTGACATAATCAAAACTTATAAGCTTTCTCAAGGGGATATCATCAATCCCAAAAATTGAGACATGGATTCCATTATTAATTAATATCCACCACACAATTAATATTGCCACCCAATCCAATGAGATATTGACCCATTTAAGGATCTCACCCTTTTAGGGATCAAAGTGTAAATATCAAATGTACGTGTCTACAAATTAACTTAGGATTTAGAGCATAAGCACTCATAATAGCCATGAGGTATTAATTATCTTATAAGTCAGTATAAAGATAATTACCCCAAGTCAGTCCCGTTTAATACACAAAGTGTACCAGCATAGTGAGTTAAAACTATACCGTTTTCCGTAGTCAAGACAAACCTACTACAACACCATGCTGCAGTCCTACCGATGGTGTGTCCAATCCCATCTAAGACTGTAAACCAAAATCTTACATTCTATAATATCTGATGGCCTGATCTTCCGTGTGTAAGCCGAACTCTACACACCAAACCACCTACTATATACAATGAGAGACACACATGCATAATATTAAATAAATAATATAATACAAACATTGCCCACACAGATTCTCATAAAAAATGGATTAACTGATTTTATTAACTGAATAATAAATCAACTACATAAAGCATGACTTTTAGTATATATCCCTACCACATCTCAGGGCAGCGTTTTGGGAGACCACCAAATAGGTTCAAAATCTCTCTCTATCTCTCTCTCTCTCTCTAAAAAACAATCTTTCCTGAATTTGCTTTAGGACCCTCGATCCATTTTATTATTTGAAACTTGAGTTGTTCCTTGTTTGGCCCCCACTAATCAAAAATTGGCTTTTTAGGTTCAATCCAAAGGAACAAACATATATTAGTGGTTTGAGTTGGACATGTCTATGCAAAAAGTTATCATGTGACATTGGGTCTGCAATAGTAAGGGTTAAATCTTCATTCCACTCAGGATTCAAATTATTTTTCACCACACGAGTCTTTACTTTTTGCATCAAAATTTTTATATTTAATTACATAGAATTGTGCTATCATGTTCTAATAGTTGAGTTTTGTACTACAATTATCATTAACAAGTCAACTTCAAAAACGGGATTAGCCTTTGAGTCTAAACCATAAAGACTAATGATCAAGGATTAATTTTCAAATCAATTTTTTTCCTGGGTAATTAAGAACTGGATTTAGAGAGTGAAACCCAGCCAAAAATTTGGGAATTAAGTACAAGAATTACACAGAATTAAGCCCCCTAATGACAAGTTTAACAAAAAGATTACTATCAGTCATATATTGCTTGATTAACTCCAAAAATAACTAAGAACTCTGTAATTTCATCAATAGTTCAATAACCCACCAAGAAATCCAATTTAAAACCAAGAAGACCCATCAAAATTTTATTATTATCCATCTCGAATTCAAGATCTTTTTGTAGAGCTAAATTACTATTGAGTGTTTGGAAAGTTGAAATGTGCGAATGAACAAACAAGAGAGAGAGAGAGAGAGTCAAAATTGATTAATGGGTATTGAATTATATAGAATGGCTCTTATTTATGGTGTTTCTATGTCTACTTTTTCAACATGTGAGTAATAAATTAACAATATTGCTGGAGGCACCGATCGCAGTACTTCGGACTTCAATCTATGCCCTTAGCATCCCTAAGCAACAACAGATGGGAAAAAGTCAAGATTTTGAGAGAGAGATAGAGAGAGAGAGAGATTTTGAACCTGTTTGGTGGTCTCCCAAAACGTTGCCCTAAGATGGTCACTGCAGTTAAGGAGAGAGGAAGGTCTAAGGAGAGAAAAAGGTTTAGCTTTGGTTTGGGTTTAAAAATGAAACCAGTGAAACCCATTTCTTATGACCCGCCCAAAGTTCAATTTGGGTTTTAAAAGTGTGGGATCCACCATTAGTTCGGGGCAATTCTTCGGTACCGATCGGTGCCTCCAACAATATTGAATGTGTGGCGCCCTGCCCCGCCCCGACACGAGTCCCGCAGGCGAGGGGGTGTGCTAACTAAAATAAAATAATAAAGAAAAGCGGAAGGACTGAACATACTTGTAATGCTCCGAGTCCTAGACCCGAAAACCTGAAAAAAAATTCTCTTTTAGAAAAACCAACGTTTAAACTTTAAAATGATTTAAACTCCAATGCTCTGAAACATTTCGACTTTAAAACCTCAAACTTTGATACCATTTTACAATTCCCCGAGTCGTAGACTCTGAGGGTTGCTGCGGAAGCATAGAATAGCCTATCAAAAATCTTTGATGGGAAAACAGAATCTTTATAGACTAACGGATCTGATTAAAACCATGGCGGAAGCATTACACTAGTCTTTTGAAAAGCTTTGATTGTCGATTTACAAGACATTAACAGAAAATCTCTATCGGTTCATCAAATGAACAACAGTGCAGCGGAAAACATACCGATCTGATAAACATTTATCATGCTACTTCTCAAGCTTTTATAATACAACTTTTAAATAGAAACTCAAATTTGGTTTCACATATCGAAAAGTATTACAATGATCTACTGTCTTTTTCTCAAATGTTAGAAACTCTTATAATAAAAACCCAAGATTTTTAAGAATACAAAGTATCACGATCTCACAATTTCTTCCCTAAACGGGATCTTCACGAGTAAACTCTACTCTAGGCTTGAAAATTATATTCATCATTTGGAAAACATTAATAACACAGAAATCGGATTTTCATTTGAAAACTATCCTTTCTTGAAACAAATCATTTTCAAGATAAGCAACAAAAAATCAGAGTTAAGCTATCATGCTATTTAAAAGCAGGTGGACTAACACTTGTCCAATTAAATCATAACATGCTCTTTGAACCGTCATTTAAATTAAAATCCCATAACTCGACCTTCAAACAAAGCGGAAGTTCATCAAATCTCGGGAGCCTTACCCTTATCTATATCCCCTGAAAGAAAGGTTTAATAGTCCATAAGCCAAAAGGCTCGTATAGTCATATAACCACACAATGACATATGTTATATAACATGCGTGAGTGCAATGAATGCCAATGTCATGTATGAAAATCACTTTTCGTGCATTTTCAAACACTCACCCTTAATCGTCAATATCATTACCCGGACCATGGGCTTTCCGTCCACGTAGGCCTAGCCTCAAACGTGCGGGACTTTGGGCCTTACGAATTACACGGAGGCCTAGCCTTCAACGTTACGGGGGTTTCTTGCAGCACATCCAGCAATTCGAGTTCCTAGTGGTACCCATCTCACACGCCTACCCACAAATCCGGGATTTCTATCTTTTCAAAACAAAATCCCTCCTAGAGGGTTTTATGCATGAAAGCCTCTAAGGTCTCCCATTTTCAAAATCTGGAAGTCTTTGAGATCTTCCTTTTTCAAAATCGAAAGCCTTTAAGGTCTTTCATCCCAAAATCATTTTCGTGATTTTCGTGTTCATGCTCATGCTTATGAAATGCTATGTAACATATGTGAGCTCTAAGCATCAAAACATATTCAACATTTCATAAATTACATATCAAAACATGCTATCGATTAAAGCAACACAATAGACATGCTGAAATCACCCAAGGAAACACATAAGACACATCAATTCACTTAAACATGTAAGTGTAGACACCCCGATTTTGACCGACCATCGAATTTAGGAGAGCGTCACCTCCACGTCCAATGATGATAAGGACCGAAAGATTCAAAGTATTTCAAGCTCTTCAGAAAGTTCTCCAAACGCAATAAAATTTCACAGAAAGAAGAAAATTCCAGGTATTTAGGAGAATTCAGGTATAAAACATCATTTTTGGAAAAGATCTTTGAAAATAAGTATCTTTAAGAAAAAGGAGGAAAGAAAAGACCTAAAAAGGGGAAGTTCAATAAAAAAATGGCTCACGGAAGTATTTTGCGGCACTCAGTGAGTGCCGAACGGCATTCGGTGAGTGCCGAACGGCAGTCACGGAATGCTGGCCCGGCATTTACTAAGTGCCGCCGACAATTTTTGACTGCCGTTTGCTTTAACAGTCCGTATTTTGTGGTACAATGCGTATATGTATGCGGATAAAAACAAAAACCTGATAAAGTAAGGTTGGCGAAAACGCAGCAATTAATAATTTGGCGCGTCACTTACTGAGAGCCACGCGGCAGTCATTGAATGTCGCAACGGCTTTCACGGAGTACCGCAGCTACATCCACTGACTGCCGCAAGAGATTTTTGAATGCCGCCCTGTGCAGCAGTCTGTCTATTTTCAGAAAGTACGTATTGTACCACCAAATGAGGCATTTACACCTGTCTTTTACTCCGAATTCACTGAAAATACTTGGTAATTTTGTCTATAAAAGAAGGAGGATCTTCCTTGGGAGGATATAAAAAAAATATACAACACACAAGAAATCACTACCACTACAACAACATATATTTGAAAGAGATAGAGAGTTTTGGAGGGCTTGAAGAAGAACTTGGAAGATCTTCAAAATATAGAAATTTGAGGATAGTCTTGGAGGTGACCCTCTAATCTTAGTTTTGTTTTTCTTCCTTTTTTTTTTTTGCCTCTAATCCTCAAGTCATTTAGTTTTTCTTGATTAAGTTTTAGAGTTTTGTTAAGTAAACTTGGAAGTCCTTGCTTCTTAGTTCTTTAATCCTTCTTCTATTATTTTTCTTGTTTATGTTTTTCTTTTGAGATTCTTGGAGATCTTCAATATCTCTCTTGAAAGCTCTTGAAAGCTCTTGAGTTTGATGTTTTGAATCTCATGTAAGCTTATACTTCACATGGGAGTCAAAGTTTGATCATCACTTCATTTCATAAGCAAATAGATGGATCCAAGTCCATACTTATGACTTGGGTCCTCTACCTTGATGTTTCATGGAATCCTTTCTATATTCCTTTGAGACTCATGAGTATTAGTCATGTCTTCATCTCCAATGACCATCAAGTGGTAGGAGGAAGTAGTTTGAGTCTAAGCCCATCTCCATGGTTTAGATTCATTATCTTGAGATTTCATGAAGTCTATTCATACTTCACTTGAAATTTACAAATATAAAGGTCTTTAGCCTCCAATGACCATCAAATGGTAGGAGAAAATGGTTTAATTTAAGTCCAACTTCATGGTTTAATAGTTGGGGTTAACAAATAAAAGTTGAACTTGACAATGAAACAGTGGATTCATAAACCGGTTTTGATCAAAGATTTTTAGTTCAAAATCTAACCGTTGGAATCAAGTGAAACCAACGGGAAAGTGTCAATAACACAATGTTTTACCACTGTTTTTCTTTTAAGGAGATTTCATGTTTAAAGTGGTTTGGTCATGAGTTTTGTGAAGACACTACAATCTGCCCAGAGTTTCAGAACAACAACACCCTTTTGAAATAAGCAAATCAGAACCTTAATCAAGTATTTGTGACCCAAAATAATTTTTTCTAAGTAGATTAATGTGTTAGGAAGATACCTTAAAAAGAACAAAGCATTTCTGATCTTTTTGATATTTTTAAAAAATCAAACAAAATCTCTGGACAGAGAGTTGTACATCTCTGAGTGATGTCTGGTGTTTGTCCTTTTCCCAGAGATCTAATCGTTGAAACTTTGATTTTCTTTTTGATTTGGAAACTAAACACACAGAGGCATCTTGTGTCCAAAAATCATCAAGATCAAACCACGGGAAGCATGCTTTTTATTTTCTTAAAGATCTGGTCTGCTCTCTGCAATTTTCAAAATTTTATGACAGATTTGACCAACTTTGTAAATAATGGTTCAAATGACTTTTCTATGACCTAGGGTTCAAACCTTGTTTCAATAATGATTAGTTAAGCTTGAATTCAAAGCTTAAGTGATCTAAATCATTGAGTACTCCAATAATTTATTCTTTTCATATATATATTCATATGGCTTGACACTTATAATTAGGACTTGGTTGCTTTAGATTTAATTACATTTGATAGATTTAAGCTAGAAGTCTAGGATTGTTATTTAAGATCCAACTTTATATATTGTATATCATGTGGACTAACCCTTTGTTTTGTAGCGCTATTAAGGTATAATTTCTCGAACTCCTCTTTAGCTTATCTTTATTTTATCGATTTTTCAACTTAACGCGCGACACCTTAGAATTAGGTTTTGCTTTACTTGTATATATGGATTAGAGACTCTTTTCCTAGTTTTTATTTAAATCGCATGTGTTGTCCCAAATATGGAAACCTTAGAGGGGGGTGAATCAGGTTTTAGCAGAAATTAACCTTTTAAAAACAAAATTGTAAATTAAAACACAATCACAAGCAATAATGTAAAGCGATAAGGGAAGAGATACTTGCAAACCAATTTTTCAAGTGGTTCGGCAATCGCACCCCGCGGCCTACGTCCACCCCTCAAGAACACCTCTTGAGGATTCCTTTACTCCGATCTACTTCACGGGTGTAGACCAAACCGTTCTCGGAGCACTTACGGGTGTGCACCAAACCGTTACAAGAACCTTCAATCTCTCCCAAAGAAGAACACCTCTTCTTTGCACACAAGGGTTACTAACCCTCACTCTTTACAATTGATTTGGATACAAATTGAAACTCTCTATATAGAGTGGATAATACAAATAAAGCTCACTACAATTTTGCTCTCTCAAGAAATACAAATGAAAGAATTCAGCAAATTGATAAACTCACACAACTAGGGCTAAAATGATAATGTTTAAAGATCAAAGAGATGTATGATCAATGCTATGTTTTCGAATCAAAATCTCTACCCCAAATAGCTTGGGAAAACATGTATTTATAGGCCTTGGAAGATTATAGCCGTTGGTGGCAAGTTTGGTAATTAAAAACCCCTTTAAAAACTAGCCGTTATTGCCTTTCAGGTCGATTCAGTCGACTGGACCTTAAAGCAATCGACTGGGCCTTGAAGCAGTCGACTAAGATGTGTTTACAGAGGGTTCTGTTTGCATTCTGCTCACTTCAGTCGACAGCATCGGGCCTTCAGTCGACTGCCCCTCCCTGTTTGACAGCCTGACACATCTCCACTAAAATGGCCATAACTCCCTCTACAAAAATCGGATTTGCGATCCGTTTGATGTTTTGGAAACTAGATTCAAATACCTTTCCAACCATATAAGATTCAAGATTTAATTATTTTTCAATTGGTTGGGGCATTGCTTTAAAGATGATCCACTTAAAATTTATTTCCAAAACTTTAACTTTTAGAGTTTGGTTGAGCCCCTATAAGTGTGAGATCAAGATGCCTTACAATGATGGTCCTAGACTTCAACCAAGGATGAAATATCTTCAAGTCTTCAAACTTGATCCTTGTTGAGCTCCTTGTAATCTTGGTCTACATCAATTAAATCTCATGCACACAAAGATGTTAAAACATTGATACAATATTAAAACATGAGATTATATATGAGCATAAAAATGACTATGATAATAACAAGGAATGAATCAATATGAATCATGTAATTATCATAGCATATTTGACATCATCAAAACATAATTAAATATGCCTTAATATACCTTAAGGCTAACAACATGCATTGCACGTTTAATATTCGCGGCTGGATCCCGGGTAAGTTCTCTTGTTCTTTATTGCATATCATATTGCTTGCTACTTGAATTACTTGGCTTTTGAATGATATTTTGTAGATTGGTAATTTTATACCATTTTGACATGTTTGTGTAATGTATACATATACATATGTATTAGTTGAGGGCACATTTAAATTAATAATTCGATTAAAAGGATGTTGAGTAGAGGCCTATCGCAAGATAGGATGAGAGAGGGTGTTTTAGTCCGACATGCTCCTTCCTCTCTCATTCCATAATCCCCGGACCTAGTTAATCTCTGGTTTCTAAAAAGATCAGTTTGCTTTAAAAATGGTTTCTTAATTTTTCCTTTTAAAAATTAAGTGGCGACTCATTTGTTTTGAATTTGAAATTTAAAAAGAATTTTAAAAGAAAAAGCTGTGGGTAGGAAAAATTGCGATATCCACAGTAAGTACACCGTTAAACATATTATACAACTTTATTGAGGGTTATATGGAACTACCGTTCATCGATGATAGACTGAAGAATTAATCGGAACAGAAACTGGAACTGCTCAATCTGTTACAAATCTCGATATACAATAATGCACGTATATCAGCGAGGTACAACGCCTCTAAGCACAAGTATACCTACTATTAAAGTAAAGTACAACTCTTAAAACATAGAGTACAAGATCCCTTAGCTCATATCTAAATCAAGTATAAGAAAACAGGAGATTTTAACAAATTGCCTGAGGTCGTGCGCGCGGGCCGCTCGCGCGAGATTGTGTTCAGTAAGGCCACGTGGTTATTTTAAAAACAGTTTTCAAAAATAGCCTGGTCGCGCGCGGGCCGCTCGCACGACCCCTCGCTCGCGCGGGTCGCGCGCGCGAGATGTCACAGAGTTGCCTTCTTCCTTCTTTTTCCCCTATTTGAAATCAAAGGTTAAATTTTACCCAGTTTGAAAAGTTAACCAAAACAGGACTTCCAATGTACGAAATTCTTCCTTTTTCCGCATAGATTCCAAATATGAAATCAAACGCAGCTCACAATTTTATCGAAAAATTGAATGGTGACAAAACTTTAAATTGACCGTTCGTCGCAACCGCTATGAATTAGCTTTTGAAATTTGAAATAGAGCCTCGTGGGATCGAGGCTTTTCATTTGATATAAAGAAATCACGTTTCTGCTACAGTTTTTCTGCCCGCTATTTTCGAACCCGTAACGATATATATATATGAAGTTTATGTATAGATATATAAATGAATTCTATATATATCTATCTATATCAACAATGTTTATTATCAATTGAAATTTTAATTGGAAACTTACCCAATTTGAATTTCAAAGAGGTGTACAAAGAATCCCACTACCAATTGATGATCAAAGCTTTGATTCCTTGAATGCATATATATATATATAACTATCTATATATACTCTGCACATATATATATATATATATATATGAGCCGAGTGAGAGAGCAGAGAGGTAGAGAGTTGAGAGTTACTAGGAGTTATGAGTTATGAGGGAAGGGATGTGTGCTATGTGTATATTTATAACTTAATATTGCTTGGCCACCAAGCACACACACGCAACACACTCAAACACACACTAAACAATACACACGCACACATACTCTGCACAAAAGAAATTGGGCTCCAAGTCTCCTATGGGAGATTATCCCATGTGGTAGGCTCACGCCTCCACACATATACATAGGTAAAAATTTATACTGCAGAATCTCAAATTTGGTATATTTCTAGACGAAAAAAAATTTTAATAAACGTTCTATTTTTCGGTCATTACAAAATGATTGGTGCACATAAAATGTGCACATAAAGATATGAGTCATTAAATTTGGTGGGTTCCATGTATGCAGGAATGGACTCTACCGAAATGAATGGCCCAGATCTTTATGTGCACATAGCATTACTCATGAAAAAAATAGTCAATCATTGGTATAAAAAAAACCATCGGCAGTATAGGAGTGTTGCTCCAAAAAAACACTTTTTTTTCACAGAAATTCTCAATCTATTACTCTTGGCTAAATAATTTCCAAATTAGTACATTCTTTGTTGGGCACTGACTGTACCACCAAATTGAAGAAAATAATAAATTTATACCCATTTTAAATTTGTTTAACACAAATATAAGGGCTAATTTAAGTATTATGAAATTACAAACCAAAACTCTGGTAATCATTAAGAATACCACCTCCAAGTTAGGATTTAGAATCTACTATATTTTCCACCCTTGGGTGAATTCTAAATCTAGTGGAATCCACAATTCAATAAATAATTCATGAACCAAACAAAGATAAATTTTAAGATTACTAGTAATCTTAGGATGGAATCAAAATCCACCCTAAGGATCCATGAACCAAACGGCCGTTACTAGATTTTTCAAATCTTTCAACGCTATTAGAATATATAGTAAATATTCTCACAGCCTTCAACGCTTGTCCCTAATTCTCTAAACTTCGTTGGACAATTTCACAACTTTTTTTTTTGTTGTTGAAAATATCATTTTTCAACATCTCTAAACATATGTTTGATAGAGATTTATTTATTATTATTATTTTTTGTATAGGGATAGCGAGATGCGTCCGGTTTGAAAGGATTTTTTTAGTTGCATATGGGCAAATTAGTTATTTGACAAATTCCATCTATGGTGTTAGTTAGTATGGAGTAATAGAGTTTAGTCTGTTTAGATATGTGAGGGGGTTATTTGTTCATTTTTTTTATTCAGAGGATATTAGTGAAAACGGGTTAGAGTTTAGTGGGTGTTCGTGTAATTTACTCTAAATACTAACCCTAAGTTAAATTATTCACTTCTTCCTTGAATACCAAACCTGAAGTTCACATATCAGTTTAGAGAGAGAGAGAGAGAGAGAGTGTGTGTGTTTTTCACCCAAATCGGCACCAACTCCGGCGACGAAAAAGGTGAGTTCCCTCTTGGACCGTTTTTGAGTTTTGCGTTGAGAGCCTTCGCATCGCTAGCGAGTCACTCACTCACTCATTTGGATTTTAGGGATTTAAAAATTGTATGGCTGATAGATATGTAGATTACAGTGTGCTGAAACATTATTATCCAAACGCTAACTAATCATGCTTAATTTCTTTTTCCCTGACCAGTTTTACTCATATCTATAAGGATTTAAATATTTGAGACTCACCGAGTTAAATCTGATATTTATTTGGGTGGAAGTTAGAAAATTTTATGTTCCTTAGTTTGTAACGAGCATCTACAGTGAGTTGTTTGATACAACAAACTTAAGGAAACTTTGCATTATACACTTGCTGTAATGGTGTAGGCTAAACATTAAACTTAGGGGAAGAAACTTAGTGAAACCTTACTTTGTTGTTCGCTTAAATTTCACTATTGTACCTTCATAGGGCACATACTGTGCTGTGAGAGCCCAAATGGCACACACAAAGCCGTCCCACCACCAAACAATCTCCCACATGGCACACATTGTGCCGTCCACTCCCAAACGGCATAGTGTGAGCCGTTTGGGGCCTTTTTGATTTTTATTTTATTTTATTTTTATTTTTATTCTTATTTTTGTGTGTGTGTGTGTCTAAAGGTTGCATTTCATAAATAATAAAAAAAAAAAGATGCCATTTCGTCTCAAGCGTATTTGGGAGTGCTGTTTGGGAGCTACACCATTGCTAGCGCACTCAGATTGTACAACAAACTTAAGCTAAGGTTTGCTTAAGTTTGTTGTACCCACTGCAGATGCTCTAAGGGGCAAATTAAAAAAAAAAAAAATTAGGGGGCCACAAATGCTTTGAAGTATAGATTACATAACGTAGATAAGACGATTTCAAAAAGTTGAGAGGGGGCACTTGCCCCCCTAAACTAGCCGTAGTTCGCCCCAGCTAAACACAAGTAGTACTTCGCAAAATTCACCCATTCTCATACAACTGTACGCTTTCCTTCTTGGCTTTCTTGCATCAGAAGTCATGGCTCTTAGAATTTGGTCATCACACAAGTCCATGTATTTCTCCTACTACCTGGTGTGAAGATCATGGACTAGTTTAGAAGGCTTAATCGCCTCTCTACTTGCCACAACGCCTTTTAATACAACCGTGAGTTATCTAACTAAACTCAAAAGAACTCCACAGTTAACCACATTGTTGTTGCTACAGCAGGACCAGAATGGATGATCATAGGAATTCCTTGTGTTTAGGCCTAATGAGGACAATATTGTTGCTAGGCAGGAGATGGGTCGTTACAAGTGTTTTCACAGTGGAAACCCAATCGGAAGTGTGGCCCTTTTGAAGGGGGTGGATTGTAATGGCCAAGAGCCAAGACTCCTGATGGAGGAAGACCATGAGGTGAGGTATCAAGTCAATATACTTGTCCCACATCGCCTTGTCCCACATTGCCTAGGGCAAACATTATGAACTAGTTTATAAGGCTTTATTGTCCCTTTACTTGCAACAAGGCCTTTTAAAACCACGAGGGATCTAAACTCAAAGGAACTCCACAGTTTAGTTTGTTGTTGCGCAGCAGTAGCAACAGTACCAGAGTAGTTGACATCCCGTGAAGTCCTTGTGTTTAGGCCTAAAGCGGACAATATTGTTGCTAGATGGAGGATGGGTCATTACAGTCTAATTCAGTATTTGGAATCAGTTGTTAAAAGTATGTTTGGACTGAAATATGCTTCTATAACCACAATTGCATATAACAACCTGTTTGGATGAATTGTAAAAAGAATTTAAGAGCTCCAATAGCACGTTTTGGCTTAAGCATGTCCAAAGGTATTTCAGCCCTAACATGATGCAGGAGGCATATTTGGATTTAATGATTGTTCCTTGAATTTTGTGGTGGCCTTGTGATTAGGGCTTCTGCCCAAACTTATATGTAGTCTAACTTGGCACTTTTAAAATACATGTGCATGTCAACATTTTCAAGAATTATGGAATGGTCAGAGCTTAAATAAAATCAAAGATTTGGTCAGAAGTTTAAATTTTTAAACTTGCATATAGGTATCAAAGTTTCCATAATTTTTGTGGGGCCAAGGATTAATTTTTAAGATTACAATTGAGTATCAGACTTTGTAAAGATTTTGCTGGGGCAAAGCCCCCTACCCCCAATGTAGGTCTGTCACTGTTGAACTGTGTTAGTTTTCTTGCAAGTTTCATTTGATAATTGTCCTTTTCCTTTCGATCCTCCGAAAATTCTTTTGATATTCTTTTTTGTATGTTAGGTTGTTGTATTATGTGTTGTACTTGTTTTATCTTCCGAATTTCACGGTGCTTTCTTTAACACTTGTACGCTCTCTCCTTTTAACTCCACCACCTAACTCTTGGCTTTCTATTTCTGTTCCTATTTGATATAAACTTTAAAAATCAATCACCCTATGTAGTGATGTGTTGAGAGGTGAAGCTTTTATACAAGTGACCTTAGTACCTTACATTCTTTACACCTTAGGCCATCTCTATTCCTTTCCCAAATTTTTACCCAAATTTTACTTAAAATTTGGGTAAAAGCTTGATTTGGTATAAGGCTTCCAATGGGAACCCTAAGTTTTGCTCAAGTCTTTTTATAAAATACCCATTTTGTCCAAAAAAATTTCACACACCTCTCACCTCGACACAAACACACAAATATCTCTCATTTTGCTATACATGACTTTCCCTCCGAAAGCTCTTGTACTCCATATTTGTTCCCAGTGACCTTTCTTCCCACGTGGCTAGGGTACGTCCTATACTCGTATATAATTTCAATCCAAACACAGTGCTTCCCAGTCAAATGCTTATCCACATAGCTATTTCCAATATACAGAAATTACGACCCCCTCCCCCCCCCCCCCCCCATCCTCTCTCTTCGTCCAAAAAACTCTACCCTCTTATCTCTCTTCGTCCAGAAATTACATAACTGCGCACGACTTCTATGGCGAGGGCGAAGACAACCCCCTCGACTTCTTTTGCACCAATTTCAACTCCCGATTTGTAGGATCCATACAAAGGTATTTATCTCTGGCACCAACTTTGCCTTCAATTTTTCTTCCCTTCGTCGACTTTGCCCAACTTTCCCGTCCCCTCCGGTGCCTCCACCTATCAGCCAGTGCATTTTGCTTGCCAAAATCTAGCTGTTACTTATTTGGTATCATGAATAGTGTTATTTCAATTTGGTATGAAATTTGGGTAAAACTCAATTTGGTATAGGTTTGGTTCTAGGATTGGAGAGGGTTTTGAACCCAATTTCATTTTATATGGGTTTTGGGTAAGGATTGGAGGTGGCCTTAGTCCACTATTTTAGTTCTAGTCAAACAAAAATATCTAGTAGTTGTTTGATCCCCTTTCCATGGTAATGATTTGTTCATCAGTTATTTTTAACCAATTATTGGCATATAATACGGAAAGTCCAAGATAGCCTCCCTGTAGGATTCTATCCTTAAATACATCAATTGATACCCTACTTGATCTTCTTCTACATGAGCTTTTAAAGACGCATCCGATAAATGTTTTCTTCCCTATCTGGAATTAATTCAACCATATGTTCTCAGAATTGGTCTTTAATGTGCTTATCTAGTCCAATTTGAGGTGCATATGCACTAGTTATTTGAGTTTTACTAATATAACTTGTCCCTCTTTTATCCATTATTATATCTATATAACTTTGATGTCTACATTATATTTACGACGTCTTTGTAAGTAACCTATGTTTTGTTAGGAAAATATATTTGATTAAGCATGCCATTTTCCTTTAAAAAAAAATAGAGGGAGCTTGAAGTGTGCCTTCTCCTCGACTCTATAATCTATATTATATATCTTTAACTATTCTCCCATTACATGTTAGAGCTTGATATATATTATTGGGACCATTTTCTAATAGCTTAAGGTTTTGGAGTGTTGGATTGTCCCACATCACCCAGGCATTGCCCCCATTTGTTATTCTTATAAGCCTGGATAATCCTCCACTCATAAGGCGTCTTTTGAGGGTGAGTCAAGCCCATTGGACTTTCCATTTGGTATCAGAGCTGGGTGTTGGGTCGGCCCTCCTGTCGTGTAATTTGGCATGCCGAGTATTCCAGTGTTGAGGAGGAATGTTGATGTGGACCAGTGGGTGTGTGGGATTGTCGCACATCGCCCGGGCATAGCCCCCGTCTATGCTTTCTTATATGCCTGTGTGGGATTGGACCAATGGCGTGTCGAGTATTCCAGTCTATGCTTTCTTATAAGCCGGGATAATCCTCCCCTCATAAGGCGTCTTTGAGGGTGAGTTAGGCCCATTAGTCTTTCTATTTGTTATCAAAGCCAGGTTGGGCTCTTTCCCCTTGTTGTGAAAAGACACTTTATGAGGGGAGGATAAAATTCAGGCTTATAAGAATAATAGATGGGGGCAATGCCCGAGCGATGCGATGTGGGACAATCCAACACACCCTCTGGACCACATCAACAGAGAAAGCCCAACAAGGGGAAGGAGCCCAACCTAGCTCTTATACCAAATAGAAAGACCAATGGGCCTGACGCACCCGCAAAGACGCCTTGTGAGGGTAGGATTGCCCAAACTTATAAGAAGCACTGATGGGGTCTATGCCCGGATGTGAGAGAATCCAACATGGAGCAATTGGTGACCTATCATGGTATTAGGCGTTTTGTGAGATCTTGGGTTTTTTTTTTCCCCGCCCATTTTGGTTTGCATATTGCACTTTGTTATTTGCCTCCATTATGATGAGTCCCATTTGTTAACTCCATGTATGAGACGAGGTTGCATCTCGTATGTGAGGGGGAGGGTATTAGAGCTTGAAATACTTTGTTGAACCTATTTGTAGCAGCTTTAAACTTTTGGAGCAACTGGTAACTTTAACATTACATACATGTGATGTGCCTGATTGATTTAGTTGTCATGTGCAGTGCAAGTGGTCTTTCTTTGTTATGCCGGAAGCTTCAAGGGGTTTGGATGCTCCAGCTGAACAGAGTAAAGTTGGACCAGATTATTTTGGTTTCTATACATGTGAAGTAGGAGAGCTGTTATCACAAGATGACGATTTTCTGCCTTTTTCATCTCAAACTTCTAAAGATGGAAGAAAACATGGCAATGATAGTAATAGCTGTTCTGCTACTGGTTCTCATTCATGGTCCAATTCCTTATTTTCTGATGGTATAGGAGCTGAGTTTTCAGATTCGAAAAAAGAAACATTGAGGGCATTGCTTCAGCAGAGTGTGGTCGCTCTTACAGAGGAAGTTGATGAGGTAATTTAATGTCTTCTTCCCTTTTTCTTTTTCTTTTTTTCTTTTTAAAATTCTCTTTTTTGGTTCACATAAAAAATACGGAGAAATAAACTCATCATATGCTAAGATTCTGGAACCTTTGTTATTGTAATGGAATTTGGATTTTTTTGGGACATTTTTTTTAAGGGCGAGTGTCTGCCTTAGATATTTAATTATGTATCTAGATATTAGATTTGAATTTGTATTATTTTTTAAATATATTTTAGTTTTTTCGTTTTTGGTGAATGAACCTATTGAATGGTTTTCTTTATTCAGCTGTGTTCCCTTAAAGTTTGGTCCCTTTCTCATTTTAGCCCTTGTAGTTTCAATTGCATCAATTTGGTCCTTCAAGTTTTTAAATAGAAGCAATGTGTGTGACCCAAATGTCCAATTCTGTGAGAAAAATTGACAAATTTACTTGCATCTTATCTAGGAAGCACGGACACGTGACACGTAACACGATACGACACCGCCACGTTGACACGTCAAATTCTAAAACATAAGGACACGACACGCCAGGGATACGTTTTTTTTAAAAAAATTTTTATTGCTATGTACTTACAAGCATAGCATTACAAGCACGGGTTCGAATATGTAAACAGCATCTCTACTTGCAGGGGTAAGGCCGAGTACATCTCACCCTTTCCAGACCCCGCAATGGTAAGAGCCTCGTGCACTGGGCTGCCCTTTTTTTTACTTACAAGTTTAAAATACCCACTAGTCTAATTCTTGGCACTGTTAGATTTTTAAAATTTTTTTGCATAAATTTGAACAAATAACCAATAAAACTAATCTCCCATTACCAATAGAAAGCAACACCAATTAAAATTAATGAGAACTCATACCTACACAATATCAATTATCAAATTTAAAAAAATACCCACTAGGCACTATGATATTTTTTAAAAAAATGTACCTAAATTTTATTCAATTAATTACTCATTTACTAGTTAGTGCCAATTATCACTTTCAAAGAAAAAAAAATAGTGAAACACCAATTAATTAAACAAAGGAAAAGCAAACCAAATCAAAAAATGAAACCCAAGGCAAAACCAGAAACCCCCCAGACTGAGACCCCTGCAAACACTGTTAGAACTCTATTACACAAAGTTAGCAACACCAATTATTTCGTTTTCCTTTTTATAATTTTAGGGTTGACAATAGAGTTAAGATTTTAAAAATTTTAAATTTTTTTTTTTAAAAAATAAAAAAAAAATTGAAAAATTAGTTGTCCCGTGCGTGTCCCTTGCGTGTCCTGTGCGTGTCCCTTGAGTGTCCCGTGCGTGTCCCTTGAGTGTCCGTGCGTGTCCATTGCGTGTCGAGGACGTGTCTGGGGGTTAAAACTCAATTACACAAAGTTGGACACACTTTTGGCGTGTCGGACACGTGTCCCTGGCGTGTCTGGCGCGTGTCCGCGTCTGACACGTGTCTGACACCAGTACGCTTCAATTTTTGAAGTGTCAGTGCTTCATAGCATCTTATTCACTGTCACACTGTAAAGGGAACACCACTAATCTCCCCACCCGCTTATTAGCGTAATTGTGTATAGCAGCGAGTGAATTCCCTGTCAATTGTTTTGACAAAATGGGACATTTAGACCGTATTGCTTCTATTTAAAAACTTCAGGGACCAAACTTAAGGGATATGTTTTTTTTTTCTTTATTTATTTAAGCCTAAAGTAAAATCAGTAAAATATTTGCAGCTAAGGGAACTTATATATGAGTAAAGGTAGCTTCCCAAATTTGAATCCCAAATTTGGTTCCCAAATGCTCTGTCTGTTGTACCAAATGCAGTGGCATGTGGTACAACTGTTAATCCCGTAGGTTCCCAAATCTGGGATTCAAATTTGGGAAGCATAGCATTATTCCTTATATATCTCATTGGTTGTGGACCATATATGTGAAGGAGACAACCGAAGACACACTACTATTGTCCTTGGAGTGCAAAATATATTTTCATCGGATTACCTAATATTACCCATCTTTTTAACTGCACTTTATGACCTGCCACTAATGGTAGGAACCAAAACATGGAAAAATCACTACTTGACATTTATAACACAGATGTTAGACCCTGTTTTCTCCATGTGCCGGATACAATCATTTCTGAGATACAAAAAGAGCCTATCGAATCATTCAGCCACAGCATGTGATGATGAAGCAGATCGGCTTCCTCACAAGAAGCTGAAGCAGTCTTCATCTTCCTCTTCAATCAGTGTTCCTCTACATGCTACTCCTGTCAGTTGCAGAGTGAGTGTAGATGTTTGTTTTCTGTGCTGTTGCTTTATCCTTCAAGTCTGTTTTCAAGATATATGTTTTGTGTTTTTGTGCGAAGAAGGGTGCTGGGAGTGCAGTGATGACAGTGGGGTTGGTTACAAAATGATGGGTTTTGAATGGGTTGAAAACAGTGAAACATGGTTGACGACGAGACGGGTGACAGATAAATTGTGAACTTGCAGCCTCCATAAACAGCTATTAGTCAACAATTTTGATAGGGGATGACCCTATAATTTGAGAATTAACTAAAGAAGTTTCTATCATTGTCTGAAAGTTGAAATCCAATGTATTTTGAAATAATTATTTGCATAGGTGCATGAACTGTCGTGCTTTCTAAATAGACATGTATGATCCGTGGGGCGGTGTGTGTGTGTGTTCGTGCTTTATGAGAGTTCGAGAGGAAGCAACTATTGTCCTTCTGTCTCTCTCTCTCTCTCTCTCTCTCTCTCTCTCTCTCTCTCTCTCTCTCTATGTTACATGGACTCTTCTAAATAGGAGAAATACTCGTGTCGACACGATTCTTTGCGGACATTGGTATGACACTTGGGTAGGATCCTTCTAGTGTAGTTTAGTGTAATTTTCAGCCATGAAAGGCAAAGTACCCGTGTCGGATATGGCAATCATACCCGTGTCCTCCGGACACTTTGAAGAGTCAGTGTAACATAGCTCTCTCTCTCTCTCTCTCTCTCTCTCTCTCTCTCACGCACACATGAGCGGCGTCGGGGGGGATTTGTCGTCTACGCTTATCTGTGTCCGTGCTTCATAGATGTGGGGTGATGAGCAACTTGTGGAGAAAGACAGTGCTTCATTCTTTTCTCTCTCTCTTATTATTCCAGGTAGATGATGATTTGCTGTTCGTCCTTGAGAATGATAATGTGATGGTTGAGGAGGCGATGAAGAAATATTCTGATGAACTATCTACAACAGTAATCTTCTGCATACTAACGAATACATAGTGAACTTTGAAGCTCATTGTGATCATATAGGGCTTAACTTTAGGATTGTTGTGTTCTTTGTCAGCTTGGGCACATGGAGCAGAAGCTTGAAGAACTTCTTGATACGGTGCTGTCCAATTGCAGGTGTGATGTCTTCCGTTTCAAAAGCTTTGTAGAAATATGCTTTAGTTGGTTCTGTATGGTTTATTGGTTTAGCGAGAGTAAGGTAAATAACATAAATTGAAAACACACTTCTTTGTTCAGTTATTAAGGAAAACAATGAGAGAAATTGGGGATGAGATGTCGACCTTGATTTGTTTGTTTATCTGGGGTGGGCGTGTGTGGTGTTAATAATTCATTTTTATATGCACGTACCTGGATATGACATGTCTACATTAGAGAGAATTTTTGCCAAGATATTTTCAATGTTATCTTCTCGTTCCTGCAACCACTTGAGTGTGTCTGGTATGGCATGTTCTGATGTCATCCATTTAGTCTTTGCCTCAAAATTTGACTGAAACAGGATCTAAATATAAACCTACAGGGTGATGACCTTTGCTGAGAAGCGCCAGCTCTGGAAACTGATTCACAAGCTTCCGCCAAGAAATCTTGACCGTGTTGTGGAAATCATCAGACGATGTAAGCCGTCAGAAAAAGGTTCTACTGACGAGATTCACGTTGATTTGGAAGAAGAGGTAGAATGCTCATGTTCTTAATTGATTCAATAAAAAAAAGTCTATCCTTAGCTAAATATTACTGATTATATCTAATGATTCTAATCTTTACTGATTATATCTAATCTAAATGATTTTTTTGCAGGATAATGTAACACTATGGAGATTGTATTTCTATGTTGAAGCAGTTGAAAATGCCAGAAAGCTGCCAGTATTAGAAAACTAAAAAGAGTAATGCTATGCTTCCCAAATCCAAGTCCCAAATCCCCATCCCAAATGACGTGGCAGTGGGCCCATTGAATTTTGATTAGAGGATGTTGAAGTGACCCACAATGAGTCAGTGGGTCCATTGGATTTTGATTGGTGTCACATAATTTGGGATGAGAATTTGGGATTTGGATTTGGATTTGGGAAGCATCGCATTACTCAATTAAAAATGCCTTAACATGATCATGGATCAATCTCTTTTACAACATCAAAGCTAACTAAAAAGGCTCAAACAATGCAGCTAACAAGAAATATTTCTTGATTCTTCGACTCGGTGGTTACCCATATGCATATTGACATCAAGATTCTATGCAACCACCAAATTTACTTTAGATTCGACCATTAAAGGTAATTTTGTAGAATTGGTTCAGAAAGAGTGTTCTTTTCAAAGTACGATAGGTTGGCTTCAAGGCACAGCATTCCCAGAAAGAGGGTTCTGCTCGATATAGGTATTGCCTTGTGGATATGATTTTTGTCTTCCTGTTTGTAGATGTTTTAGTTTGTATAGGTTAGAAGTTTTGAGGTGAAGATGTTTTTTTGTGTTTTGTTTTTTGTCAAGTGTCATATGTAAAACTGATTGACATATCTCCAAGAGTTGTGATCCCAAATGTACAGCACGAGGATGATTTTGAACACCTTTCTTTGTAGAGTGCAAAGATACAAAGATCACTCAATTTAGCCAAATTTTCTAACAATGCATATTTCCTATGTTCCTCCGTGGACTTACTCTTTAAGTCTAACTGATTCATTCATGCAGCTGATGGTGTGATTTTCAAATTTATGCTGACTTGGGGCCTATTGGATCACTGTGGTTTTTGCATTTAGGCGGTAGGCTGCAAATCTGTAGCTGATTCATTCTAGCAGTTGATGTAGATATTTCCAAATGTCTGCTGAATTGGGTCCTGCTTGGAGTTGTGTGTTCTAAAATCACAAGGGTCCTGTTTGGGCTTCCTTTTCAACCAAATTGTGCTTTCAGAACTCTAAAGTACTTCTTAAAGCTAATCTACAGGTTACATGTTACATTCCAAAAGCACATTTTGGGCCTAAATGTGCGTTTGAGAAGTAATTCCAAACAGGACACGAGTGGTACAGGGAAGCATTGATGGACCTCCGAAGTAGTAAAAACTTGATTAACAAGTAAATAAAAATCCCTGATAACTTGTATCAGCCTAATCTAAAGAAGCATTGATAAATGTCAGGGAGAGAAGCCCTTTTCCCTATGGACAACATTTAGTAGTTGTTCTTTATCTTGTTATAATAAGATGCTATTAGTCTACTTGTATGTCACACAAGCACACCTATACACATCGACCAAAATCAAACCTCAAAAGAGTATGACAGGTACCAAACGTAAAGCAATAATGCTACACCCATTCTTCCAACCATACCCCAAATCACTTCTTATGCTTTAAATACATGTACACTGTGCTGTTTGAATTTTTCATACTTTTCTGTACACCACTTACACATCACATGGTATTTACATTTAAAGCAAAGATGTGATTTGGAATGTGGTTGAAAGAGTGAGTGTAGCATTATTCAACATAAAGTACTCAAGTCTTATCCTTCTTATTTGCCGGGAAAAAAAAAAAAGTCTTGTCCTTCTTCCCCTAAAACATTTTATTAATGGTTGCCACACCTAGTATTATACCAGATGCAAAAAGATTAATTTACTACCCAGTTGGACAAAATTACAATGATGTCTCACTACTAACTCAATGAAATACACACTGATATTTAGAGTCTCTTTTGGGAATTCCAACTTATTAAGGGGGATAACCTTGATTTTGGTGAGATTTTCAACTTTCCAATATTGCCCTTTTTGAAATTTAAAATTATAGAGGGAAGAGTTGGATATAATACGGAGTAAATGACAAATTTGGAAAGTGTGTATTAAAGTACTTTAACTTTTCAAAGATGACTCTTAAAATGAGACATCAAAAAATGGCATCAAAGACTCTTAATATGGGACAGAGGGAGTAGCAAAAAAGATCAGTAACCTATTTGGGAATAATCTCCAAACAGATAATTGCCGTCAACACTAAATTGAAAAAAATTATACAATTGAAATAAGAAGGAAAAAAAAAAAAGGAGGAAGAAAATAATTGAAACTACAATCTCTTCTGGTTACAGGAATAACAAGCCTGGGGTACACCACCAAAATAATCATCTTAAATTAAAAGGAACCCCTTGGTCGCTGCTCGGCAACATTTACCCTGATTGCCCTGCCGTCCAAACTCTGCACCACAAAATATTCTTCAAATCAGGTGTTATCAAAAGCCTAATGACTCGTTAAGATACGTATATTTAGAACTATTTGGCCAAAAAACGAGAAAACTTATCTGATCATGTACACTAAAGACTAATGACATGATTTCAGACAGAGTATATGGAAAAAACAGGATGCATATAGCCGACTCAAGTGGTTTAGAATAGTTGTAGAATTGAAAAACAAGTTCTGATGAATGCTTACGTGCACGGTTAGACATTCAGCAATCAACTATTGAAACTGCTCAAAAAGGACACTATAATTTCAAGTTATGCAATCTCCGGGGTATTGCCAATAGCACTTGGTTATAAAAAAAAAAAAAAAAAAAAAAAGAAGTTTTCTGGTTTCTCAAAGGTGAAACTAGTTCATAATTCAATTAATATTTTGAGACAGCAGATGTGAATTAGGAAAAGCAGCTTCCACAGCACCGAAAATTCATCTCATAGGCATTAACAAAGTAGCAAGATACTAAAGACTATTATCATTTTTATCCGAATGGCAAGACCTCAAACCAAGACTGTTTCTGATGCATGAGCTTCATTTAGAAGGAAAGAAATATTCACACACACACACACGCACACACACACATTTATGATAATATAATTTATACAACCTGTCCATCAAGAGCAGCAATGGCGTCATTCAATTCTGTCTCACTGGACATTGTTACAAAGCCATATCCACGTGAGCGTCCAGTCTCCCGGTCGTAAACAACCCTGGCATCAATGACCTTACCATGCTCGCTGAATACTTGCTCAAGGCGTGCATTATCCACTTGCCATGGCAGATTACCAACATAGATTCTGAAAGAAGTTTCAAACACTCTGGGAGATCTCTCTGGGCGTGACCCTCTTGGAGCAGCCTTATTTACAGTCAAGAACCGTCCACTCAATTCCTGTTAAGCCCATATCAAAGTATTAGTCAAAGACTCACAACTCACTGGGGACGTAGGAAGTCAACAACAATGCCAAAAGTTTTATGGATGTAATTAAAGGATCAACAAGATACGCTAAAACAAAATGAGGTAAACTATGATAAGCAAACACACACACACACACACACACACACAGAATTTGTCCTAACAAACCAAAATACTCTTTTCCATACTCTCTTTCATGTCTTGAGAATACCCAGGTCCACCCAAAAGGTTTTCTTCAAATGAACGACTACATACTGAAGTCTATGATAGTTGGGTACTCCTAATCAACAAGGATAATAGAAAAGAAGCTTTTTTTCCCCCAAAAAAAGTAACAAATAAAAGTATTAACGTTCAAATGGTTTATCTACCAAATAAAAAAATGAAAATCTTTTTTTGGTTACATGTCATTCAACAGAAAATCAGTGAAACAGTCTGCTTAGATTGTAAGGCCATTAATTTATTCCTCCTTGCTCCATGACTCTACTTTCTGTTCAATCGTCTTTATTTCGAAGGCAACTAGTTTCTGCAACTTTTTAAAGAGTTGCCGTCTAAGAACAGCAACCAATAGGTGAAGTACACACTGATCACCAGAGTAGAAATTCTGCAATACCTGTATTTGTGGTTCTATAAGGGCAGTCCAGTGCACGAGGACTCCGCCATTGCGGAGTCTGGGGAGGGTGAGATGTACGCAGCCTTACCCCTGCAAGCAAAGAGGCTGCTTCCAAATTCAAACCCGTGACCTCCAGGTCACAATGGAGCAACCTTACCGTTGTGCCAAGGCTCCCCTCTATGATACATCCAATTTTGAGGTCTCAGTTTGTAGTAACAATGTGCTATTTATTGCAATTTTGGTGCCATTGGATAGTAATTTTCTAAGGTGCCATTTGGTAGTAACTTTTTCAATGTGCCACTTGGTAGAACCTAAGTCCCATGTGTTGCAACTATTTATGTATGTATGATACAACCAATTACCTGGTTTTTCGAAGAAGGTCCGTAAGACCGTAAAGAGTACTTATTACAGCAGACCATTATAGCTTAGTTGGATCAACAAAAAGTTATTAATAACAAAAGTTTGCGGCCACATTGACGGTGCCATATAAAATCTTAAGGCCCAGTAGAAGATACTCCCTCACAGTTATAACTTGTTTTAACAATGTAAAAATATGCAAACTCACCAATTATGCCATCATGAGATCCAAATAACTAAGAAAAAGTCTCTGAGCTAGATGGCTATTTAACACATCAAATTTTTTCAAGCTGCTATAAGAAACAAAAATGCGGCAAGTCAATTTCACACGATTCTCAATCAACCAATCAGGCTATCACATATGAGAGAAATACAATTCCACAAGTAACTGTTCTAAAATGCAAAGTAAAAAATTCAGGCTTTGACAAATAATGAACTTCAAAGGAGCATTTATAAAAAAATCATGTGAAAGAATAATGATAACTTCTACTAATAAAGGCGGAAATTTATGTTGATCAAAGAAACTGAAGATAAGAACAGATAATAAGCAACTTACATAACGGTTGAAGATATCTACAGCCTTCTCAGCTTCTTCTACAGTACTCATAGTCACAAATCCAAACCCTCGACTCTGATCTGTTGCCCTATTGTAAATTACCTACAATGAAGCCACATGCCAACACAATCCCTTTTACTATATACATATATATAGATATATATCAGTCCGGATCTTAAGCGAACCCTAAGGAGCAGGGGACGAACCACTTTTAGCAACGAAAAAGTCGCTTTTAACTACTAAAATTTTCGTTGCTAAAAGCGATTTTTTTCCGGCGCTAAAAGTCGGTCCGCTCCAAGCCCTCACTTTGAGGTCCGCACCTGATACTATCTGTATATATATAAATTCCCACTTTCTAAAGCATTGCACAGAAAAAATTCAGCATAGCAACAAAACCCAAATTTCAGATAGAAGTAGAGAAGAAAAGCATCAATAACATACCTATACACATACAATATATATATGGGTATTATAGAGAGAATATATCAAAGATACAGACCTCAGCAATCTCTACAATTCCAGCCTTATCAAACAGCTGAGCCAATTTCTCACTATCAATATCAAAGGGCAAGTTGCCAACAAAAAGCTTAGCCTCCTCAGGTGGGTCTGGATATGACTCTTCACTCTCACCAACTCCAACACCATCTTCTCTCTCTTCTGAAACTTCGCCTTCCCAAGAAGCAGCTTTGAACCCATCAACAGGGTTTTCTTCCTCTTCCTTTTGTTGGGCCCAATCTGAGGTCTGTGCAACATGTGGGACCAAAATGGATTGAGAAATCTTGTGTTTGAGAGAAACCCATGAAGGGAATGAAGCAGATGAGGAAGATGAGTATGAGAGTTGGATGAATTTGATGGGTTTTGAGCGTAGAGAGAGAACTGGGTATGAAGATTTGCAGGTGAAGAGGGTTGGCCTGACAGAGGATACACAGCATTCCGCCATTGACAAAGGCTTGATTAGAGGTGTAGTTGCAGAAGTCATTTCTAGAGAGAGAGAGAGAAGATAAGGGGCGGAACAGACGTCGAGGGTTCCTTAGGCTTTGGGCGGCACACTCACATACACTGAATACTGATACACTAGTCTCAAATGGTCGGTCATCCAACAAAGGCTAAAAAAATTCAAGGCCTAGTGAGAGAAAATATGGTGTTGTACAAACAGATCAAGCGTAGAGCATTATTAGCCAATAGTAACCCAGTGGCAGTACTCATGGGCATGAGAGAGTAATATTGTAAATTCAGACTTCGTTAATCTACAAACCTTTGTGCTGTTATTGAATGTCTTATGGTTAAAGTTAGCGCTTATGTGGTGTCCCACACTCAATGAGTTAGCGTCACACATGATTGTTAGGCTATTTAAATTTTTTGTGTGATGGATTCCACGTGTGACGTGCTTCTATTGGATGCAGGGAACCAAGTGTCATGCCGCATGGTACCTTAGGTACCCAAAAATTTCTCCAGAATTAAGTCTCTATATAGTTCGCGTAACAGCTGATCTTAAAACAACGTGGATAAATGGCATCGTTTGATACCCACTGAATAATGGCCCTTCCTCTGTCTCGTGATCAAGCCCAACAGCCCAACAGCCCAACAAAGTCCCATTGTTCGAATTCTTTTTTTTTTTTTTTTTTTTTTTTCCTGAAGTTCGAATTCATCTATTGTGCTGGGCTGCTCTTCCCCAAAGCCTTTCCCACCTCAACCTGGAAGCCTATCTAATGGCCCAAAACAACTTCCAAGCCTAAAGTATTTCTATACGATAATCGCATCATTATCCTTTCCATAAAGTGTATTTTTAGGCGTGCCTATTGGCCTCCATAGATTACTAAAGACACTCAATGTAGTGCATTAACTGCATGGTACTATATACACTGAATGTGGTACGATATAATGTTAATAGTAACTTTTGAAGTATCAATAATAATTCTAATTTTTTTTTTTCCCATATAAAAAGGGAAGGGGGGCAATCAGAAGTGATTTTTTCTTGTGCCATGTTGTGCTCAGAATAGCACTCTACCTGCTAGAAATGACCATAGCATAGACTAGGAAACTGAGTCGCTCCATCAGGTCTGTTAAGCCATGACTTGACTGATGGCATGACAATAATCCCAAGCCTTGCCCATCACGATACCACTTCAGAGTGAAGCAAGCGTTGCTAGACAACCCATACTGCATTTTTTTCATAAGGGTGGGGGGAGTTGTTTCCATTTTGCAATAGAAACCCGTGACTGAACAAGTTTATTCCACGTTTGGAGGAAAATTAGACTTTTTTTATTTTTTTTCTTTTGCTCGTAAATATATTGAAATACTACATAGAAGGGGCAAAAGAGGGATGAAAATAAAGATATAAATATGATATATATATATATATATATATTTTTTTTTTTTGAGATATGTTGTTAAAGAGGTTAGGGACTATTGTTTTCTTTCGACCACCCACACTCGCCAACATTTTCCTTTAGAAGCAAAATTCTTCTCTGAACTATAAGTTTAATGTAGCATTTTCTTGCTAAAAAAACTTTTGAAAAAGAATTTTTAAATGAAATAAATGTAATATGAATTAGGCAGAAGTCATTTCAAAGTGGCCATTTTAAATGTACCCATAATCTGCACACATGATATGTATACATACATTCGCAGTATTGAAATGTTATCGGTATTCATATTGAAGAACTAAAAAAAAAAAGGGAATTCTTCCCTCCTTTATTTATTTTGGGCGAAAATAACCGCAATTGTATGGAAAAACTCTCTTCTTTTGATGTGTGATCAATTGATTTAAATTTTCCAAGATTAGAAAGAGATCTGATATACGCATTATTACGTAGTGTGATGGGTTTCCCAAATGTACCCCTACCCCGCGTGTGGAGGCTTTTTCTGAATATGGTCTAAGCTTTAGAACAAAAAAGAAGTGTCCTGTTGGTTTAACTTAAACCACAGAGTTATTAAGTTATAACTAGTAGTATAACTCAACTTTTTTTATTTATTTATTTATTTATTTATTATTTATTATTATTATCGAAAAGTCAAGAAGATATCTAAACTTCATAAAAGCCCCAGAAAAGACGAGAGGGATGATGATATCTGTTTGAATAAAGTTGCAATTAGGACTTCTTAATATTAATATTACATTTTCTGATATCATTACTTCAAAAGAATGTCTGCCATGATGCTCCACCCCCACCCCACAGGCGTTGAGGGCCCTATTCGTGTGCCTATATCTATAGATCGATGTGTGTATGTATGGATCATGCAATCTAGTAGTGTGCTATTTTTAAAATGAACAACAAAGTTCATGTCATTATATTAGCACGAGGGTACTAAAGTAATTATACAATGAGATATTTAAATAACTTCAATTATGTTCTTTTTAAAATTATTATTATTATTATTTTGAGTTCTTCACCTATACCAATAGAAACAGAAATGAAGGGATACCAATTTTTTTTTTTTTTTTTCCCAACATCTAAATTTGTGAATAAACATAATACTTTTTGTATTAGATATATTTCTGGGAATAACTATAAGTGATTACCTATACAAAATTAACCCACCTAGCCCACTCTTGCTTTGTCCATAATTCTCTCACACTTTTCTACGCGAGTGACACCCTTCTAGTTTTTATATAGTGAGAAAGACTTTCATTCATTTTAAGAATGAATACTTTGTGCATGAAGTAGGTTATTATTTCTTGGTGTATTTAAAGAATAATGTTATGAGATTGACTCCATCTTAATGGGATTGACTCGATCTTCTTCTTTTTTCTTTTTTTTTAATCTAAAAAAGAATGTTATAGATTCCAAAAAAAATTCCCAAAAACTTGAAGACGGGAGTACAAGATTTTTCTTTTTCTTTTTTGGCTACATGAGTACAAGAGCCATGGTCTTGAGCATACGCCGCCCAGGGCCGGTCCTGGGCCAATTTCCCAAAGCAATCGCATGGGGCCTCGACTTTAGGCCTCATTTTTAGGCCTATTTTTTTCTTAATTTCTTCCTAATTTTTATGAAATTTATTATTTTTAGGCTTATTTTCTTCTAATTTTTATGAAATTTCTATGAAACTTGTCATTTTTAGGCCTATTTTCTTTCTAATTTCTATGAAACTTATCATTTTTAGGCCTATTTTTTTTATAATTTCAATGAAACTTAGTATAGAGGCCTCATTTTTTCTGCCCTTTTAAAAATTCGCTTGAGGCCTCGGTCAATTTTGGTCATCTCAGAGCCGGCCCTGACGCCGCCGAAACAAATGCTTTGTCCTCCACTCAATGGATGTGAATGATCTATTCTATTACGAAAACGTGTCATCTTAAACAACAGCTATTTATGGCTAAAGAAGTGTAAAAGTCATTTGATGTTAACAAATCAACCTAATGACATGTTGTGAATCTTGTGATACATGAAACAATACATTTAAACTTTAACTCTATTTTGGTCTCAAATTATGTGTTGTGAGAACTACATGTGCAAGAGTGCCACCCTCTGATGAAAAAAAAAAGATTACATGTGTAACATTTTTTTGGCATCCCAATTCAAATTTTGGATTGTGAGAGTACATGTGTAACATATTTTGGGCATCCCAATTCAAATTCTGTATTGTGAGAACTACATGTGTAACAAATTTTGGGCATCCCAAGAACCAGTTCTATATTAATTTGTGTTTGTGTAGTTGATTATTAATTATACTACCTCTGTCACATTTTATGTGTCCATCTTTCTTTTTTTGAATGTCCCAAAACTATTGTCCACTTTGATAATTTTTTAGCCACTTGCCAAACTTATCCGTATTGATTTTTGAAATAGCCAACAAAAAGTAAAAAGGAACATAAAACAAGTAGGGGTAATTTTGGAACAATTGCATTTATTTTAAGTAATCATTATGTTCACTTAGAAAGTTGGTATCCCAAAGATTGACATAAAAAATAGGACGGAGAGAATATCAGAGTCTGTGTCTAATTTAAAGATGACAATAGAATTGATTCTTAATCAAACAAACAAAATACTGAAATTCAGAAAAAATGAGATTTAGTCTCATATGACTAAAATATTGAGATGGGTTGTATCAGAGTAATGCTATGCTTTCCAAATTGTTATTCCAAAAGTGCTTTCTAAATGATGCGGCAATGAGGTCAGGTAAATAGATTTTAATCAAAATTTAACCAGTAGGTAAATAGATTTCAATTAGAATTTAACCAGTCCCACTATATTAGGTCTGACCCCACTGCCAATCTACCACTTCATTTAAAAAGCACTTTTAGAATAAAAATTTGGGAGACATAACATTACTTGTTGCAGCAATACTTAGTTGATATCCAGCTCATTGGATCTTCTAGATACCATTCATCTGATTGACAAATTGTGGGTCCCAGTTTCATTGCACGTGCACCGTGCACACTCTTTAGGACAGACAAAATGAAGGAATTTTTCATTCCCTTGGCCCGGCCCCCTATTGCTTATTTGTGGGGATTCCAACAATATGTTTCTTGTATGACCTAAAGCCCAAAAATGAGTATGGTGATGGCCAAGAGATTGATAGCTACAATATTGGTCGGATATTCATTCTAAACATCCACATCAAAACCTCACAAAAGCCATGAACCCAATCAAAAACTTTCAAACTTTACTTCTACATTGCTCTCAAAAGTTAGTAGAATTTTAACCACTTGTGTTCCCCTGGTGTTCTCCTTTAGGGAACCAACATTCATTTTTTTTTAACCTTTTTTTTAAGTGAGTTCAAGCCTTTGAATACAATACTTCACAACCATAGGTTGTGGAATTTGTGGGCAATGCAAGGCCATTGTAAAGAGGCTACAAGGAGTAGGAGGATAGGTGAGAGTTGCACACAAAATTAAGAGATATTATAGACTACGAAGACCATTTCAGATCGAAAAATACTAGGTGGAGACTAATTTGGGTACCTAAATTTGTTCCCGATTGATGTGTTAGTGACATCTTTGAAACAAATGTAAACACATTCTTTTCGTTTGTAACTAAAGAATAGTTTTATCTGTACACATCATCTAGTGAGTTTTTAAAGTAACTTTTTCCCGATATCTATCTCTAGGTGGACTGTTTTAGAATAAGTTTTTGATTATACACATAGCTGATTATTGAAGAAGTGCTTACCTTGAAAGCATGATATCCCCAACTTTATCATTCTTCTCTTAGTAGGGAAAATGTAGATAACTAAGAATAATCTAATTCAATACGAAAAATTATGGCATTATTCGTAGTTATATAACTTTTTATAGTAATAAAGGCATGATAGAGACCACAACATTACTCAATAACTAAGTATAGTCAGAAAGTGAATAAATGCATGCCAGAGTGGAATTACATTTAGTGATGGTGAGACCACCTTATTGGAGGTTGTTATAGGTGATCTTACTGTCACATATATTATAAATTAAATTTGGTAACCATATTGTTATTCACTTCTTTAAGTTTCTTCATGAACGTGTGGAGAAAAACTAGGATATTTGACTAGTAAAAATTGGGTTTGTCTAGGGATATTTGACTTAGGCCTATCAATGGACCGGGTCTAGACCCGGATTCGGTCCAGATCCGGCTCTGTTAGATGGATCTGAGCATTTTTTAAGATCCATATTCAGATCCGGATCCGTATTTTATGCTTAAAAAATGGACCGGATATGGTTTTGTAATATCCGGTCCACCTAAGACCCGGATCCGAATAATACTTATATATAAATATATTTATATATATCTACATATTTTATATATATATATAATATAATTATGTGTATATATAA
Source organism: Hydrangea macrophylla (assembly GCA_033977485.1). NCBI lineage: Eukaryota > Viridiplantae > Streptophyta > Magnoliopsida > Cornales > Hydrangeaceae > Hydrangea > Hydrangea macrophylla. Next base: position 129,090,293 of record CM066984.1, on the reverse strand, counting down.
TGTATATACATACTATAATATAATTATGTATATATATAATGCATATACATACTGTATTATATTTAATATATTAGTCATGTATATACAAATACATTTATATATATACATATTATATATATATACAAAAATAGTATAGATATACACATTATATATTATTTCGGATCGAATCCGGATTCGGTATATTTTGGCGGATCCGGATATGGACCGACTTATAACAGATCCGTCAGATCCGAATCCATATATAGTTTAGCGGATCTGGATACACTAGATCCGGTCCGGATTCGACCCGTTTACAGGCCTAATTTGACTTGCCATATATAATGGCCTAACTTAATACACTTAACAAAAATAGACTACAGACTCTTTTAATTGTCTTTATTGATAGAGGTGTGAACAGAGGATTTGAATTCGTGCCAATTGAATTCGTGCCAATCAGATTACATTCCAATTTCCATATAGGTCAAACATTCTGAAAAATAATTAATTGTCATGCGCCAACCCTACAACAAAAAAAAAAAAAAAAAAAAATGCATTAAAATTATGACATCATTACTCTACAAGATTATGTATAGAGGCATTATCACATTTATTAATTGGCCTGACAAAAAAGGTTTATAAGTACTGTTATGACAAAATAAAATAAGCCATCGTAGCAAAGAAAATTCAAATTTATGCAACCAGTGAACTCGGAGTAGTACACCAAAGTTTCTTCCGGTTGACCAACAATTTTGAAAATATGAAAAGCCAATAAAGATATAGGCTCACTAGTACATAAATGAGTTTGTTTTTAACAATGTAATAAAATTCATTAAATAAGATTCACTGCACATATCAGCCTCAGCATAAGGAGCACAGATACTTTTCCTTTTACAGAAATTATAATTTTTTTCTTTCTGAAAAGAAATCCATCCATATTAAATTACAGTGATTTGTTAGAGTATATATATATATATATATATAATCTAACCAAAAGGGTCAAACTACCCATTTAAAACATTTGCAAAGGTCAGTCAGGCCATAGCCTGCAGATTTATTCTCTCCATTTAGCAAAATATTCTCCAAGTACAATGACAGAACTTTTGCTTGTGGCATTAGCTCTGTTGTTTGGATTAGCTATTATTGTTCTTGCAAAACAACTCTTCTTTGCTAGACCAAAACTAGAGCAGCCAAACATACCTCATGGAAACATGGGGTGGCCATTTTTGGGAGAGACTATTGGCTATCTCAAGCCCCATAAATCAAACTCCATGGGAAGCTTCTTACAAGAACATTGCTCAAGGTGCATGATTATAATTAAATTTCTTTGATTACAAATGATAGATATGTAGTATTAATTACTCCTAATTGATAACGGGTATCTTTAATTCTTTGTTTTTCAGGTATGGGAAAGTTTTTAAATCTCATCTTTTTGGTTGTCCAACAATAGTTTCTTGTGATCATGAGCTCAACACCTTCATTCTTCAGAATGAAGAAAGGCTATTCCAGAGCAGCTATCCAAAGCCTGTTCATGGAATCCTAGGAAAGCTGTCTATGATGCTTGTCTCTGGAGATCTTCACAAAAAGCTTAGAAATGTTGCAATCAGCTTCATAAATACTTCTAAGTCGACGCCTGAGTTTTTCCTTAGTGTGGAGAAGTTGTCAATCTCAGTGATAGAATCATGGAAAGACCGTAAAGGAATCGTTTTCTTCAAAGAAGCAAAAGAGGTGAGGAATTTGTGTATGGCTTTTGCGTATGTGTGCGCGCGCGCACGTGCGCGAGAGAGAGAGAGACACCGGGCCCGTTTGTTTTGACTTTGGCTTTTGTGTCTAAGCAGAAGCAGAAACGCTAATCACAAGAGCACCATAGGAATTAATAAAATTTATTGAAATCCAAATTTGCTTCCAGCATCACGTTTGGCTGAAGCTCATCTCAGCCTGTTTTCAGCCAAAAAAAAAAAACTTTTGGAGCTCTAAAATGCTTCTTAATTAATTTATTTTTTCAAAGGGTTAATACATGCGATTTGGGTCCCAGATGCACATTTGGCCATAGTTATCATTGTATCCAACTTTATTTCTTTTTTTTTTGTGATTTGAGTACAGTTTACATTGTATCTTATGCTGAGACACCTGCTGAGTATTGAGCCAGAAGAGTCAATAGCCTCAAAGATATTAGAAGACTTTCTAACCTTCATGAAAGGTTTTGTTTCTCTCCCACTCCATGTCCCAGGGTCCCCCTATGCTAGAGCTGTGAAGGTACAATAAAAAACCCTCCAACCCATGAGCCAGATTCTCTAGTACATTTCGTACTGTACCAATACGTGAATGGTTCATGCAGACAAACCTATACACATGGATCACCAGTCACATCTTAGAACAGCACGAAATGTACCCAAAACTTTTAGTTGTAGACGAAATAGAAAGTTGCCTTTAATTTGTTTACTTGATCTTGTTATATCTTCTTCTCAGGCTAGAGAGAGGATATCATCTACTTTACAAGGGATTATAAAGGAAAGGGAAAAGGGAGATGTGGGTCCTAGCAAAGGGGACTTTTTAGCTGAGATTTTGGTGAAAGGAGTCTTAAGTGACGAAGAGAAAGTGAGTGTATTGTTGGACATGCTACTAGCAGGCTATGAAACAACCTCAGCACTTTTGGGCTTAGTCATCTACTTTCTTGGACAGGCACCCCATGTTCTTCAACATCTAGCAGTACCATCCTACACCCCCTATATCTATAAATATACATATATGTATGTATATATATATATATATAAACACACATATAGAATGGAAAGACTTCGGTTCATTTTCTTAGAAACATTTCGTTATATTTTGGGATATATATCATTGTTTCATGTGCTGTCCACACGGACGATATTGTTGCACAAGTGGACCAATTTTACCCCAAACACTGATGAAATTTTCGCAAGGAAATCAATTAAATTAGTGTCTTATGTATGTATTTGAGTGAATTTCTTAACAATTGTACAGGATGAACACGAAGCAATAAGGAAAAGCAAAAAGGATGGGGAACCATTGAATTTGGTAGATTACAAGAAAATGGAATTCACCTCCAATGTAATACAAAAGTACAGTATTAGTGATTCTAACTCTTGTTTATGGTTTTATGAGATTTTCATATGTGATTAACACAATCTTGCTATTAATTAGATTATATGGGAAGCTCTGAGATGTGGGAACATAGTCAAATTTGTGCATAGGAAAGCTCTTCGGGATGTAACTTATAAAGGTTAGTAAAATTACCACGCTGACCTTTTTTTTTTTTTTTTTGCTGTGTGTGTGTGTGTGTGTGTGTGTGTAACATCTCTGTATTGCTTCACATACATAGATGAATTTTTTTGAATATATGGTTTGTTGCAGGGTATCTCATTCCCTCGGGATGGAAAGTTCTTCCTATACTTACAGCTGCAAATCTGGATCCATCCCTTCACAAAGACCCCTCGGAGTTTAATCCTTGGAGATGGACTGTATGTAACTTCCTACTCAAATTTCATTTATTAGACAGAGCTTTACAATTTGAGCATTGGGTGGATCCCACGTGCGGCTCACGGTGATGGAGAAATAATCACAGTGGTTGTGACATATATATGGGAAAATTTCTTTCTTAGACCACTATAAATCATGACTACTTAGTGCTCATTTGGTAACCAATTATTTGAGATTATAATTGATTTTAGAAAAATTTGAGTCTGTTTGACAACCAACTTATTAAAGCTTTTTTAAAAAATCAAACTAACTTGAAAGTTGGAAAAATAGATTTAACTTAAAAGCGCAAAATTACCCTAGAAAAAACAGGCGCCAAATTGTAACTTTTAGAAATATATATATAGAGAGAGAGAACCGAAGCTTTAAAAAAATATATTACTGTGAAACTGTCAAATTTTCCAAGAATCTTTAATTGCCACAACAATACCAAATGCTAAACAACCTTTTTTTTTTTTTTTTTTTTTCTTTTTTTAAAAAAAATCTCTTATCCTCAACAGAGATCCCTAGCTCTTAGCTGATAGATTCTTTTCTTTAAAAACAAAAAAAAAAAAATTCACTGAGTTTTTCCAATCATCCTTGTTTTGGGGTTGGTAGGATCAAGCAATGAACAAAAAAGTGAACCCTTTTGGTGGTGGATTGCGGCTGTGTCCAGGGGCAGAACTTGCCAAAGTAGAGGTTGCATTCTTCCTTCATCACCTTGTCCTCAATTATAGGTAAGACTTCACCTAGTACTATATATATATATTTGTATAGATGTATGTATATATAATAAACATACATATACATATGTGCATATATAATTACCTTGCCAGTGGACCTGTCACATTGGCAAATATTCCTATATGAGCAACTCTTAAGTAGGTAGTTTATCTATTCTTAATTTTTGTTCCGAAATACTCTTATACTATAGGTGGAAAACAAAAGACAATGATTTCCCAATTTCTTGCCCATATTTGGAATTCAAGAGAGGTTTATTGCTGGAGCTGGAGCCAATAAAGAAGATAATGGCCAGAGGCAGAGCTTAAAAATAAGCTTTCTTTTGTTGATGTATCAAAATTTTTTTGGTTGCTTCAAAGTTCTCAAATGATATATAATAATTTCAATATTATAATTATAGTTAGTTCTTGACATTTCCAATTTTGTTAGTACAAAGCATTAGAAAGTCAAATACTATTAGATTAGTGTAATCGAAAAGTTGTTGCGTACTTGTACATGAATTTAACTATATATGTTCTATATATATTTAATGTTCAAGAGTAATAACACTTTGCGTGGTCCCATGGCCAGTGCGTGTGTATATAATATACTCCCTCCGTCCTATTTTATGGAGAAGTTATTCAGTGAGCCCGTCACGCCACGTCAGCATATTGACGTGGTGTGACCAATTAATCATAACCATCCACTTCTCCCTTCCTTTTATGGAGATCATGACAAGTGGTTAGTGGAATTTCAATTTTTAAATTTGATAATCACTTGTCATAATCCCCCTAGAAGGAGGGGGCAAGTGGTTGGTTGGGATTAATTGGTCACACCACATCAGCATGCTGACGTGGCGTGACGCGCTCACTGAATAATTTCTCTATTTTATGTGTCCCTCTTTCTATTGTCAGATTCTTGATCTGAGTTAATGGAGAAGAAGATACAGAAGCTCTCTAGAGTTTTATTGATCTTTTCTATATTCCCTTCAGTATATACACAAGAGACTATATATACAATTTCACTCTCTCACCGACTCTCTAATCTGTTTTAACTTCTTGCCAGCTGTCATACAAGTGGATATAACAAATATAACTAATTCTCAACCCATCTGAGATTTAGTTGCTAATACACTATTTTACTAAACTTGAACTGTATGGTTAACATCCTCCCGCAAACTGATACAGGGATGAATCAGTTTGTCCCGAAATTGAAGAAACTTGGCTGAAGAGAGACCTTTAGTAAGGAAATCTGCTAGCTGATCAAGAGTACTCACAAACTGAACTGCAATATCTTTCCTTACAACTCGTTCTCGAACAAAATGATAGTCAATTTCTATATGTTTGGTACGAGCATGAAACACTGGATTAGAGGCTAATGCAAGGGCAGATATATTATCACAATAAATGGTAGGAGGAAAATGGAGTGGAACATGAAGATCTCGTAGTAACATTCGTACCCAAGCAAGTTCAGTTGCGGTTATGGCCAAGGCTCGATATTCAGCCTCAGTGGATGACCGAGCAACAGTATTCTGCTTCTTGGAGCTCCAGCAAATTGGATCTGAGCCAAGAAATACAAGGCAACCACTAGTGGACCTTCTGTCTGATGGGTCCCCAGCCCAGTCAGCATCAGTGAAGGCATTGAGATTGAGGGAATTCCGAGAGTAATGTAACCCAAGAGTAGGGGTACCATTAAGGTATCTGAGAATCCTTTTTACAGCAGCATAGTGAACATCAGAGGGGTTGTGCATGAACTGACATACATGGTTTACAGCATAGGTAATGTCAGGTCGAGTGAAAGTGAGATATTGGAGAGCCCCAACTATGCTGCGATAGGGAGTGGGGTCTGGAAGAGGTGAGCCATCATTCTTGCTAAGTTTAGAAGAAGCTGCAGAGGGTGTCTGACAAGGTTTGGATTCATGCATCTGAGCTTTCAAGAGAAGATCTTGAAGATATTTCTGTTGATTGATGGTAATACCAGTGGGAGTAGTATGAATATGAAGACCCAAGAAGTAATTGAGGGGACCTAAGTCTTTCATTTCAAACGAAGCATGCAACTGTTGAATTAAGGAACGAACAAATTGAGAATCATTCCCTGTGATGATAATATCATCAACATACAAAAGAAGAATGGTAATAGAAGATGCTTGAGATCTAATAAACAAGGATGGATCAGCTTGAGATGGATGAAAATTGTATTGAAGAAGCTGATTGGTGAAAGTTTCAAACCAGGCTCTTGGGGCTTGTTTTAAACCATAAATGGCTTTGTGTAGTTTGCAAACCAAAGAAGGATTAGCACTATCTATGAAGCCCGGAGGCTGGGTCATATAGACTTCTTCTTGAAGAGAACCATGAAGGAATGCATTTTTCACATCTAATTGTCTCAAGGACCACCCATAATGTGCAGCAAGTTTGAGGACCAATCTGACAGTGGTATATTTGACTACAGGACTAAAAGTTTCTGAGTAGTCCAACCCCTCTTCTTGGTGAAACCCCTTAGCTACAAGCCTTGCTTTGTATCTAGCTATGTTCCCATCTGCATTATGTTTCAATTTATACACCCATTTGCAGCCAACAATGTTCTTGCCAGAGGGAAGAGGGACTAAAGACCATGTGCCTTGTTTATGAAGAGAGGAGAATTCTTCTGCCATGGCAGTCCTCCATTGAGGAGATTTAGCAGCGGAGGCATATGAAGTTGGTTCAGTAGGATGAGGAGTAGCTAAAAAGGCCTTCTTTTTGGTTATACCAGACTTGGATCTAGTCTGCATAGTATGAGTATTGAGAGAAGATACTGAAGGTGGTATTGAGATATTAGGAGTAGGTAAATCAGCAACATGAGGAGTTGAGATAGGAGGAACAGGGGAAGAAGAAGGAATGGAAATAGGAAGGAGGGAAGGTGCAGATTGAATGGAAATAGGAGTAGAAGAAGGAAAGAAAGTGCTGGAAGAGATGGGAATAGATGAAGAGTGAGATATCCACTGAGACAAGTCATACACTGGAGGTTGTGGTAGTAGAGTAGCTCCTGGAAATGAATTTTCATCAAAAATGACATGCCTAGAAATGTAGAGTTTATTCATAGTGTAATCTAGACACAAATATCTTTTGTAGTCAAGTGGATATCCCAAAAAAATACACTTGGTTGTCCTAGGTTCAAGTTTATTCTTATTATAAGGTCTAAGAAGAGGATAACAAGCACAACCAAAGGTTCTAAAAGTTGAGTATGGAGGTAAAGTGCCATATAATAGCTGAAAGGGGGACTTATTATCAGTATAAGGACTAGGCATTCTATTGATGAGGAAAGTAGCAGTAGAGAAACTATTGAACCAAAAAGGAGATGGAAGTGAAGCTGTGGACATGAGAGTAAGACCAGTTTCAACTATGTGTCTATGTTTCCTCTCAGCAACTCCATTTTGCTGAGAGGTGTGAGGACAGCTTCTCTGATTTTGAATGCCAGAGGTGGATAGGAACTTCAAAAATTCAGTTTTCTTATATTCTCCTCCTCCATTTGTTCTTAGAATTTTGATTTTAGCATTGAAAGTATTTTCAACAAGAGCCTTAAAGTGACAGAAAGTAGAATATGCCTCAGATTTGAACTTCAGAGGATAAATCCATGTAAATCTACTGAAGTCATCAATGAATGAAATGAAATATAAAAAACCATGTGAGGACTTGAAAGGTGCAGCACCCCAAAGATCACTGTGTATTATTTCAAGTGGTGAATATGTAACAGTGGTGGAAGTAGAAAATGGCAATTGACACATTTTGCCATACAAGCAATGTTCACACAGTGTAGAATTAGTACTATTTACAGGGGCAATTGAAGCAAAAGATAAAGTTTATTGAAGAATTTTATTAAAAGGATGACCAAGTCTATTATGCCATAGATTCTGAGTAATTTTCTGGCCAAGCTGGGCAGAATGCTTTGAAGCTAGAAGATGAGAGATTGTAGGAGCTGATGTAGTAGATGATGTATCAGAGAATGAAATCTTGCTAGCTTCAGTGGGATATAGTCCATTATGGCATGGACATTGGTAGAGAATTTGACCTGTCCTGAGGTCCTGAATTTCAAGCATTTTAGAATCAAATATACATTTGCAATGATTATCAACACACAGTTTATGGACAGAAAGAAGATTGGATTGAAGAGAGGGGACACACAGAACATTAGTAAGACCAAAGGAGTGAGAATTAGTGTGGAGTGAACTATTACCAGTATGAGAGATATGCAAACCTTTACCATTAGCAATGGAGACATCATCAGAACCAGAGTATTCATTAGAAATGTTGAGATTTTCCAGATCATTCATCATGTGAGAAGAGGCTCCTGAGTCAGTGAACCACATATTGGAATTGGATTGATCTGAACCATAGATAGCATTCATAGCTGTGAGCTGAGATGGAGGATTCTTTCCTTGATATGCATAGTTCATACGATGATAGCAGTCAGCTGCTGTATGATTTGTTCGACCGCAGATCTGACATGCTTGTTGAGGAGAAAAATTGGATTTAGGGCTTTGCTGATTGAAATTTCTATTGAAGCCTTGAGTGAATTGATTGTTTGATTTACCAAAATTGTTAGATCTTCCACCTCTACCATAGGTGTTCGATCGTCCTCGGCCTCGACCTCTGAAATTATTGAAATTATGATTGCGATTTTGGGCGAACTGATTTCTTGACTGATTTGCCACCATTGCAGATTGAATAGGAGTTGTATTGTCTTGTTTGTTAACAGATTCGATGGCCATTTCTTCTGCTTGCAGAAGAACATGCAATTCTTCAAGAGGTAAAGTGTGAGATCTGGTGCGAATTGATGTCCTAAATGCACTATATTCTTGAGGTAGACCATTCAAAGTATAGATGAGTATGTCTTCATCATCAACAAGAACAGATACAGATGTAAGACTATCTTTGGCTTCTTTAATCTTTTGAATGTAAGTATCAATTGAATCTGATCCTTTTGAAATAGTTTGAAGCTTGGTTTTCAATTGAAGAATATTAGATCTAGATTGAGAGGAGAATCTTCGTTCCAAAGCATCCCAAACTTCCTTCGAGTTCTTGTAATTAACCAACGATATATGAGAGAGTTGAAGGGGACAATGTCGCATTGATGAGAGTCATCAATGCTTGATCTTGAGTAATCCAACTTCTAAATTCTGGATTTGTTTCTCTGGTAATAGATCCATTGCCATCTCTGATGAATTCTTCAGGACAGCTCATAGATCCATCAACAAAACCGTATAACGTATGAGCCTTCAGAATCGCACTGAACTGGAACTTCCATGGGACATAATTGGTAGAATCGAGTCTGATTGTGATTAGATTGCAGATGTTTGACAGCAGATAGATCGGAGAATGAATCATTGTTGATGAATTTGGGGATTGCGCAGCCATTACTGGAGACGTTTGTCTTGTGAGGCTCTGATACCATGTCAGATTCTTGATCTGAGTTAATGGAGAAGAAGATACAGAAGCTCTCTAGAGTTTTATTGATCTTTTCTATAGGGTGATACTATTTCCACTCCATCATTGAACTAATGCACTCCATGGTACCACTCTTAGAGCATGTGGTACCATGTATGTCATGCATTGCATACATGGTACTACATGCTCTAAAAATGGTACCATGGAGTGCCTTAATTCAACGATGGAGTGACAATAACAATTCCCTTTCTATATTCCCTTCAGTATATACACAAGAGACTATATATACAATTTCACTCTCTCACCGACTCTCTAATCTGTTTTAACTTCTTGCCAGCTGTCATACAAGTGGATATAACAAATATAACTAATTCTCAACCCATCTGAGATTTAGTTGCTAATACACTATTTTACTAAACTTGAACTGTATGGTTAACATCTATTTTAGTTTGTCCCAAAATTGTTGTCCACTTTCATAAATTAGTATGCAAATTTTTACTTAGTTTCCCAAACTACCCTTTCTTGCAATTAACACCAAAACAAAACTAAAAAAAAAAAAGTGCAATGATTATGGACAATTGTAAAAAGTAAGTGTAGATTCTTTTTGTCCCCTTAAATAGTTAGATTCCCAAAAAGGGACACATAAAATGGGACGGGGAGTATAAAGTTTGGGAATTGCAATGTATATCGCTAGTTTTGACATGTACACCGCTCAACTTTACAAAAGTACAAATTTTTTTTAAAAAAAATTATTAAAATAAAGAAATTTAAGTGTACCTAACAATTGCACGAGTGTACATAGCAATTCTCTAAAGTTTACACACAATATGTCTCACCTACAAGGCTACAAAGAGTACTGCCGGAAAAGGGTCATATCCAAAAGATTGATTGCTCTAAGACTTAAATACACGTTCTTTACATTTCGTCATCAAAATCTAACCATTTTCAGCAAATCTTATACTCCGTATTTTTTTTGTTCTTTTTGGTAAGCATCAAGTCATTTTGCACACTAAGGGTGTGTTTGATAACACAATTAAGTGGTGAAAATGAAAACTTTTAACACTTAATTTTTTTCAGTGCGTTTGATAATAACCACTTAAATGAAAAGGCAGCAAAAAAATCACTGAAAACTTTAAGTGAAAAAATTCTGCTGAAAATAATCACTGAATGCAATCTATTTCAGTATTTAAAACACTGTTTTTAGTATTGCAAATTCAATCACTTAAAAATTTCAGTAATTAAAATTCAGCACTTAATTTTCAATACTTAATTTTCAATTTTATCAAACGGAGCCTAAGTAATTTACTAAGTATGTACCTATACATGAGTCGTTGAAACTAATTAATTAACAAAGTATAAAACTCCTTTTTTTTTCTTTTTTTCTTTTTTTTTTTTTGTATCTTTTTGAATCATTATGTTTTTGAATTACTGAATTAAGTACAAAAATCCACCCATACTTTGCAGATTACTTTTTCTCTCTTTGATTTACCATATTAGATGGAAAACCATAGCACCATACGTAGACTTTGTACAAGGACTTTTTCTTTTAATGTTTCAATTAGATTTAGAAAATAAATAATGTTAAGTTTCAACTAATTAATTTCCTCTTATGTTGGATAACTTCACCAAATTTTGATTTAATATGAATAACGAGGTCTACATGACTAAGAATATATTGGGGTTGAGGTGGAGTAGTGGAAGACGACTTAATACATGTATGTGTGTGTATATATATATATATATATTGATTATGCATGATGATTTAATATTTAGAGGGCAATGCTATGGGCACTAACAACTTTCACTAACACTTACTAACACACTCTATCTCTCTCCTAGTGGTACTGCAGGGCCCGCAGCGGGCCCTGCAGTACCACTAGGAGAGAGTGGAAGTTGTTAGTGCCCCAAATATTACTCTTTAGATGATACCTTTTTATTTGTTTACTCAACAATTGACACGTTTTTTTAAATGCCAAACTTTGTCAAATTAATCATACGAAACTTCAACCTAATACTATTAGCATGTAACAGATTTGCCATGACAATGCGACGAACATGTCTTAAGTTGGTTGAATAAAACCGAATAATACTTTTTTATAATTTGTTGTGCAAAAAATTCAATATGAGCAAAAACAAGAGTAAGCGTTGTTGTTGTCTTCCCATAATTAATGGAAGTTGAACCTTTAATGCAAGGACGGAGCCAAGAAATTTTATCAGGGCTAAAGTGAAAAATAGAAGGAATTACTTAATTAATATCAATGGTGATCTTAGAAAATTGTCTTTCATTTTAAGTACTACTAAATTATGATTAAGCATGAATAGAGAGGTCTAGAACTAAATATCTATATTGTGGTATGGTTTAGTGGCAGTGCCGGTCTGGACATTTTAGGAGCCCTAAGTGAATTTCGAAGTTGGAGGCCCTTTACAAATATTTGTAAAAATAGTTTATTTGACTTGTACCAACATGAGCTATAGCCTATATAAATTATAATACGCTAGTATTATTTTGGGTAGGGGCCTTATTGAAGTGGGGGCCCAAAACGGTTACTTTGGTGGCTTGTGCTCAAGACTGGCTCTACGTAGTGGTTTAGTAAGATTCTTAAATCGGTAGCGGGTACTCTTATTTGTTTACCAAAGCATGACAAAGCATTTTTAATTAACAGAATTATTGTTGTCTGTCAACTAAATGATGACGTGATTTTCAACCCAATAATCTAACAGCTCATGATAGAACCAAAAACACTTATCTTAATTTGTTTCCGAAAAGGGGATGTGTGACGGTCTTTAGTAGTAAGGAAGTACTTGACAATTTCAATAAGAGGGTTGGAGATCTTTACTAATTTGGTGGCATGTCATTGACCTTGCAATTTTCTTAGAAAAATATTCCACCTAAAATACATAATATACATTACAGTGTTTGTTTTAAGTTTTATTTTGGGCTTCTATTGATGGTCCGCTAGGAAGCAGCTGTCACATAGAGAGTACAACACGCAAAAGAAGTACACAATCAATAAGAACACAATATATGTAGATATTTTTTATTATACTACATTTTACAACACCCCATTCTGTTTACAAATGAACTAGGTATCAAGCTCCTTATATAGATGGAGAAAACATAACCCCAAAGGACAATGCTATTATGCATTACTATTATAAACTATTACACATTATTCATTCCTATTACAATCACTAGATAAACACATTATGTCAAGGGCGGAATCAGTGATTTGCACTTGGGAAGGCCAAATTACTAGTTAGATTACTTAACAGAAAAAATGAGGGGATGGGAGGTGTTTCGGGAGTAGTGCCTCCAATGTGATTTTTTTTTGGATCAATTTATACATATTCTCAAATATGATTTTTGTATAAAAAAAAAATATGACAATTTTACTGTATTAGTTTTTTTGCCTATTTGATAGTTGAGAGTTTTGCTGTATACAACCGTTATTGTGTATTGTATTGTGCAAAGGCGCAAACCATTTTTTGAAAGGTGAGAATTTGGAAGGACCGATACATAAATAACTTAAATATTCTACTACAAATTACATATACCTGATCAAAATTTAGAAAAATTGTCCCCTGTGGCCTGGACATCCACATAGCTAGTTCCACCCCTAATTATGTTGCGTATGAGGCCCAACTAGGCCTGACTCTTCTTCATAAAAGAAAATCAGTCCAAATCCAACAATTAAAAATTTCCATAGGTCTAAAAACTAGTAGATTCGAGTCCAATAATGCTTGGTATATACATTTTTTTTATATATTTTTTGACACATTATGCTTTAAATGCATGTACCTTGTGTTGTTTGAATTTTTTACACTTTTCTGTGCACCAGTTACACAACACTGGGTACATGCATTTAATGTTGTGTGTCAAAAAGTGTGTGAATGTAGTAGTGCTCTTTCGAGTCTGATCCTAAGTGATATTTGATGGTTATTTTTCTCACAAAGATATTAGACAATAAATTAAAATTTCACAAAAATTACCATAATTGGAATCTGGGTATTACCAGCAACTTCTAAATCATGATTTCTCTTTCTATTTTTATTTTTTATTTTTTTTGGTTGTAATTTGTAAATTACATGTAATAAATCATGATTTCAAGTCCCATCATTTATCACTATAATTGAAAACGAAAACCAAGTTTATCGCAACAATAAAAAATAAAATAAAGTGCTTGATAAAAAATAAAAAATAAAAAGAAGATAAATAAAGTGAAAATCAAAGTGTTCGGTGAACATTTCCATCAAAGGTTTCTATTTGGGCAGGAATAACATATCTTTCATGAGGCTATAACCGAGAGGCCCATCACCAAAGCCCGGGCTTATTTACAGCCCATCTCTAGAGGAAAGCTCCAAAAGCAATTTGGGCCTCAAGTACATATGATGCCACATACAGTGGTTTGTACTATCACGATCATTGTCATAACATGTGATACAATTAGGAGTGGATACAAGCCGAACCGCTCAACAAGAGTTTGTGGCTCGGCTCGATAAAGGCTAGGCTCAGCTCGCTCAACAGAGCTCGTGAACACGATTGATTAAGGCTCGTTAAAAAAAGCGTTAATAGATTTGATAAAGAGCTTATACACTGACTTTTATATATGCATTTATTGTAAAACTATATAATTTTTGAGAAAATATGACAAATCTCGTAAATAGGCTCGATAAATAATTAATTTATCATTAAACTATAAAGTTTTAAAGGGCGCGTGAAAAAGCTCGTTAAAAAACTCATGAGCAAACTCGCGAACACATGAGCTTGGCTTGACTCGTATCCACCCCTAAATACAATCATACAACTATTAAAATATTAGAAACCAAATTTGTAATTCAAATTTGGGGAGCAAAGCCTATGTCATAACTACATTCACGATTTGGATTTTTTTCAGATGATTCAAATTGTGAAGCAATGTGTCTTAATTAGTTCCATGGTAGGTTGTTCTTGTCAATCCATTGCTTTCTTTCAGTTGGCTGGGCAAGATAAGAATTGATCCTTAGTAATCTTCTATGCCTCCTTTTAATAATGAAATGATTGACAAGTTTGAACACAGAACAAGGAGTGCCTCAAGTAAGGCTTCATGGGAGATGTTGCCCTGAACCTTGGGTGAGACTAATAGATATTACTTAATGATATTATGTTACTCAATTTCTTTTCTTTTCTTTTCTTTTCCCTGAAAAGCAGTAGATTTTCCAGTAGATTGTAATTTGACATCATTTATGCCAGTGCGAAAAATGCATGTGCCAGTGCCACATTTCCTTTGATATGGTTATTTTTACCTCTACTCCACCACAAAGGAGGGGCTAAGTGGGTATTACCTTGATTATGATACTTAAAGAAAAAGCAAGTCAGAGTTTATATTTTTTAATTTATTGACTTTTATCCTTAGTTTGCTCTTTTTCAAGGGCTCTATGTGATTTTGATTCTCTTTTTCTTTCTTTTTTTTTCCTTGATTGTCTCCTTCTCATTTTTTAGTCAATCTTTCAACAACCCTACTGTATTTTGTTTGTCTGTTTTTAAAATTTTTCATGTGAAATATACCAATTACACCCCTCGACAATAAGGATTTGTCTAATGGATATCTCCTCTAGAATCTGAACAAATCTAATTAGGTCACTCAACAGTTCAGTTAAAGTCTAGTCACTCATTCGTTCAATTACATTTTGAAAACAATAGATAACAACAATAGAGAATGAAATAAAGTGTACCAATGCATTCATCACTCAATGAAATGCTTGTGTGCTCTGTTGTCAAAATCGAACGATTCACGATACGAATCTTACGATTCGATACGATTCATTATGAAAAGGATATGTATTGATGCACGAATCGAACATGTAAAAGAATCTAAGGTGAATCTTACGATTCGATTCACGATTCTTACGATTCACTTGACTGCTAGGCACAAAACTTAATTGTTCCAATTTTTTTGTTTTTCAATTTTTCTTAAAAAATTGATTATCAACCCTCTTTTAAACCACTTAGGATATGTTTATACAAGCCTATAACAAAAAGGATATGTTTATACAAGCTTAGAAAAGAAAAGAATATGTTTTTATGGTTTTTTTTAATTTGTTATCGAATCTTACGATTCACGATTCGCGAATCCCGATTCGATTCACATGTATCATTTCGATTCACGATACGAATCCCGATTTGACAACTATGCTTGTGTGATCTTCTTACTTTCACTCACACAGCTCCGTGTGGTAGCAGCAAGATCAAAAACATTGGAGAGAAAGGAATCCATTCAAATTAGATGTGTCCTTCAACCAAGTTTAAAACAAAACAAAAAAAAAATGGTAAAAAAAATCAAAGATCACAGATTCATAAATCACAGATATCAGCTAAAAATTACAGCTCACAGATTCACTAATTCTGGTTAAAGAATCACATATTCAGAAAAAGAAAACTAAACTAAAAAAAAAAATACCACAGATTCAACAATTCACATATCACAGCTAAACATCACGGATCACAAAAATAGAAAATACTCAATTTACACAATAACATAAAGAGAAATACAAAGCCTACCTTAACTGCAAGACATAGATTAGCACCAAAAAAAAAATACTGCAAGACAGAGAGAAATAAAACACTTAGAAGTCCTAAATAAAATACATAGAAGCCCTAACCTGCAAAATCAAAACGTTTGTGTATGTATTTTGAGCGTGTGTTTGTGTTTGTATTTTGAGCGTGTGTTATGTGTCCCTAACCAAGTGAAGAATACGCTCAAAGTTCCAATATCCAGCCAAAAAAAAATCAGCAAAATCAATAAGTCTACAAATCAATTTAAATCACAAACTGATGTGTGACTCACAAACTAAATCAAAACATTATGATCAAATTTATAGAGCACATTTGGGGGAAATGAAAACAAGTAGATCTAACCAAAACACACGAACAAAAACTAACATTTGCCCAAAAAATATATTTATAGGAATTGCATAGGATCTACATGAGATGGAGAGATTCAGTTTTTTGAGAGAGAGATCAGACCTTTGTTGGTGATTTTGTTGCATCAAGTCCTCAAATAAAAATCTTTATAAGAATTTTATAGGATCTCAGTATCTGCAATAACATTATAGGAACACATGCATCATGAATCACCAAAGATTAACCATATCACAGGGATTCTAGGCCTCACACACACATACACACCCACCCCCCCCCCCCCCCCCCCCCCCCCCCCCCCCTTTTTTTTTCCTTCAACAAAATCACAAATTATAAGTTAGGGCTCGCATGGTAACGTTTCCTGTTTTGAGTTTTCAGTTTTTTAAAAACGAAAACCAGTTTTGGTTTTTTTTTTTAACGTTTCCTGTTTTGAGTTTTCAGTTTTTTAAAAACGAAAACCAGTTTTGGTTTTTTTTTTTTGAAAAAAAAAAACAAAAACTTGTTTAGTAACATTGTTGATTTTTTTTTTTTTTTTTTTAAAACAAAAACAGGAAACTCAAAACGACTTTTTGCTGTTTTTATTTTTTACCCAAAATTCGAAAACGTTTTTTAAAAACAAAAAACAAAAACGTTACCAAACGTGTTTTCAATTTTCGTTTTTTAAAAAACGAAAACAAAAACAGAAAACAAAAAACGACAACGTTACCAAACGAGCCCTTAGTTTTCTGATTTTTTTTTTCTACTTTTTGTAGCTTTGCCATGCATGGCTTGCTTGAGTGCAGTACATGGATTCTAGTGGTGGAACATGTACATACACACATACAGAGAGAGAGAGAGAGAGTGTGTGTGTGTGACAGAGAGAAAGAGAGTCAAAATCTAGGGTTCCATGCAAACAAAATCAAATCTAACCACAAGCAGCACACAACATATGCGAAAAGAGCATTGAGAATATTTCATCTACAGTGTATAAAAGAGGGGTACATAAGTCAAATCACAATTCAAAGTATGAACAGTACACAATTCTATGCCTCTTTTATTATAGTTATTGATTATTGATATTGATATTATATATACCTATACTATTTATTGTATTATTAAAAATTACTATTTTACCTTTTGTAATTTGTTAAAGTTGAAAGGGTGTATAATTATAAATTGAATAACCAAATCACCATTTTGTTAAATTGAATTACCAAATTATCATTTTGCATTT
Source organism: Hydrangea macrophylla (assembly GCA_033977485.1). Lineage (NCBI taxonomy): Eukaryota > Viridiplantae > Streptophyta > Magnoliopsida > Cornales > Hydrangeaceae > Hydrangea > Hydrangea macrophylla. The sequence goes on along the minus strand of CM066984.1, from coordinate 129,072,583 downwards.
TGTCAATTATATGCCCGTTTGTATATATGTATACTAGCGTTGGTCCGTGCTATGCACCGGTATCATTGAATTTTTTATTTTTTATTTTTAAATTTACTTAGGAAGTTTCAAAAAAAATATTAAATTACAAAACATGAAAAAATAAGATATATAGTGGGAGAGAGCCGGTTACAGCGAGTGTAAGGGAAGTTACTACAAAAATGAAATAGTGTAGCAGCCTAGCAGACATGTTTTGTGTGTGTGTGTGTGTGTGTGTGTGTGTGTGTGTGTGTGTGTGTATATATATTTTTACATTAAAGAGAAGAGTCTAAAAGTTTAAAGTGTGTACAATTATAAATTGAATAACCAAATTACCCTTTATGCATTTTACAAATTATCTTTTTGTTAAGTTAAATTACCAATTCCCTTTTTGCATTTTGTAAATTATCCTTTCTGTATATATATACATATATGTATGTACTAGAGTTGGCCCGTACATAATCATTAAATTTTGTTTTTTAAAAATCTCTCTCTCTCTCTGTCTCTCTCTCTCTATGTATATATATATATATACCCAAGAAATCTACAAAAATAAATAAATAAATAAAAATTTAGAAATAGTAAAAATTTAAACTCTCTCTCTCTCTCTCTCTCTCTCTCTCTCTGTGTATATATATATACCCAAGAAATCGACACAAAAATAATAATAAATAAATAAAAATTTAGAAATAGTAAAATTTTTAAAAAAGTGAAAAAATAGGATATATAGTGAGAGAGAGGTAGTTACAGTGAGCGTAGGGAAGTTACTGCAACAATGTAGGATTGTAGGAAACATGATTTTCTCTCTTCTTTTTTTTTTTGAATATTATTTTATTTTAAATCTATAATATAATTGTATATCTATATAGTATTGTGTAGCAATGCCATGTGGCAACCCAACTACATGGATAGTGCCACATCATGCATACATTGCTATTTATATACATATATGATGCACCCAAAATTGGCTCTATCTTATGACCGAGCGGTTCAAATCAGCAGTCAATCCATCATGCACAACTCCTTGGACAAGCATCATCCCGAGCGGTCTAGTCTACTCATCATCCCGAGCGGTTCATACATGACCCAGCCAACAGGTCGGGAAAAACCGCATGTGCACAACCCGCCGCGGGAATAGCTCATCCGGGCCCACAGGCATGATCCCGAGCATTACGGGCAGTCTCCTACTCAAGCTAGAAGACTAATGGAAAGTGCACACTATTTCCTAATCCAATTAGGAAATCCCAATAATTAATGTCAATCTATATCAATAGGATTATATTTCCTTATCCATGTATGAGTAGGTCTCTTACATCTATAAAAGAGACCTCTCACCCCCCATTAAGGGGACGAACATCCTTTAGTCTACACAGCACCTCTATAAAATTCACCATTATACGCATACATCCGGTCGGTATTACTGGTAGTGCCGCCCCTCTTTGTTGGCTCACCAGACCCGTCGGTGATCTGCTAGTGAACGTGCTCAGACACACCCGTGGACGTAGGTACCTTCATTAACAGGGCCGAACCACATACAAAAAAATAGACTCTCACTCTCTCTCTCTGTCTCTAAAAATTGCTCTACTTTATTCTCACCAATTTCTGGCATCATCAGTTTGGCGCCGTCTATGGGAAACGACAAGTCTTCTCATCAACAAACCTCTCGACTGATCATCATGCCGCCGAAGACGGGTAAGAAGGCTGATCAGCAGTCCGACCGGGATGTTCCTCCGGCCCCGGCACCGGCTGCGGCAGTCATGACATCTGAGCAAATCACCGCGACCCTCACATAACTCCTAGAGGGCCAGCGTCAAATCCAGCAACAAATCGAAGCCCTGCTAGCCTAGCAAAGCAGTCCTCCAGTGACCGGGAAACGACCCGGGAACGTTTCGTACGGTCGGGAACTGATCTTGACCAGACAACGTGCCCGAGCCATCCCGTCCCGTGTTGAGGATGCCAAAGACGTCAACAGAGGGTCTGCTGCCCGAGAGGAAAGGCAGGAGCATATGGCCCGGGAATCAGTCCTAGGTCACTCGGTCAAGAGCCGTGTTGTCCCTAGGCTAACGGTTACCCGGAGTCATAGCCGAGCCCAATCCCAGAGGACAGCACCCTGCCATGAAGAATCATCTTCCACCAACTCGACTAGTTCCTCAGATACCGGTCGGGAAGGAGTGGAAGCCCGAATCAAGGACTTACAGAAGCAGATCGACGGAGTGGCCAAAAAGCTTAGTCAAAACCATGCTCAGAATCAAGCCAATACTGAGACAGAGTCACCGTTCTCCAGCCAAATCACGAGGTTCTCCATCCCGCGCGAATTCAAGCAGCCTCGCCAAGATCCCTATAACGGCTCAGAAGCCCGGTCGACCACGTCCGGACCTATAAGGCTCAGATGGCCCTAGCCACCAACTCTGATGAGCTACACTGCCTAACCTTCCCTAGCACTTTAAAAAGCCCGACCATGTAGTGGTTCTACTCCTTGGAGCCCCGATCGGTCTGCAGTTTCAAACAACTCAGCAGGCAGTTCATCAACCAGTTCGCCGGTATGCACGAACGGCCAAAGCCTGACATACATCTACTGACGGTCATACAAAGGAATAATGAGACCCTCAAGGAGTTCACCGGCCGATTTAATCAAGAGAAGCTCAGCATCTATGATCTTGATGAAACCGCCGCTATCATAGCCTTCTGCTCGGGAGTTCAACATACCAAGTGCGCCGCGTCGTTCCACAGAAACTGACCGGAAACTTTGGTTGAGCTCTCTGAAAGGGTTGGAAAATTCATTGACACTGAAGATTTTCTGAAGATCAAAGACACCGGGCAAGAAAGCAACAAGTCTTACAGAAGTAAGCGAAAGCGAGATCAGCCCGGGAGTTCAGACAGTTCTTTCAGTTCACAGCGGTCAGAGTCTTGTAGCCCGACACGACCTCCAATTCACAGTGGTCTAAGTCCGACCTCCCTGACCCGACCTCCAGTTCACATCGGTCAGGGTCAAGCAGCTCCGACTTTGACTTCAGCACAGAGAAATCAAGGGCCTAACGACCCTGATCCGACCTCCTGTCTCCATCGGTCTAGATGAGCCCGACTATAGTGGTACTTGCCTAATCACCGCGTGAGGTTCCACCGATTGTCAGAGAGCTCATACAAAGTTCTCGGGCCTAACCCCGAGGTATCAAAAGACCTCGGGCTCCGAACCCAGGCACTCAAAAGACCTCGGGCTCCTAACCCAGGCACTAAAGACCTCGGGGTCACGCCCGAGGCACTGGCTTCGCTTAGGTCCAACCGACGATGGGGGCAAACCCCCTAGGTGGCTGATGATGGCAAGCTTCAAAAGACCCTGCAACCTCCATGTTCCAGGTCGATTACCTACATTCATAGCCTTTGTAAGACCCTCGTCTTAGCGAAAGCTTGGGGGGCAAGATGGCGCAGTGAACTAAACAGGTAATCACACCGGGTATCTACAGGTCTCGCGGATAACCAAGTCAAAATCTTGGACAACCCGAGCACCTACAGTACTCAGAGGCATTAACTCCACTTAGGTCCAAACCAACGATAGAGGTGACTAAAATCTCTTAGGTTGGCCGACGATAGAGGAGCAAAAGGACCCTAAAGCAACATGATTTAGCTCAGCTCCACCAACATGGTCAAGCTCTTCTCCCAACAATCTTGACGAAGGCTGGCTGGGCGAAAGACAACCATCCTGGGGAGTTAACATAAAAGGACCCTAGAGCAATACGCTTTAGGTCGACTTTTCCAACATGGTAAAATCCTTCTACCCATAGCCTTGACGAAGGTTTACGGGCAGAAGATAACCATCCTGAGAGCTAACTCAAGAAAAAAAGACTCCGAAGTAGGCCGAGTCTCAACTCTCGGTCACTTTCCGAGCACTCAAAGACTCCGAATTAGGCCGGGTCTCAACTCCCGGTCAGTTCCCGAGCACTTAAAGGTCCCGAGCTAGGCTGGGTCTCAACTCTCAGTCAGTTCCCGAGGACTCACCAGGCTCAGAAGCCCTGAAGCAGCTTCCACAAGCACTCAGACAGCGGCAAGTAACATCAAACTGGTTTCCAAACTTGCCCCGATATAGCATCTGGCCTATCTTGGAAATGGGGGGCAGCTGATGCACCCAAAATTGACTCTATCTTATGACCGAGTGGTTCAAATCAGCAGCCAATCCATCATGCACAACTCCTTGGACAAGCATCATCCCGAGCGGTCTAGTTTACTCATCATCCCGAGCGGTTCATACATGACCCGGCCAACAGGTCGGGAAAAATCGCACGTGCACATCCTGCCGCGGGAACAGCTCATCCGGGCCCACAGGCATGATCCCGAGCATTACGGGCAGTCTCCTACTCAAGCTAGAAGACTAATGGAAAGTGCACACTATTTCCTAATCCAATTAGGAAATGCCCATAATTAATGCCAATCTATATCAATAGGATTATATTTCCTTATCCATATATGAGTAGGTCTCTTACATCTATAAAAGAGACCTCTCATCCCCATTGAGGGGACGGACATCATTTAGTCTACACAGCACCTCTATAAAAGTCACCATTATACGCATACACCCGGCCGGTATTACTGGTAGTGTCGCCCCTCTTTGTTGGCTCACCAGGTCCGCCGGTGATCTGCGAATGAACGTGCTCAGACACACCCGTGGATGTAGCTACCTTCATTAACAGGGCCGAACCACATACAAAAAAATTGACTCTCACTCTAAAAATTGCTCTACTTTACTCTCACAAATTTCTGGTATCATCAATATATATATATATATATATATTTAGATATTATCTAAAAAAAAAAAAAAACTAGCCTTAAATTGTAGGTTGAACATCAATTAATATAGTTGTTCAAGTATATTTTTTTTCTAACATCTTAATAATTAATAGAACACATTTCTCTTTCTTGTACACATAAAAAATAAAAAGTACATTGCATTTTTCTACCAAATTCAAAGCTCGATCGGCCTTGCACATGTCGTCTTCCTGGTAGTATTAAAAGATAGTAAATTTTTTGTGATTGAAGGGTGATGTACTTAACAAAAGAGATGGTGTATTGCATAGATTGAAGTGAGAAAAGAACATGACATATATAAATCCTCACCAATGCATATATTCACCTCGCCTCCCCCCAATTAAAAAAATGATATATTTAGCTCCAACCATGCAAAATATTATGCTTTTTATGTTATAAATAAAGTTTTAAGTTTTAATTTTAACAAAGTAGATAAATAAACTCAACTTAATACCGGATCGATTATACGTATCGATCTTTAGCGTGTCGGGCCTTAAAGACGTCGTTATAGTATTTCCCTCTCTCTCTCTCTCTCTCTCTCTCTCTCTCGCGTCTCAAAACAAAACTTGTTCTTAGACAACACACCAGAAATATTGATCGGCTTCTTCAATTTCATCTCCGTCGACAATTGCTCATCGGAAATGTCTTACGACTATCTCTTCAAGTATATAATCATCGGAGACACAGGTTCACCCTTCTTTCTCTTCTCTTCTCTTCATTACCAAACCCTAATTTTTTTTTTTTTTTTTTATTTTATAAATTCTTATTAATATTTACTTATTGTTTGTGTATAATATGTATTCAACCAACCACCTTTGGGATTCGCAGGTGTGGGAAAATCTTGTCTGTTGTTGCAATTTACAGACAAGAGGTTTCAACCAGTCCATGATCTCACAATTGGGGTCGAGTTCGGTGCTCGCATGGTCACAATCGAGGGCAGGCCCATTAAGCTCCAGATTTGGGACACTGTAATTTCTAACTCTCTCTCTCTCTCTCTCTCTCTCTCTCTCTCTCTTATTTTATTTTCAATTTGATCTCCTTCTTCTTCTATATATATAATTGTTTGATTGTATATTGCCGACACGACTGTATGATGTTTCTGAAACCATACAATTCAAGTTTGATTTGTTAAACGAAGCGGATGAGCTTCTATTTCTCTATTCCTATATGTTTTTTTTTTTTGTGATAATTATAATCTCTCTGTATCTGATTTCTTTCCAGCCTAATAACTCCTTTTGCTTTGAATTGACAAATTTGAAAGAAAGTTGCATTTTGAGCTCCAACCACTCAGGACCTATGTAATCCTGCCCAGTTCTCTCTTTGGAACTCAAAAGCTATTGTTTCCTAAGGATCATTTGGTGTCCCATTGCAAAAGAAGATTGCCAAGATACACTGGCTGTTGATCTTTATGGAATGTATGATATATGATAGTAACAACTAGTGAGCTCCATCCCCAATTTTTTTAAATTTTTTTTTTTTAATCATGCAAATTGCTCACGAATTTGGATATCTCTGTGGGTGGGTAATAATTACATTTGTGAGATGGTACTAGCAATTAGATAAAAGGTATGGACATGTGCAATGAATGAACCATTAACTGCGATAGTAGAGGATTTATTGAGGGGTAATGCTAAGGGAAGGAAGAGACCAGAATTGACTTGGGTTGATGCTGCGTTCAACAAGAGTTCACCTTGACTGGAACGGTGGAGCCTGGAGGTCTGTAGTGCTTGGCAGTTGGCTGTTGTACCGTGATCAAACAGCGTTAGCTCTAATTGTATCAGTGAGTGTAAAAACCTTCTACTTCTTTGATATGCTATGCAGTTATGCACCAATATAAAAGGAAACCTCCTAATCCTTTAGGTATATCCATTGGCTTCTGCATGTGATGTTGTTGTGGTCATATTTGTGGCATTTATGTTTGTCATTTTACACAGTTTATGGTTCTCACAAGTATGTGAAATATTAGTTGAGTAAATGTTTTTCATCAGGCTTGCACGCCATGACGCTAAAGAATATTGATATCTTATAGCCTCGTATTCATGTTTGCTTTTGTGGTTTTGGATACAATGTGTTGCAGTATTGTGCTGATGATGTTGAATGCAAGAATCCTTTTGTTATTGAGTTTGTCCTTCGTATTCCTGAGTAGCTTTCAGCTCCTAACTTTTTCAATGTGTCTCTTGCACTGAAACAAGTATTGAAAGGTTATGCACCATATGCATCAATGTGTTCTAAGCCAAGAACTTCACGTTATGTCAGGCTGGGCAAGAATCCTTCAGATCCATCACAAGATCGTACTACAGGGGAGCAGCAGGGGCACTTCTTGTTTATGACATAACAAGGTAAAACCTGTTCTCCGATGCGTTGCACCCCGAGCTCTTCCCCTTGCACCATGTAGTTACCCCAGTTGCTTAGAATAAAAGACAATCAAGGATAAACTGTTATACAATGACCTGTATTTATTTGCAAATTATGCTTCCAAATAAATGAAGTAAGTGATGTATTGTTGTGCTTCCACAAATTGGCATGAACATTCTTGATTGATTATTACTGCCCTTTGTTTTTTTTATTTTTTATTGCATGAGCTTATTTAAAGTCCGCGGGTACTAATCAAGATTAATCGGAACTAGCTTTAAATTTTAATGCGTGTCATCAGAAATACTTGTTACTCAGCGCCACGATGCCTTTTCTTGTACAATTTGGATTCTCTTTGGTTTAAACCCGGAAGATGTTTTTCTTTTTGCAGGAGAGAGACATTTAATCACCTGGCGAGCTGGCTTGAAGATGCTCGGCAGCATGCAAACCCCAATATGACAATCATGCTCATAGGGAACAAGTCTGATCTGGCCCACCGGAGGGCTGTCAGCAAAGAGGAAGGAGAACAATTTGCAAAGGAAAATGGGCTTTTGTTCTTGGAGGCATCCGCTAGAACAGCCCAAAATGTTGAGGAGGTGATTTGATTAAACCAAAATCAAAGTGTGTATATGTATTAGAAGCTCCCGATTGGGTCTGAATATAAACTCAGTTCATTGGTTTAGCTAATATGATTTAACATCCTACAGGCCTTCATAAAGACTGCTGCAAAGATTCTTCAGAAGATCCAGGAAGGTGTTTTTGATGTATCCAATGAGGTAAAGCACCAAGCTCTTGAGTTGAACGGCACCTTGTGCTATTGAAACATTAACTAGTCGATAACCCGTATATAGGACACACAATTATATTTTTGAAGAACCCAAAAGAAAAAAAAAAAAAAAAAAACTGATAGAAACCATGAACACAGTTACGAACACAACTTTACCTAAATGTATATTCAGTGAATAGTAATATTGGGGTGATGCAAATTGAATTCAAATACGAAATCAGTAAGTTTATCTATACATTATATGTATAAAATGTTGATGAGAGTGTGTTATAAATGTGTGATGAGAAGAGGAAAATTAGAGTCCAAATATAAACCACAAGTCACAGTTACTAACCTAAAGGTCATGTCAATAGGTATATATATATACTATATAGATGGTAGGCTCAAAGATTTTGTCAAAGCTTGTCCAAAGTGGAAGCTCTAGTGATGTCTCTCAATCTCGGTAGAACTGGAAAAGGCATATAGTAGACAAGGAAAGGGGGAATCAATCTAGAGCAAACAAATGAAAAGTTGGTTACTCAAAAGTCATTAGGATTCAATACAAAGTATTAATCATCAAAGAATATCATACACATTATTATGTCAAACACAAATAATAATGTATAATAGATTGATGTAGGTGGAGAGAGAGTTATTAGGTGAGAGAAAGTGGAGGGAAAATGAAAAGAAATGGAAAAAAGGAGTAAGAAATGCCATGTGGACAAAAGAAAAACCTAGGAAAAGCCACTTGGCACAATATGGGAAGACTTTTGGCTTTGATCTTTATATATATAATAGATAGATAGATAGATAGATTTGTGCTCTTCTGGTATCCTCAATCCTAGGTTATTAAATGATCATGAAACTAGAATCATTCTGCTGAATATTCATACGCAATCCCAAAGGAATATTATACATCTGGCAGATGCACCATCAGGGATGATTGGTTATATCTTTCTACAATATTTATGGTAGGAAATATTGTTGGATAGATAATTCTTGTGACTTTTATTTTGATTTTGATTTTTTGTTTTTTACTGCAATAATGACTTTTTCTGGTTATTATTGTAGTCATCTGGCATCAAGGTTGGATATGGGCGCACCCAAGGTCCATCTGGGGCACGAGATGGAACAGTTGCTCAGACAGGCGGATGTTGCGGATGATGGCAATAGATTATACATTAAAATTCTGTATCCCTTCTTTTTGTGCATTTTATCTCTGTTTAGCCCACGAATCTAGTATTCCAACTATCATGCAACTTCTGGAAAACATGATAATGTACATATCAAATTTCAGTGTTCCTGCAACTGCTTCAATTTTACTTGTATTTCACCAGAAACATCCCAACCATAAGAGTAACATATGTCGTGTGAATGCTTAAAGATTTGCGTAATATATTTGATTGTTGTTCCCTGTACAATTTATTCTGCAGTGTTATGCGCTTGTCCCCGAGTCATGACCAGGCTTGGTTTGTGCATTTAGTCCATTTCAACATATATTTTGGTCATTTTTTTAAGCTTTAGTTGGCTTAGGGTCTGTTTGCTAACAGCTTCTGCTTCTGCAGTTCAATTGCAAAAAACTATATTGGTCAAGATACAATCCATCACTTCCCTCCATCTGGCTGATATTTGAAAGGGCAAAAAAATAAAAATAAATAAACTAATCAATTTGTAGTCAGCTAGGGTCGGGTCCTGGCATGGTCAGACCGTGTGGACCAGTCCTCTCAGGCCGGGCTCGACGCACTTTACACCTCTATTTTCTATATGTGAACCACTTTCTCATAGCTGTAGAGTTCAATTCTGTGCTGAACAAAGTCACAGGACATGTGTGGCTAAGTCACATGTAGAGATTACAAAACAACACACATTTCCGATGAGTGCTAGTCTCTATCAGAAACACATGACACACGAACACTTTCATAGTACAATCAGCGTCTTTTTTTTTCTTTTTTTTTTTTGTTGAGGACTTGCATGATTTTCTTAATGGTACGCACTCACATATGTGTTGTGTATATATACACGAAATATTATTACAAAAATTGTTGCTTCTCCTTTTTTAGGCTTAGTTTGGCCCTCAATTTGTTGCTTCTCCTTTTTAAAGCACAAGTCCATGTTAATTTAATTGGTAACTAGCTTATGAGGTTTACAAAAATTGAACTTAGGGTTTTTTTTTTTTGGGGAGGCTTTTAAAAGCTCAATATTGCTTTTTTATTTCATGATGTTTTTTTGAAGAGTAATGTGTCACTTGTATAAAATTATCAAACAACTCAATAATGAATTTCATAAGTCAACTTTTAAAAAGCCACATGGGGGCAAAACTAAGCCTAAGTAAGGGAGATGAAAAGAAAACATAGGAAAATATTGTCCATTTGGTTAATAAGGAAAACGGCGAGGAAAATAGGGGGGGGGGGGGGGGGGGGGAAGAAGGTAATATGTTGAGAATTAAATTAAATTAAACATTTTGAATGTTACAAGTCATTTCCCTTCCTTTATTCATAAATTACAATTACATATTTTTTTAAAAAAAAATTAATTATTAATGTGATTTAAGAATGAAGGAAAACACAAGGGAAAACACGAGGGAATTAGTTTTCCTTCTTGTTTTCCTTTCCATTTTATTTTCCCTCACAAAATCCATGAACCAAACAGGGCCTATATAAGTGGAAACCAAATTTAGAATACAAATTTAACCATAGCATTAACCCTATAAGAAATGGGACCAGAGGGGAATGCCAGTTGAAAGTGTACGCTCTTTTGTTATAGTCCTTCATTTGTTTGGTGACCTTTTCACAAGGTGGTGGCAACCATAGTTACCCTGCTTCTCTTTGTCAATAATAAACCTTTGAACTAATATTTACTTTGCTGTATTGTTTTGCAAATAAATAATGAAGGCAATTAAAGCCTTATTAAATCATATGTTTTATGATCAATTCTGTTACTTGACCTAACATTTCATAAATATGGGAAAACAATGAAGTGGATGGACATCATTGCTTCTTGGCAGGAGCTACGAACCATGGCTTTAACTCCCATCCACCAACTGGTCTCTTATGCATTCTTCATTTATTTTTGTTCATGTCTCAATTCCCATCTTCTGTACTACTACAAAATTTTCTGAATATTTTGGAGTAGACAATGAGGATTAGCTAAACTACCATTAGCAAAATGAAATTGTTTGGCAAAACAGTTTTTATGTACTAAAAACTAAAATTAAATTATTTAACAAACCAGATTCTATCATTCAATCACAAAAATTTACAATCAGTTAAAAGCTGCGTTGGATAGCTTTTGGCCCAATTTTTTAATTTTTAATTTTGATTGAATGGCAGAAGCAAGTTGTGCCAAACCGGCCCAACAAACAAACTAGTATCAATGAGCAATGCAATTTTCAGTTTCCATCTTAACTCTCCAAATTGCAAAAAAAAAAAAAAAAAAAAAAACATAGATGACATCACTATAGCAAATTATCTAAACTACAATTAGCAATCACAATGCTCTTTTTTTTTCCCCACCAGATGAAATTCATTCTTAATATAACCATTGATGACATCACAATAGCAAAATAACTTGATAATATCATAATTATAATCAATCTTCTTCAATTAGAGAAATCACGAAATTAGAATCACGACCCTTGAGAGTACCTAGAAGACAACCCATTAGAATCATGACCCTTGAGAGAATTCTTAACACTTCTCAATGGGGTAGGGGTGACCTGCATGAACACATAGTTACCAGCAAAGAGATCACCAAAGTGGGACTGTCTGTCCTTCAACCTCTTCACAACCTTGGCCCATGAAAGCACAACCAATCTTGCTTTTCTCCTCAAGAACCTTCCCAACCTTGGAATTCTAACCTTCAGTCTCTTCCTCGTGTGGACCTTTCTTGACCTGGACCAGTTGTGTCTTCCCCTCCCAATCACTTTTTCTCTTAAATTATCGTAGTCATCATCTGACCCACCTTCATGTACTAGTCTTTGGTATGAAAACTTGGGAATTGAGGCCATCCCAAAAGGCATAAATGGTGATTTTCCAGGGAAAACTGACGAGGACCCAGAGGAATATATGAAGAAGAAAGAAGATATAGATTTGTCTCTCTATTCTGTTGTGATGAGAGAGAGAGAGAGAGAGAGAGAGAGAGAGAGAGAGAGAGAGAGATGGAGGAGTTGGGTTAGAAGCAGCTGTTGAGTGCATTAAATGCAAGAAATTGTTGCTTTTAGCAAAGTGTGTGCCATCAACTCTTTATGTCCCCAAACAACTGTGTACAATTGTGGTTGTGGACTCATGGGTGTAAACGTGTGTTTGTGTGTGTGTCCAAACAAACGGTTGGATACTTGACAATTGAAAACCCAGAAATGTGAAAATGGCCAAGTTGTAAATACAACCACAGGAAATGTATGGGGTATACATACAGTGATTCGAAAGCTTGACTGATTGCCATTGACAACCACAGGTCCACAGCTCAAAGAGAATATATCTGATGAATTGTTAAGAATTAGATTGCTGTGCCAAGTCCCAACCAACAATTGATTAAAATGACTCTTGACCTAATGTGTGTAAATAATCAAGAAACAAAAGCTCAATTGGCCCTACGCCTACCTAACCAACCATGTGGTCTCATGAGTTGGACAAGCCAAATCTGCATTTAGTATTTCTATGGAAGAAATAGCAGAAAAAGAATGCTTTGATCAGAAAGCAGCAGCAATCAAACATTTGCTTCATTTTCTCACTCATTTTCAATCAAATATGTAATAATTTACAGTAAAGAAAGTAGCCCAGCAGAAATAGATAGCAAATTGAACAAGAAACCAAATGCCTAACCACCAAACAAAAGTAATTAATAGTACATACCAACTAGACTAATACCAATCTGGCAACATACATAAGAAATATCAACCCCGCCCCCCCCCGGCGGATGTTACCATCTATCTTGTTTAGCATTTGGCATTGCCATCCATCTGAACCAGCAACCTGGAGAGAGAGACCAGAGAAATGTACAGATGTGGTGACTTACATTTTTCCCCAAGTTGCACGCAGCGGGAGGGGTGGGAGCGGGAACGGGAGCGAGGGCGGGAAACCGCTAAACTTTACGAGGTTTCAAAAGGTTACTTCTTGAGCGGGGCGGGAGCAAGGATGGGGGCGGGGAGCGGGACCACTTTTAAAGATTCCTGCTTCTAAGATTTTTCCTAATGTGGATTAAAGAGGTCCAAACCAAATTGACTTGGAAGCGTGTGAATGGATATTTCGCAACCAGCTAGAGAAGTCCCAACACAGCAAAGAAATTGCTTAGTATAGCTTTATTCTCGTTTTGATGGAACTTCGACAAATTGGGCACAATTCAAGAACTTCTCCACATTCACAACATGTCTGCCAAAAGAGGAAAAGCAAGACTTATAAAAATGTTCACTCATTAGATTTCTCCAATATTTGGAAATGAATTTAGCAGATTTACCTGATGCCCGCATCCAAAAGCCATGTCCTTCGAATTACTAAGACAAATGGGGCAAACCTGCCCAAGACCATGGAATATCAGCACTCAATACATATATTCAAGAATAAAATTGCATTTCATAAGTATCATGTTCCACAACGTACTATTCTTTAGCGAAAAGAAAATATGACTTGGGGGTTATTATAGTTCAATTTAAATCTTATACCACTTCTTTATGTCGGCGATAGGTTGTAATTTTTTTACGATGAATACAATTAATAAGGGTCACAATGAAACTTAATAGAACTGAAACTGCGGTTTTGTATTTGTGTATACCAAAAGGCACAACTGTGCACATATGTTTGTGTATATCTTGATTGGGGGAGAGAACAGGGGAATATTCGTTTATATATAAATGCTTGCACCTATGGTGCACTAGATACAGTTTCTAAACTAGTTCCTAGCAAAAATTAAGTCAAGTATGGAATTGAACTTGTGAAAATTCTTAAACTATTACTCAACACAAACTTGGATAGAAAATTGTGCAGTATTTGTTTTATTCACATTCCACTTGTATACAAAATTTTGAAATATGATCATTACACCAACATGGTGTAAAGTTGATTTGGATCCTAACTACGGAGATTAAGCGTTGGTATCTCATGAATTTTAAGAACTATCTTCCCCACATCAACAAAAGATAATAATTTGTTTTGGACCAACTCACAATGCTAAATGTGACCAACTACCAAAAAAGTGAAAATCAGTTAATACCTGGTTATCATAAGTAGAACTTGGGGCAGGTGGAGCAGTGGCGTCGGGACTGCTGTGGCCTTGATAAGGAGGCACGCTCTTCTGGAAACTGCTCGAGTGCGAAGACTGTGAACTGCTACAAGAAGCTCCGCCATATACAGGAGGGGGGAGAGCAACCCTCTCAGGAGCATTCCCTTTCCGACCACTGTCCTCAAGCAGAGAGAAAAATGCGAAGGGGGGAGGATTTGGTCAAACTCAAGATCCATAGAGGTCATTACAGCCTAAAAAAGTTAAAAGAACAATTTCTTACCCCAATATATTGAGCTCTATCATCGCTTTGTATTGAGAAGGAATTTCCATTAATGCTGAAAGAGCAAATTCTGTTTCTTTCCGTAATTGAGGCGCATCCTTTGACATAATTTCTGTAAAATTCACAAACTAAAAAAGAAAAAATAACTTTTCCAATCAAATATTTCCCAAAAACATACATGACAAATGGGTATAGGCAAATAAGAGGTCATAAATTACAAATGGAATCATCACTTTACCAGAAAATTATCAAAGGCCCGAGCGGGGATATTATTATCAAATTCCCTCACCATGTCCCAAGGCCCATCTCCAACTCCCACTAATATAATAGACAGGGGGAACTTGCTGTACAGAAAGGACAAATTATTAATATTAATATAAAAATACAGAATTAAACAATTGATACAACTCTCCTTTTTCAAATAAATAATAATAAGCAACAATATATTTAGGATCCAAATATCCAATTGATGAAAGTTTGCGTTTGGACATTAAAGCCAGGTAAGAATACTGTTGGCATATTTTATATTCCCGTGATCTTATGGATGCATTTTAGGAATAGATTGTTTGATTTGTTTTGATTTTTGATCTTATCCTCTCTTTCCTTTTTCTTCTCTTTTCTTCTTGTATATATTGTGCAACAATATTGAGAAATAGAGTATCAGATTTCTCCAACTCTTCTTTCTTCTTGGTATCAAAGCAGTCAGGAGAGTTGTTATCTGATCCGGCTTCTTATCAGCGTCTTGTTGTTTATTTGACCAATACTAGACCTGATCTTGCTTTCGTTGTAAGCTTTGTTAGCCAATTCATGCATACCACTCATACTTCTCATATGGACGTTATTCATCATATTCTCCGGTATCTTAAACTGCCCAGGTCTGGTCTTTTCTTTGCTGCAGGAACACAATCTGGGGTCACATGTTTCACAGATGCAGATTATGCTGGTTCCCAGAGTGATAGGCGTTCAACTTCGGGGTTTTGTACGTTCTATGGTAAACACATTATCTCTTGGAAAAGCAAGAAACAAGCACTTGTTTCAAGATCATCGGCTGAAGCCGAATATCGTGCTATGGCACAAGGTACTTGTGAGCTTCTTTGGCTTCAGTCTCTTCTACGGGAATTGGGGTTTCCAGTTTCTGAACCATCTACATTGTTTTGCGATAATAAGTCTGCTACAATGCTTGCTTTTGACTCTGTTTTTCATGAGCGTACCAAGCATGTTGAGGTTGATATCCACTTTATTCGTGAGAAAGTTCGTTTTGGTATTATCTCTCCGTGCTTTGTTCATCTTCAGATCAAACTGCGGATGTGCTCAGAAAGTCTGTGGGACCATCTCTCTTGAAGTCATCTATTGTCAAGTTTGGACTCGTAAATTCCTTCACTCCAGCTTGAGGGGGAGTGTAGGAATATTTTATATTATGGATGCATTTTAGGAATAGATTGTTTGATTTGTTTTGATTTTTGATCTTATCCTCTCTTTCCTTTTTCTTCTTGTATATATTGTGTAACAAAATTGAGAAATAGAGTATCAGATTTCTCCATCTCTTCTTTCTACTAATACAAAAGAAAACATGTTGTGTCCAATCACCTTGCTTCTACAATTGCTTCAACAGTTCTTTGCTCCTGTGGACTTAACTGACCGCGCTCAATATCAACACTTCTAGTTACCTGCGTCGATACACAATATGGATGAGATATACCACATGGAACAATCTGAGTTACACAAGGATAGCCCTAGCAGGAATGATTCAGGAGTAGAATGGCAAGCATCCAGAAGTTTTCTAACAGGTAATCAATTTGTTTACAACTGAACCCACGAACAACATTATCAGCATTTTGGCTTCCTTTTTCATCATGACAGCTTCCTCCCAAACTAACCGAGCTCCAATAGAAGGTAAAACCAAATTTATGAAATTTTAACGGCATACAAGGTCAAACACGTGTATATATTGTCTATCGTATGTATAGGAGAACCATGATATTTACACAGCATAACAATTAAATACAACAATGGTCAATTCTGTTAACACTTTAACAGTCGGATATCATGATTTATCCTTCCAGTTAATTAAATTAAAAATGACAGCGTCAAGGCAGTTTAGTGCTTCCAAACACACTCTGATGTCTGTCAATGTTTAGGCATATTAAGTAGCTAGAGCCAACTGAAAGCATGTAGGCACCAAGCCTCGAGCATTTAGGAGCAATATAAAGATTTCCTCATCTATTTGCTATATTTAAACTAATTTTTGTCGGCTACACGAATCATTTGTATCAACTCACCATTCAGTTCCTATTTATTGTTCAACATACAAATGACAGGAACCATGTATCTTCATGGCTTTGCATAAGTCTAAATGTACGGGGGAAGCATTCAGTGCCTAAGAATGACCTTGGAGTGACCTATCATGCTCAGGGCAACGTCGAACAGGAATTGCCTCTCTTCTTATATTTAGCACAAATTAAATTTTCCAGCTTTATTTTCTAATTCCACTCAAAGCACTAGCTTTTGCTGCCACCAACTCTGTGTTAGTTTACTTGTATTATTAGTTTAGTCTTTTACATTATTCTCCTTTTCTTATGTATTAGTCGTAGGGGTACTATTGTAATCTTTATTATTCTCATCATATAATAAAACAATAGGAGACATCATTGCTCTCCTAATCTTGCCCTAATTTATTTCTACATGGTATCAGAGCCACCCTAAGAGGGTTCTCCACCACTACCCACCATATCCACCACCACCGGCCACCCTAAACCACCTCCACCAACCTTGCGACAACCCCAATCCTCACCCTTACCTGCGCCGCAAGTCCCTGCCTAGCCCTGGCCTGCACCGCAAGTCCCTGACCTAGCCCAGCCTGCGCCGCAAGTCACTGCCCTAGCCCAGCCCCTCCGCAAGCCTCATAGTCTCCTCACACCCTCTCGGCAACACCATCTATATCAAAGCCACCCTAAGAGGGTTCTCCACCACTACCCACCATATCCACCACCACCGACCACCTTAAACCACCTCCACCAACCTTGCGACAACCCCAATCCTCACCCTTACCTGCGCCGCAAGTCCCTGCCTAGCCCTGGCCTGCGCCGCAAGTCCCTGACCTAGCCCAGCCTGCGCCGCAAGTCACTGCCCTAGCCCAGCCCCTCCGCAAGCCTCATAGTCTCCTCACACCCTCTCGGCAACACCATCTATGCCTCTCCTGGTCTAGCCGAGACTGATACAAGCCCCCCTTCACCCAGCCGACAGCCATAAAGTACCTCTTTCCCTAGCCGCGAGCCTCATGCAGGCCTAATTCTATCAGCGGCTTATCAACCTCCTTGTTGCCCTTCCTAGCCTCACTTTTTCTTTGCTGATACATTACGACTATCTTGTTTTGATCGACGGTTAATATTTTTGTGTTGTTTTTTGGTCCTTATATGGACCCTTGATTAGCTTTGGCTACTCCGAAGTCTGTGCATGGTGCTTTGATAGATACTTGAGCTCTCCATCACCGTTGATACCAATTCCTATTCCCTTTTCTTGTGATTGTTGCGGGTATTTTTTTGCGTGTTGATTCAAGATGTCGGATGGAGATAAATCCACTGTGAATACACAGCAGCCTAGGAGTGAGACAATTGTCGTTGCTCCCTCTGAGAACCCGAACGTCAAGCTTACTACTTCTCTCTTCAATGGACAAAACTACCTAGCTTGGTCTGGGTCTGTGATCATGTCTCTTAAGGGCAGAGGAAAGATGGGGTATATCAACGGACGAATCAAGGCACCTAGCACTGAGGATGCTACGTATGACAAGTGGGAGATGGAAAACTCTACGGTCATGACGTGGCTTTGTCATTCTATGATTCCAGAGATTGCTGAGTGTTTCTTGGACATGGCGACAACCCAAGACATTTGGGAGACCATGGCCAACACCTAAGCCCGAAAGGGCAATTCTGCACAGGTATTTGAGTTAAGAAGGACGATTGGTCGCTCAGAACAGGGAGAGATGGGTGTTCTCCAATATTTCACATCTCTGACTACTAGTTGGAAACGACTTGATCACCTCTTGGACTACAAGCCTGTTTGTCCAACCGATTCCGTTGCCTACAGTAAACTGGTTGCTGAAGAGAGGATTTTTAAGTTTTTGGAGGGACTTAATGCTGAGTATGATCCTGTTCGCAGCCGTGTCCTTGGGATGGATCCTTTGCCTTCTCTTCAGGAGGCCTTTGCATATATCCAGAACGAGGAGAGTCGACGTTCTGCTATGCTTCCACCTCCTTCTACCGAGAGATCTGCTCTCATTTCGGTTCCTCAGCGAGATGGGCACAAACAGTCCCGGGGTCGTGGTCCTTCTAATGAGTCTGGGTCGTCTGAGAAAGCCAAGCAGTTCTGTGATTATTGTAATCGGCCTTATCATACCAGGTAGACATGCTGGAAATTGCACGGCCGCCCACCTGGACAACCTGGGGTTCGTGGGGGTCGCTCAGGACAGTCTGGGGGTCGTGGGGGGCACTCTCAGGGAGGTAATTATCGTGCTCATCATACTACATCATTAGATCCTACAGCACCGACTCCTATTGAGCAGGCCCCATCTACTTAAGATTCAGCGCTATTTACTGCCTCGGAGGTAGAGGAGGCTCTTCGTTCCTTGATGGCTCGCCGTACTTCTGCTTCTATTGCATCTACATGTGCCTCCTCTTCATTTGCACATTCAGATAACTTAGTCACATCCGCAAGGGCACACTTGTCTCATTCTTCTTCCCCCTGGATTATTGACTCCGGTGCATCTGATCACATGTCTAGATGTTCTGATATTTTCTCTGTGTATAAGCCTTGTTCAGGTAAAGACAAGGTTCGTGTTGCTGATGGTACTTTTTCCTCTATTTCCGGGAAGGGTACCATTCATGCTACTCCATCCTTGCCCTTATCCTCTGTACTTCATATTCCCAATTTTTCCCATAATTTGTTATCCATTAGTCGTATCACTTAAGACTTACACTGCAGTGTAACCTTTTTTCCTTCTCATTGTGTCTTTCAGGACCTTACCACGAGGAGGATGATTGGCAGTGGTAGAGAGGAGAGTGGACTTTATCTCTTGGATGTTGGAGGGCCGTTAGCACATCATACAGTGGTTTCTGAGAATAAAGCTGGAGACATACATCTTTGGCATAGACGTTTAGGACATCCTTCCGTTTACTTACTAAAGCATTTATTTCCTTCTTTAGTCTTAAATAAAGATGTTTCTGATTTCTTTTGTGAAACTTGTGAATTGGGGAAACATCACAGAGCTTCTTTTGCTCCTGGTTTTAATAAAAGTTTAGTTCCGTTTGCTTTAGTACATTCTGATGTTTGGGGTCCTTCTCGTTTTAATTCTTTGAAAGGTCATAGATGGTTTGTTACATTTATTGATGACTATTCTCGTACCACTTGGGTTTATATGATGAAAGAAAAAAGGGAGGTCTTCTCAATTTTCCAAACATTCCATAAAATGGTGTGCACTCAGTTTGGGACTGACTTAAAAATTTTACGATCTGATCAGGGGGGTGAGTACATTGATTCGGGTCTTGCTGCGTATTTTTGCTCCCATGGGATCATTCATCAGACTTCTTGCACCGATACACCCCAGCAAAATTGGGTGGCGGAGCGCAAGAATCGTCATCTGCTAGATATTGCTAGATCATTACTGTTTTCTGTTAATGCTCCCAAGTCCTATTGGGGTGATGCCGTTTTAACAGCAACATACCTTATTAATCGCCTTCCAACTCGAGTTTTAAACAAGCGTGCACCTGTTGAAGTCCTGTCAGACACTTCTCCTTTGTTTCCTATCACTCCTCGAGTTTTTGGTTGCGTGTGCTATGTTCACAATCATTCCCCTACTCGGGGGAAGTTAGATCCCCGTGCAATTAAGTGTGTTTTTCTGGGTTACTCTCCAACCCAGAAAGGCTACAAGTGTTACCATCCTCCTTCGAGGAAATGGTATATCTCCATGGATGTTACATTCCATGAATCTCAGTCGTACTTTCAGTCCTCGCTTACATCTGAGTCACCTCTTCAGGGGGAGCATTGGTATAGGGAAGAGGTTCCTTTGTCTGTTCCTGTTTCTTTGTCTCCAGGGGAAGTTGTTATGGATATTACTACGGAGAAAGTAAAAGAAAAAGAGCAAACTGAGGGTGAAAATGAGGATGGGAAGGATATGGAGAAAGAAGACGCTTGTACTCCATTAAAAGAAAAGGAGATGATGGTTTATTCTAGAGGCACATGGAGTAAGTCCAAGAATAAAGAGCTCGCTCCTACTCTGCCACTGACATCTCCTTCAAGTGTTGAGGACCAAGGTAACTCTGACTCTGATCTTGATGTCCCTATTGCTGTACGTAAGGGTGTTAGGGCTTGTACCCAACACCCTCTCTCAAATTTTGTGTCATATTCTCACTTGTCTCCCTCCTATAAAGCTTTTCTTTCGAAAATTGCTTCTGTGTCTGTTCCTAATAATGTCCAGGGTGCTCTTGCGGATCCCAAGTGGAAACATGCTATGATCGAAGAGATGAAAGCTCTTCGTAAGAATGGCACCTGGGAATTGACAAAGTTACCTGAGGGCAAAAGAACTGTGGGGTGCAAGTGGGTGTACACTGTGAAGCATAGAGCTGATGGCTCTATTGAAAGGTACAAAGCTAGGCTTGTTGCTAAGGGCTTCACACAGACCTATGGAATTGATTATCAGGAGACATTTGCTCCTGTTGCAAAGATGAACTCAGTTAGGGTCCTTCTGTCACTGGCTGCTAACTTTGGATGGCCACTTCACCAGTTTGATGTGAAGAATGCATTTCTTCATGGGGATCTAGATGAGGAGGTGTATATGGATGTTCCTCCTGGCTTCGAGGATTCTAAGACAGTTGGAAAAGTGTGCAGACTCAGAAAATCACTATATGGCTTGAAACAGTCTCCTAGGGCATGGTTCGAGAGGTTCACACAAGCTATGCTCAGATATGGTTTTAGACAAAGTCAAGCCGATCACACTTTGTTCATTAAACATTCATCACAGGGTAAGACTACTGCGTTGATTGTGTACGTGGATGACATTGTCTTGACTGGGGATGATCTGGAGGAAATGCAAAGACTGAAAGAGTACTTGTCCAAGGAGTTTGAAATAAAAGACTTGGGGACTCTTAAATATTTTTTGGGGATTGAGGTTGCTAGATCTAAGCATGGAATCTTTATTTCCCAACGGAAATACGTACTTGACCTTTTGGAAGAGACTGGAATGCTTGGAAGTCGAGCGTGTGACACTCCAATTGAGTCAAATCAGAAACTGGGCGATGATTCAGGTGGTGCAGAGGTAGATAAAGGTAGATATCAGAGGTTAGTGGGAAGACTCATTTATCTTTCTCATACCCGACCTGATATTGCCTTTGCTGTGAGCGTTGTTAGTCAGTTTATGCACGCTCCCCGCGAATCCCATATGGAGGCTGTCTTCAGGATTTTGAGGTACCTGAAATCAGCTCCTGGAAAGGGTTTATTTTTTGCTAGATATGACCACCTTCGAGTGGAAGCATACACAGATGCTGATTGGGCTAGATCTGTGACAGACAGACGGTCCACTTCAGGCTATTGTACCTTCGTGGGGGGTAATCTGGTTACTTGGAGGAGTAAAAAGCAGAACGTGGTGGCTAGGTCTAGTGCAGAGGCTGAGTTCAGAGCCATGGCTCAAGGTGTATGCGAGCTTCTGTGGATTAAGTTGTTGTTAAAGGACTTAGGTCTGGATTCTAGCGACTCTATGAGATTGTATTGTGACAACAAGTCTGCTATCAACATTGCCCACAATCCAGTGCAACATGATCGAACTAAACACGTGGAGATTGACAGACACTTCATCAAGGAAAATATCAGTAGTGGAGTGATCTGTACTCCATTTGTGAAGACTGGGGATCAACTTGCAGATATGCTTACAAAGGGTGTTGGAAGTAGACCATTTCATTTTGCTCTTAGCAAGCTGGGAATGAGAGATATTTTTGTACCAGCTTGAGGGGGAGTGTTAGTTTACTTGTATTATTAGTTTAGTCTTTTACATTATTCTCCTTTTCTTATGTATTAGTCGTAGGGGTACTATTGTAATCTTTATTATTCTCATCATATAATAAAACAATAGGAGACATCATTGCTCTCCTAATCTTGCCCTAATTTATTTCTACACTCTGAATCTTCATTTTGGAAAACTAAACTAAACTAAATATGCTAAATACACCGCAAGACCTACAATTCACTGTCGGAAACATACATGCATCAGTAAGCAAAGAGTTGCCAGCAAAATGAACTGCCTTACTCAAGCCCAAAAGTCCATTGTTTCTCAATATTTAAGCAAAGAAAAACAAAGAGAAGATGCATTGACCACGTAACCCAAACTTTGAGCCCCATTCATAGCATCAACTTTTCACAACATTTCAAAGTAAAATATTTTAAGTCAGATAGATTGTGAAAATTAAGATGATAACACAGATCAATCAACTATTTTTTGCATTTCATGGATTGCAGATCAGTTGAATTTAACCACCCTCCTCTTCTGCCCGTACAATTTGGCTCATCTATATATATATATACAATGTTGTCAAATCGTGAATCGAATCGTGAATCGGTTTGCCAAAATTATGAATCGTGAATCGAATCGAATCGTGAATCGTAAGATTCACTTTTTTAGAAACTAGATTGGTGTATTTTTTTATATGCATATAGGACACATGTATATATATATAGATGTATGTTTAAAACACGTGTATATATATAGATGTATGTTTAAAACATGTATAAATACAATGTGCTATTTTTTTTAGGATGTGAAGTCCAACACTTCACATACATACATGAATGTGACTAGGAAAAAGGAAAAAAAACAATGGACAATGCATGAATGGCATTATTGGTGATTTTCTAATAAAAAGCTTGGCATTTTCTAATTAGTAACCTATTTATGCATACAGTTTTAGAAGTTTTTGTGTAGAAATTGTTTCACAACTTAATAAACTATAAACTAATACACTTGAAGAACATAATTGGCATGTAACACGAGCAAAAAATAAGACAACTCCTTTTCCTTAAACTTGTTATCGAAGCTCATAAATTTTATACATAGTATGAATCTTGTGAATCGTATGAATCGTATCGTGAATCGTATGAATCGAATCGTGAATCGGACGATTCAATGCGATCCCGATTCATATGCACGATTCGAATCGTTGGGTATGGGAATCGAATCGAATCGTATGAATCGAATCGTGAATCGTAAGATTCTAACAACCATTAATATATATATATTCTACAACTGTAAACATTATAGTCAAGTGACCCAGATGTCTTCCTCCATAATTTTACTTACTGAACAAGTATCAATTCATCATCTATATATATATATATTCTATAGCCGTAGACATTATAGTCAAGTGACCCAGATGTCTTCCTCCATAATTTTACTTACTGAACAAGTATTTGATATGCACCAAAGGAACAATACCTGCCCATCTGCAATTATCAATAGAACATGGTACTGGCCAACACTCCGCTCCACAATAGTCATGGCCATTTCGATGATGGGTGCAAATGACGTTGGTCCTAATGCATTATGACAAAGATGCATAAGACATGTTAAAATTATGCAAATATGAAGGTGTATAAGCATAAACATGAAAATGGCTAAGTAATCCGCAAACCTGCAAGTTTAATATGAGGGACGACTTCCCTGTACCTACTCAACACATCCTCAAATCCATTACAAAATCTCTCATCTGGATAGAAACTGAATACGTCTTGATCATGTGTTGATGCTGCCAAAATTGACCAACAATTAGCTTGTCACATAAAGTCACTCTCAAAAATCCCATAAAATCTGAATGAAGTTGTTAGCAAAATTTGTACCATCACCAAATCCATAACATGGTATCAAGTTGTCCTCATCAAAAGCTGCTAAGTTTTTCCCTATGATAGATATTGCTTGTTCATAGAGATTAAAACCACCTCCAATGTGATGTAAGCTTCGTTTGTTGAACGATCTTGCACCTAGTTACCAATACAAGTTTAGCACGCTTCACTATAACTTGTTACATACTCATGAATTGTATAATGTGTAAAGGTTAACCTGTCCACTCATTGCTCTTTGTGAAATCAATACCAACAATGAGATTAGAAGATTCAAGGCCGGCACGAGCAAGAGCCTCAGTCACCTACAAAGAAGACAATGTCTCATTTTAACTTAATATTCGCAACAAGTCCTATGCAAACAATCAATAGATTCAATGTCATTACATTAATAGATAAGAATCTACATAATTCTAGCAATTAGAAAGAGACAATATTATCCTGTTGTTATGCCCAAGGAGTATGGATAAATGATGAGATAATCTTCCAAAGATTACTCACTATGCTAATACTGTAATACCCGCGATTTTCCTATAATTTTTCTAATAGGATTCATAGTTGTATTTATAGTATTTGTATATATATACATTAATACTTGTATTATCTATAGTATGTCTATTAGTATTAATAGTATATATATGTACTAATATTTCAAGCTTATGTGTTTCTGTATATACATATTAGGGTTTACACTGACACCCCTTGAGGTTTAGCGCTTTATCACAAATCTCCCCTGAGGTTTATGACATGACATTGACCTCTCTCGAGGTTTAGTATTTGCTAACAAATTACCCCTTGCCGTCAATGGCCGTTAAGTTCATGGATGGAAATAGATGATGTCATCAATTTTTGTCAAAAAAAAATCCAACTCTACCCCTCTAGCAATTAAAAGTGTTTATATGCTTACTTTTCTTGAAAAAAAAAAAAACTAATGAAAGTTTTTTAAAACCCATTATGACTCTCCATAACTCTTTAAAAAAATAGTGACATTTACTTTTTTTAGATTATTTTTTATTTATTAGGTTTATGTATAAACCAAAAATCCTTAGGATTTCAAAAAAAAAATGGATATCTTTAAGGGCTTATAATAACTTAATCCTAATTGAGTAGATAAGATGCTCATTGGGTTGAAAACTAAAAAAAAAAAATTAAGGACCAATGTGATATTTTCTGAGTTTAAAATAATTAAAATAAAAAAATCTAATGCACATAATACAATATAATTAGGTTTAAAAAAAAAGGGACAAACTTAGTTGAATTTTTTTGAAGAAATGAACAGAGTTATTACCATGTTAGATTTGACTAAGTGGAAAAAAATGAGTATGTTTGTATGTGAAATTAATTGAGTAGATACGATATTTATTTGGGTGAAAGTTAAAAAAAATAAAAAATATATATATAAACAAAAAAACAAAAAAATTACAGATCAAAAAGTGACATTTTCTGAGTTTAAAGGAATGAATTAAAAATTAAAGAGAGCACAAATCCACATAATAGAATTATGTAAGTAAAATAATGAACTCAGTTGTTAAAAAAAAAAAAAGACAAAACAAAAAATTGAATAGAGTTATTTCCATGCAAGTTTGAGTAAGTGCAAGGGCGGATGCAAAAATTTGAAGTTGGGGAGGTTGGGTGGCCCAGTTCACGGTGGTTCGGGAATGCTGCGATTTTTTTAAAGGTCTATTTATACATATTTTTTGCGTAGATGATATTATCTAATTGTATGATACCGACATCAAAGTTACAACACCGACTAAGAAATTTGATGTATCATAGTTTCATACAACCAATGGTCATTGGTTGTATTGTAGAATTTTTCAAAACTCAAATACTAATAATATAGGGAATTGACTTTATTTTTATTATTATTATTATTTTTTTTATTTATTTATTTATTTTTTTTTGGGGGGGGGGGGGGGGGGGGGGGGGGGTGTAAATTTTTTTTTTTTTAATGGGACATCTGAAATTATTCTAAAATCAAGGGTTGCATCCTCCCCTGCCAACCATCACACAACCATTCTTATACAACCCCCACCCACCACACACACACAACACCAGCCCATTCTATACACCACCATCACTGCCCAAACCCCACAAAACCCACCCAGTCAAACCACCAACCAAAATTAGTAAAAATAAATAAATAATAGAATATCATAGCTTGCTATCTTTAGTCGAACTGCAAAAGTTTGAGGTAGACAATATGACTTTTGAGTAGCAAAGTACACTTATGCTACCTCAAATTTGCTACCTTGGTTAGAGATGGTCTAATGCATATATTAAAGCTTAGATACTCACAGAAGGATTTGCCCTCGGCCTTGGTGCACTACTAGGTCGCGATCCCATGCTAAAGAACGATTCAGGATCATTATCACTCTTCTGTTGATTCACTCTTGCAGCCGCAGCCCTTTCTCGAGCCTCTGTTGCAACCCTTTCTCGAGCTTCTGCAGCAGCCCTTTCCACAGCATCTCTCTCTGCTCTATGTCGTGCTTCTACTTTAGTCCTAGCTTTCTCCCTTGCATCTGCATTTGCTCTTTCCCTAGCTTCTGCAACTGCCCTTTCTGCTCTTTCACTAGCCTCTGCCCTTGCTTGAGCCTCTGCCCTTGCTTGAGCCTCTGCAGCAGCCCTTTCCACGGCAGCTGTCTCTGCTCTATACTGTGCTTCTACTTCAGTCCTAGCTTTCTCCCTTGCATCTGCATTTGCCCTTTCCCTAGCTTCTGCAGCTTTCCTTTCTGCTCTTTCTCTAGCCTCTGCCATTTCTCGAGCCTCTGCAGCAGCCTTTTCCACGGCAGCTCTCTCTGCTCTATGCCGTGCTTCTGCTTCAGTCCTAGCTTTCTCCCTTGCATCTGCATTTGCCCTTTCCCTAGCTTCTGCAGCTGCCCTTTCTGCTCTTTCTCTAGCCTTTGCCCTTTCTCGAGCCTCTGCAGCAGCCCTTTCCACAGCAGCTCTCTCTGCTCTATGTCGTGCTTCTGCTTCAGTCCTAGATTTCTCCCTTCCATCTGCATTTGCTCTTTCCCTAGCTTCTGCAGCTGCCCTTTTTGCTCTTTCTCTAGCCTCTGACCTTTCTCGAGCCTCTGCAGCAGCCCTTTCCACGGAAGCTCTCTCTGCTCTATGCCGTGCTTCTGCTTCAGTCCTAGCTTTCTCCCTTGCATCTGCATTTGCCCTTTCCCTAGCTTCTGCAACTGCCCTTTCTGCTCTTTCTCTAGCCTTTGCCCTTTCTCGAGCCTCTGCAGCAGCCCTTTCCACAGCAGCTCTCTCTGCTCTATGTCGTGCTTCTGCTTCAGTCCTAGCTTTCTCCCTTGCATCTACATTTGCCCTTTCTGCTCTTTCTCTAGCCTCTGCCCTTTCTCGAGCCTCTGCAGCAGCCCTTTCCACGGCAGCTCTCTCTGCTCTATGCCGTGCTTCTGCTTCAGTCCTAGCTTTCTCCCTTGCATCTACATTTGCCCTTTCCCTAGCTTCTGCAGCTTCCCTTTCTGCTCTTTCTCTAGCTTTTGCCCTTTCTCGAGCCTCTGCAGCAGCCCTTTCCACGGCAGCTCTCTCTGCTCTATGTCGTGCTTCTGCTTCAGTCCTAGCTTTCTCCCTTGCTTCTGCATTTGCCCTTTCTGCTCTTTCTCTAGCCTTTGCCCTTTCTCGAGCCTCTGCAGCAGCCCATTCCACAGTAGCTCTCTCTACCCTATGTCGTGCTTCTGCTTCAGTCCTAGCTTTCTCCCTTGCATCTGCATTTGCCCTTTCCCTAGCTTCTGCAGCTGCCCTTTCTGCTCTTTCTCTAGCCTTTGCTGCTGCCCTTTCATGGGCCTCAGCTTGTGCTCTTTGAACTGCGGCCCTTTCAGCACGTTCACGAGCTTCAGTATTCGCCTTCTCAACAGCAGTCCTTTCAGCTTTTAAGCGAGCTTCAGCAGCTGCCCTCTCATGTGCTTCCCTATTTGCCCTTCCCACAGCTTGTCTGGCCATTTGTCTTTCCCTCTCCTTCTCAAGTCTCTTCTGCTCTCTCTCTCTTGGAGGTGGTCCTCTTTTAACAAATCTATCCATAAGTGTGTGACTGTTTAAAAAACAAAAAAATATATAAATATCCATGAAAACTCCCAAGTATTTCTTTAAATTCCATAAAATGAATGTTACTTTAAAATATCAATCCCTAATTTCAACAATCATAAGTTAGTTCCTCATGTAAATCAAAAAAATCAGTCCCTAATTTCATCTATCTTAATTTCAACAATCAAAAGTTCAGTCCCTGATCTTAATAAAAATAAAATAAAAAATCAGTTTCTAATTTCAATCCCCAACTCAACAATCAAATAAAAAAATCAGCCCCTAATTTTCAACATCAACAATAAGCAACTTTAACATTCAACGAGTCAAAAAGCCACAATTTGACAATTCAAACTTCTACATCAACATCACGTCAAGAATTCAATAAATCGACAATTGAGCATTATCAGGAATAGTCCAATTAAATATATACCTACCTCATTTTTCTTGCCCAGAGACACTGTTACCGCCCAAGATTGTCATGAAATTCGGTGTGGTTGGTTGAGAATCTGAGCTGGTGGAGAATAATACACTAACAATGAGAGAGGGAGGAAGCAAAGAAGGGAAAATAGATGCAAAAGCAAAGAAATCGAACCAAACAGGGGTTTTACACTGTTACTCATGTGATTGTCCTCACCGTCGGCTATCCCACAGTCGCAGTGGTCGCCTTCTACTCTCCGTTGCCGGCGTCGCTCAGTGAGAGTTTGAAAGAGGCGAGAGCTTGAGAGTTGAAGAGAGAGAGAGAGAGAGAGAGCGCGTGTGCTCAGTTTGATAATGAGGCGTCAAAATTAAAAGAGTAATGCTAGATGCAAAAAAAAAAAAAAAAAAATTGCACAATAAAATGTACAATTTGTTTTAATTTGTTGGATTATGTGCTAAAAAAATTATACACTCTTTTTTTTTTGTCTTTTTGTGTGTATAGACTTTTCAGCACAAAGTCCAACAATTTCAAACTGATTTTGCATTTTGTTGTGCACTTTTTTTGTGCATCTAGCATTTCTGAAATTAAAAAACCCCTAGTCCTTAGGGGGGCATTCTTTGTTATTTTTATAAATAGAGGAGCTTTTGGAATATTAAAGAGAGGCTTAACTTGTAATTTTTTTTTGAGTAATACTTGGGACACAACCAAAGCTACAACTTTTTTTGCACAACCTCAATTTTGTGTCTATCTCTCTCTTGATGGGTCCCACAGTGCCAGTGACCCCACAGTGCCCACTAGGAGAGAGATAGACACAAAATGGAAGTTGTGCAAAAAAGGTTGTGACTTTGGTTGTGCCCCAAGTATTACCCTTTTTTTTTAAGGTAGGTGTGCAATTTTCAAAAAGTCTCGGGGTCATCACTTCTTCAGCCCCTTTTACCCTCTGTGCCGCGGCGGCCTGAGTATGTGCATAATTAAGTTTGTTCATATGAGAATTAATTTTTTTTTAAAAAAGGGTAATTTAATATATAGTCTTAATATATGCATCTAACTAGAAATATGTCTTTTTTTAAAACGAATCTAGAAATTAGTCCCTTGTCTAATTTGAAGACTAAAACACCCATATATCATTTTTATAGAAACGTATATATATGTATAACTATATATGGTAACTGATTTATCATCATTTACTCCTCAATTCATACATGTACATATATAAACTAATCAGTTACCATATACAGCTAAAAATTGAAAAAAAATATCTCCATATAAAATCCACCATCACCAAGAAATTTTTCACAAACTCTTGATAAATTTGCACTACGTATTCAGAACTTCATACTTAAAAACTGATAAAATTATCAATGAGAGTGCACTAAAATAATGTGAAATTGCTCACTATATTAACTAAGTATTGAAAATAGTGAGAATTTCATATTTTAATGTGTATAATAATGAAAAATTTCTCACTCATACTAAAAGGCTAGAACAACCCACTTTTTAAAACAAAAATAAGCATACACATAGAGAGGATTTGATGAGAAATTTATCAACAATTAACAATTTTCGAGAAGAATTCCAAAAAAATAAAAAATAAATTCACACCTTTTAAATTGATATGACAAGTAATTTCTCAAAAAATAAAAATAAATTTCTCACTTTTTAATACAAATTTCTCACTTTTCGAAGAGAAAATCTCACTTATCTCTCTATACCAGAACTCCAGACTGTGCTTTTCTCGAATTTCTGATCTGAGATTCTCTTTCTTGCATCAATCTGTGTCGAGAACTCTGGCCCTCAAGTTTCTTGTCCTCATTCACAACACAAATTGTTACCAATCTTGTAGAGCCTCCAAAGATGGCATGTAACTCTCTAAATCGTCAACTCCGATGATGGCATCGGCATCAATCAAAAGGTAAGGATGATTGGTAGTGGCTACCGGAAAGTGATTGAGAAGCTTCTTTAATGGTGTGTAACAGAGAAATTTATCCCTCCAATCGGGTATGGCTGCTTCAATATGCATCGGAAATCCCAAATTCATCTCAACGATGATGATGATGATGAGTATAATCCTTTTGTGTGATTGTATTTTAGAGAGAGAGTGAGAGAGATAGAGAGAATTGGAAAGAGAGAGATATATAAAATCTGTGGAGTTCCTATCTCTCTCTATATATATTTATATATAGATAGTTGTTTGGAGTTTAAATTTAAAACCCATAAATTTAAGTCTTTATTACTATATATATCTTTATTACTATATATATAGTCCGGATCTTAAAAAACGGACTGTGTAAAAAGTGAGAATTTCTCACAAAAAAATGAGAAGCGTGTAAAAAGTGATAAATTTATTTTTCTCACATAAATATATATATATATATATGTGTGTGTGTGTGTGTGTGTGTGTATGTATGTATGTATGTAACGAAGGGCATATTAGTCCATAAAATCTTTATCAAATTGGAAAAAGGGACTAAATATTGATTACCTTCCAAAATCAGGGACTAATTACTATACATGCAAAATGTCTATGATCAATTCCTATTAATGGTCCAAAATAGGGACCAAACCTTATATTTCTAAAAAAAAGAAAAATAGGAGTAACCAACTCATTATTAATTATTTTTAAAAAGATGAAGAAACTCAAAAAAAAAAAAAAAAAAAGGTTAATTACACTCGCCTCCCATGAGGCTTGCCTTAATTACACGAACTTCCCTCGCATTTTGAAAAATTACACGAACCTCCTGTAAGGTTAGGTTGAGTTACACTCGCCTCTTTTACGTTAGTTGATCGTCTACCCCTTTGACAGAAATTGATAATGTAAGCGATTTTGAATTCTAATGCCAAAATATCCTTGCTTCCCTAATAGAAAATAAGAATAATGTCTAATTACACGAACCTCCCTCGTAACAAAAAAAAATTCGTTAATTTTTTTTCTCTCTCTCTTCTTCTTCCTCTCTTGTTCCGACTCTCAAGGAATATTATTTTTTTTTCCAAAATTTAGAATCATCTCTATTAATTTTAAGAATGACTATATTTTTCATATCATTTTTACAGCCCCTTCAATTTTACGTGAAGGACAGAAAGTTCTTTCCAACAAACTAAATTGAAGATTGTCCATATTATTTGTCATATTTATTCCATAAATAGGAGAAACTAAAAAGTAGAAGAAATAAGAAATAATAAAATAATAATAAAAAAAATCAAATCCAAGAAATTTAAATTATGAAATTGAAAAAAAAAAAATCTCTTCTTCTTCCTCCCTTGTTCTGTCACTCAACAAAAAATAATTTTTTTTTAAATTTAGAATCGTATCTGTTATTATTCAGAATGACTATATTACCCTTACCATTTTTCACAGTCCCTTCAATTTTTCACAAAACACAGGAAGTTCTTTCCAATAAACCAAACTGCAGGTTACCCAGATTCTATCGACCTATCATATCCGTCATAGACATGATAAACTAACAGGTGGAAGAAATAAATAAAATCAAACCTAAGAAATTTAAATTATGAAAGTGATTGAAGAAATGCCTGAAGAAATTACTAGAAGGGATTTGAAAAAATTGAAAGAGACACTTTTTAGTAGTATGAAAATTTTAATCTAAACCCTATCTCATTGCAAAAGCAAATTTTATTTGTGAATATAATAATTCATATGCACAAACTGTAATTATGGTTGATAAGGGAGGTCCGTATAATTTTTTAAAATCCGAGGGATGTCTGTGTAATTAGACCATAGTTCAAGAGAGGTTTGTGTAATTTAATGTAAGGGCATTTTGGTACTTTCATTTAATCCGTCATAGATGTTACTCAATCATTAGCGAGAAGAGAGATCCGTGTAATTTCTCAAAATACGAGAGAGATCCGTGAAATTAGGGCAAACCTTAAAAGAGGTGAGTGTAATAACTCCAATTAAAAAAAATAAAAATTTGAACGAACACCCCATTTCTTCTCAGACCAAATAGATACACAGGCACAGCCGCACATCCAAGCTTAACGACAATGGATTAAACTATATTATTAAAAATTAAGGAAAGGAAAAAAAAGAAAACAAAAGCAGCTCATCAACATCCTCTCATACACACACCGACGAGGCAAATGAAGAAACTCAATTTTAAAATGGAATATTGTGTATAACCCTAAGAGGGGAGATTTGTGAAAAAAAATGTTAAGTCTAAGGGGGTCATTGAAAAGTCAAATTGAGGGTAAAAAAGTCATTTAACCATTTTTAATAACAGTGTTAAGTTGACAAGACTGACATGAGAACTCAGTGTTATATCAGAAACTTCAAGGGTGGTTTGTGATAAAGCGCAAAACATCAAGAGATGTCAGTATAATTTACCCTAAATATTAACAGTTGTACGTATAATATAAGTGTACTTAATATTTATACTTAATCGGGTATATATGCAGTAATTAATAGGGTGATGTTATTGCCACTCCATCATTAAACTAAGGCACTACATACCACTCTTAAAGCATGAGGTACCATGCATGTCATGCATTACATATATAGTACCACATGCTATGAGAGTGATAATATGGAGTGTCTTAATTCAATAATGGAATGTCAATAACAATACTTTAAATTAATATTTTAATTGATGGTGTAATATATATATATATATATAATATTACACTCGCGGTGAGTTTGGGCCACATATCTGGCCCGGAAAAGGTATCGCCGAACGGAGACGCCGACGAAGACGACAGTGCCACCGTGGGGCGGCGGATTAGGCGTCGGAGAGACCCGACTTGAGGGTTTCGTTGTTAGGGTTGATTTCGATGCCCTTTTTATAGGCCGAAACGGCATCGTAGTAGTGGCGAAGACCTATGTGGCCGCACCGAGGTGTGAGTAGCCCTTGGACTAGTCGGTCTTGAGCTCGACGGTCTTCTCGGCGTCGGAGTACCAGCCGAGAGAGGCGTGGGCGACTGATCAGTTGGAGAAGAGGACGTGGTTGGTGGGGGAGTGGTCGATCGCCTCCGTGAAGTGGCGGATGGCTTCAATGAAGTTACCGGCGGAGAAGGCGATGTTGCCTTTGGCCTTTGCTTCGTCGGCCATGTCGGTGATTTGTAGTGTGGATGGTGGACTCTTCTCTCTCGCTAGAAAGTTTCAGAGTATTGCAGAGAGAGGTAGAGAGAGTATATGGGGGGGGGAGAAGTTATTCAGTGAGCGCATCACGCCATGTGGTATGACCATATAATCCCAACTACTCACTTGCCCAGTAAGTCCGTCATGCCACGTCAGCATATTGACTTGGTGTAACCATTTAATCCCCACCACCCACTTACCCCTTACTTCTATGGGGATCATGACAAGTAGTTATCAAATTTAAAATTTGAAATTTCACTAACCATCTGTCATGATCTTCCTAGAAAGAGGGGGCATGTGAGTGGTTGGAATTGATATTGCTATATACTCTCTAAAAAACATTTTAAGCAGGCTTTTCAGCACAAGGTCCAACCTTTTTAAGTAAGGTTGTGCATTTTAGTGTGCTTTTTAGAATGTGTGTAGCATTATTTGGTTGGGATTAAATGGTTACATCACGTCAATATGCTGACGTGGTGTGACGGGCTCACTGAATAATTTCTCGTGAAGAAGCTGTTTTTGATTAGTAGAACCAAATTTAAGTTTAAACAGCACATAGTACATGTATTTTAAACATAATATGTAAAAAAATGTATATGTCTAGCATTATTAATATGAGATTGATTACTTCAAAAACTGGATATAGTGAGATTCTACTAAAATTTTGACCCCAAAAAAAAAAGAAAAGATTCTACTAATATACTGACATGTCAGCTAGAGGATATACTTCAGTTAAAAGTGTCTTTGACTGACCTTTCTGTTAGTATTATTTTTCTAGTTAATTGTCTTGTCAAAAAAAAATCATACGGCGTTAAATAACATAAATAAGTAAATAATAATGCTAGGCATACACATTTTTGCACATACTATATTTTAAATGCATATACCTTGTATTGTGTAAAATTTAAACAGTACAGAGTACATGCATTTAAAGCTGGGACCATTTGAACATCCTCCAATCAAAGCAAATAGAAGTGCTGACGTGTTTCATTTAGAATACAAAATTTGAGAAGTATAGCATTACTCATATACATATGGAACAACTCCTATAATGTTAGCTTATATTAAGCACTAAACGATTTAGTTAACTAAAATCCAATTTAGTGACCGCATACCGCTTGTATTTGAGATACAAAACTTGAAATCATAGCAAACTCTTAGTTTATACTTTATAGTCAAAGTTAATATGCAATGTATCCTAAATTTGAGATATCTCAAATGGTAAGAGAGTAGAACTACGTGCAATGATAGGTGGTACCACAACTAATGTCACATTTGACTCATTTTTCAATGTATTTGGCAACCATAGCATCATTCCATTTGATTTAGTGTCTTGTTTTGTGGTTTTAACTTACCTCCAAAGATAATATGTTAAAATTCTCTATTTTTATTTAAAATATTATTAGCGAAGCAAAGGCCATAAAAAGAATAATGCATTCTTCATAAAAAGAATAATATTACCAAAGAAGTGGATGGACATCATTACTTCTTGGCAGGAACTAGGAACCATATCCAC
The DNA here is from genome assembly GCA_033977485.1 of Hydrangea macrophylla. NCBI lineage: Eukaryota > Viridiplantae > Streptophyta > Magnoliopsida > Cornales > Hydrangeaceae > Hydrangea > Hydrangea macrophylla. Next base: position 129,037,232 of record CM066984.1, on the reverse strand, counting down.
CAACTGGTCTCTTATGCATTCTTCATTTATTTGTGTTCATGTCTCAATGGATAACTTTTGGTAATAAGAATCTTACATAAACAAGATACATGAATTTTATGTGTTTATCTCTCTTTTCTATAGACTCTATAGACACTATGGATCCCACAGTGTCAGTAGACCCCACTAGGAGAGAGATAGACACATTGTGGTTTATGTATATTATTTTTTTGAGAATCTTATGTGCCCCAAGAGTTATCTTGTCTCAATTCTCATCTTCGGTACTGCTACAAAATTTTCTGAGTAGACTAGAGGTGTCAATCGGGCCGGGTTGGCCCAGCCCGTTTTTTTTCGGGCTAAAAGCCCGGTCCGGCCCGCCACAAGGCTCGGTTCACATACCCCGGGCCGGGGTGGCCCGATGTCTGACCCACTAGAACCGGGCCACCGGTCCGGGGAGGACACACCCCCTCCACTCCCAAGCCCGGCCCGATGTTTGGTGAAGCCCGGCCCGAAGCCCTCTCGGGGTCCGCTTTGACCGGGCCTGACCCGGCCCGACCCGGCCCGGCCCGTTTGACACCTCTAGAGTAGACAATGAGGATTATCTAAACTACAATTAGCAAAAAATGAAATTGTTTGGCAAAACAATTTTTGTGTACTAAAAACTAAAATTAAATTGTTTGACAAACTATATTCTATCATTCAATCACAAAAAATTACAATCAGTTAAAAACTGCATTGGACATCTTTTGGCCCAAAATTTTTATTTGTTAATTTGATTGAATGGCATAAGCAGTTGTCCCAAACCTGCCCAACGAACAAACTAGTATCAATGAGCAATTTTCAGCTTCCATCTTAACTCTCTAAATTGCAACTCATAGATGACATCACAATAGCAAATTATCCAAACTCCAATTAGCAATCACAATGCGCTTTCTCTCTCTTATTTTATTTTTTTTTCTTTTTTTTTTCTTTTTTTAATTCCATCTGATGAAATTCATTCTTAATATATCCATAGATGACATCACAACAGCAAATTAACGTGATAATATCATAATTTATAATCAATCTTCTTCAATTAGAGAAATCACGAAATAGGACACATGAAGCAATCCTTGGAAGAGAGTACCTAGGAGACAACCCATTAGAATCATGACCCTTGAAAGAATTCTTAACACTTCTCAATGGGGTAGTGGTGACCTGCTAGGCTGCATGAACACATAGTAACCAGCAAGAGATCACCAAAGTGGGACTCACTGTCCTTCAATCTCTTCACAACTGTGGCCAATGAAAGCACAACCAATATTTTTTTCTCTCCTCAAGAACCTTCCCAACCTTGGAATTCTAACCTTCAGTCTCTTCCTTATGTGGACCTTTCTTGACCTGCACCAGTTATTTCTTCCCCTCCCAATCACTTTTTTCTCTTAAATCATCGTAGTCATCATCTGACTCACCTTCATGTACTAGTCTTTGGTATGAAAACTTGGGAATTGAGGCCATCCCAAAAGGCATAACTGGTGATTTTCCAGGGAAAATTGACGAGGACCCACAGGAATATATGAAGAAGAAAGAAGGTATAGATTTGTCTCTCTATTCTGTTGTGATGAGAGAGAGGGAGATGGAGGAGTTGGATTAGAAGCAACTGTTGAGTGCATAAATGCAAGAAATTGTTGCTTTAATTAGCATTAAACTCTTTACGTCCCAAACAACTGTGTACATTTGTGGTTGTGGACTTGTGGGTGTGAATGTGTGTAATACCCGTACCCAGAAAATGGAAGTAATATTTATTTTTCATGCATTAATTAGTATAATTAATTGCATGTGATATTCGGGTAAGTTTCAGTTACCCCGATGTGATAAGTGCTTTGATAAGAGCACAGTTGGACAGATATGAAATGGGACCCACAGGAGGTCCAAATTAGGTTAATTACATTTAGTTGCATTTATATGTTAAATGAATATTTGTTAAAGTGTTTTTAATATTTAATTATTAGTTGTGGCCTTTTATGGTACCAGTTTGGGTACCTATGTGAGAGCGAATAGGGACATGATCCATAACTAGTATGTTAATTAACAACTTCATAAAATATTTGGAACCACTTTTGGGACTCATATGTGATATATACACATGCTCACTTAGATATTGGATAACTATCGAACAAGAAGAATCAAAATATAAATATTAGAGGGTTTCATAATAAGAGTTTAGAAAGTAATACTGTGGGTGTAAATGGAAATAAAGAAATTGGTTAATGAGATACATATGACTTCATTTGTCATCTTCTTTTAAAATAAATAAAATAAAAAAACAAAAGAATAGATGCAGAGTTAGAACAGTGAGAGTTTCAACGAGCAAGAAAGAAAAAAGGGACTTCGCGTCGTTTCGTCGTCGTAACTTCGCCGTTCGACCTCTATTTTGCGAACCAAAATCATATTCGGACTCGTGAAGTTAAGAGGATTATTTCCATGTCTTTCTTTTTCAGTTTTGGTAACGTTTTTCTGCGACCCATTTTGAGGAATGATACATATATGTGATATATAAATGTAGGAATATCATTAGGAGTACCTAGAGAGCTAGTTTTGCGAAGGAATTAGGGAATTCTAGACTTATTTGGACTTATTCGTAAGGTGAGTGTCTTAATCCCAAAATTGGATGTTTAATGTTATTTATTTGCTATTAAATGATTTAAAATGCTTAATTGTGATTAAGTAGAAGAACATGTGAATATTTATTGTTTAACATGTCCAAAATGATGAAATTGCAATATTGACATGTTGAGTTGCTTATATGTATATTTGGGTCAAATGGTCTCAAGTGATAATTACCATTAGTTAGCCCATATGTAAGGGACAGAGAGATGATGAAATCCTCAGAGAAAAGGGGATAGTGGTGACGACCACAACGAATTGACTACGGTCACAAATGAATGAGTGTGAATTCGATATATGCGACGGAAAAAGTGAGAATGGCCCGGAATCAAGGGTCCAGAACGATGGTGATTGATTACTTGACACGTCTGCGACCATTTATTGATGTGATTGCATAATTGGTGTTATGATTCATTAAATACTCCAATTGCATGATTAGTACCACGTATTCACTGAGCGAAAGCTTATTCAATTTTGTGGCTAATGACCACGCAGATTCAGACAAACATCACAGTGAGAAGCGTTGAAGTGTGGGGGTTCTGGGATAGCTCGAGATTAATTGTTTTTGTTTAATATGTTCATATGTAAATGAGTTTAGACGAGTAATTATATTCTTAGTATTTAGATTTTTGGAGATAAGTTTATGTTTTGGTTTTATATTAAATCCTTGTATATGAATTGTGGATTAAAGCTTTGAAAGTATTTTCAAGTGTTTTGGTGATATTTTGGTATTTTAAATTCTTGTTTAACAGGGTGAATGGTGTTGTAATAGGGGGAAGTCTGCCCAAGTACCATTCGACGATTTTAAAACTTTATTCTTGTTTTATTGCTTTTAAGGGGGTGTTTTGGTTTTGATAATCATTTGTTACACGTGTCCTAGCCCGCCGGGGCGGGTTGGGGTGTGACAATTTTTGGTATCAGAGCAATAGGCTAGAGCCAATGACACATAGTTGTATGATCATGCATACATATTTATTTAGCCTGCTTTGAAATGTTATTTAGCATACATTATAATTTATTTAAAAGTACCATGTATGTATATACTTTGATGTGGGTGCCAGGCAGGAATGTGTGGAGGTGAGAACCCGTTTTCGGCCCGTATAGATAGAATTGAAATAGTTATGAAAAAGTTGGTAAAAGTGGCTGAAACTCGAGTTATTGAGGAAGGACCGAGCTCATTAAATCCAGAACAAATAACAGAACCAACAACTATTGCCATGTTCTACAAGCAAAAGTCAGGGCAGTTTAAAAGAGAATCTGATTCGATGAAAGCTAACCATTGGTTGACCGACATGAAGAGAATTTTCGTGCTTTGTCATGTACAGAGGAACAGAAGGTCTTGTTTCCTCAGATACTCTGAAAGAAGAAGCACAAAACTGGTGGACGTCAATATTAAGGCAGGGCGCACCAACTACCTGGAATGGGTTTATCGAGGAGTTCTCGAAACAATATATTCCTCAATCTTTCAATGATCATAGGGCCCGAGTTTTCTCATCTCAGTCAGGGTAATATGAGCGTTAGGGACTACGCATCCCAATTTACAAGTTTGGCTAGATTTGCAACAGATTTACTTTCGAATGAGTTTACTCGGGCAAGACGATTCGAAGAAGGATTTCGTGATGAAATTAGGGAAAATGTAGAGACACACCAATTATTGACGTATTCAGAAGTGTTAGATGTGGCCTTAATTGCTGAGCGAGGTGTATTGTCATCCGGGCAAAGTCAACAATTCAAGAGGCCATGAGGTAGTCAATTCCAGGGGTAGGGCAGTTCCAAGTGGCAAAATTCTGATAGTTCGTTGTGAAGTGGGAGTAACAAACCCCGATGTCATACCTATGTAAGTATCATTGGGGTGTGTGCAATTTATCTCCTACCATTTGCAGCAATTGTCGACGACCAGGACACGTGGCAAGAGATTGTCCTAATCTATCAAGGCAAAGTACACCAAGACAAGGTATTATTCCGAGGCAAAGTATCGATGACAGCCGAATAAGTGGTTTCGCTTGTGGTAATATGGGGCATCGGGAACGTGATTGTCCCAAGAAATGACCTAGGAGTTTTAGTTCATCCGTGGGAAGTGCGCCAAGTCAAAGGCCACTTCAGCAACAATCTCAAGGGAGGGAGCAACGACAAGGAAGATATTTTCAGCTTAAGCCTGGGGAGACCACTGCCACTGACATTGTGGTTTCAAGTATACTTTCTATTTGTTCACAACTTGCTAGAGTATTGCTAGATTCAGGATCAACTCACTCTTTTGTTTCACACCCATTTGCTAAATATTTAGACAAACTCTTAGAACTACTAGATTTTGATTTGTTTGTTTCACTTTCGCCGGGAGCTCCACTAGTAAGTTCGAGTGTCTTTAAAGCTTGTGGGATTGATGTGAATGGTAGAGGTTTGACTGTTGACTTAGTGTCATTGGTTATTCAACATTTTGATGTCTTTTTGGGAATAGATTGGTTATCTGCAATCACGCCATTATCGATTGTGAGAATAAAAGAGTAACATTTTGATTGCCCAATCAGGATGTATTTTGTTTCCAAGGGACAGGTGTAGCATCACCACCTTATATGGTGTTAGCTGTCAGAGCTTGCCGTTTGTTGAAAAAGGGATGTCGGGGATTCTTGTAAAGTATACTTGACACTAGAAGTACTGAACTGAAATTAGAGGATATACCAGTAGTGAAAGAATTTCCAGACGTCTTTCCAGAAGATTTACCTGGTGTGTTGATTGAGAAAGAAAGAGTTTGGGATAGATGTGATGCTAGGAACTCAACCAATTTCACGGGCACCGTACAGAATGGTTCCAGTAGAGTTAAAGGAGTTCAAGACTCAACTACAATATTTACTAGATAAGGGGTTCATTCGGTCTAGTGTATCACCGTGGGGAGCACCGATTTTGTTTGTTAAGAAGAAGGATGGCACAATGAGAATGTGTATTGACTATCAAGAAATCAACAATGTGAATATAAAGAACAAGTATCCACTGGCGCGTATTAATGACTTGTTTGATCAGTTGCAAGGAGCACAAGTCTTTTCTAAGATTGACTTGAGATCTGGGTATCACCAATTGAAGGTAAAAGCTAAAAATGTTGAGAAGACAGCTTTCAGGACTCGGTACGGGCACTACGAATTTCTTGTCATGCCATTTGGGGTCGCGAATGTACCAGCCGTTTTTATGGACTTGATGAATCGGGTGTTCAAGACTTATCTAGTCGAGTTTGTGATAGTATTCATCGATGATATTTTAATATATTTTAGAAGTCCAGAGGAACACGAACGACACTTGAGATTGGTTTTGCAATGCCTTAGAAAAAAGCAACTATTTGGAAAGTTGAAGAAAAGTGAATTTTGGTTGACAAATGTTACTTTTCTTGGGCACGTGATCTCTGAGGATGGTGTCTCTATGGACCCACAGAAGATAGAAGCTGTTAAGAATTGGTCGAAGCCGACAAATGTTTCTGAAATTCGAAGCTTCTTGGGGTTAGCTGGTTACTATAGAAGGTTCGTTCAAGACTTTTCTAGAATCGCGACTCCGATGACTCAATTGATGAGGACGGATATGGCTTTTGTGTGGAATAAAGAATGTGAAGACTATTTTCAAAAGTTGAAAGATAAGTTAACCTCAGCGCCAATATTAGCTATTCCGTCGGGTACTGGAGGTTTCAGAATATACAGTGATACTTCTCATCAGGGCTTGGGATGTGTTCTAATGCAAGAGGGTAAAATTATAGCTTATGCTTCGAGGCATTTGAGGGCACACGAGAAGAATTATCCGACTCATAATCTAGAATTGATAGCAGTGATCTTTGCGTTAAAGATTTGGCGTCACTACTTGTACGGGGAAACATGTGAGATATTCACCGATCACAAGAGTCTGAAATATTTGTTTACCCAGAGAGAGCTGAACATGATACAGAGAAGATGGCTTGAATTGATGAAGGATTATGATATGAAGATCCAGTATCATCCGGGTAAAGCTAACATGGTTGTCGACGCGTTAAGTGAGAAGTCGTAAAAAATTTTGGTTTATTCTTTAACAATTTAAGCAACATTGGTAAAAGAATTTGAACAGTTGGAATTGGAAGTAATTCCCAGAATCCAAGGTGGTTTAATGGCAGTTATCATGGCACAATCGAGCTTGATTGAAGAAATCAAGGTAAGTCAACTTTTAGACCCAAATTTTAATAAAATAGTTGAAGAATTACCTGAGGGTAGACGGCCGGAATTCAGTTTTCAGAATAATGTATTGAGGTATATTAATCGATTATGTGTTCCGAATATTCAAAAATTGAAAGATAAAATCATGAAAGAGGATCACAATACAAAATATTCCGTACATGTGGGGAGTACCAAGATGTATAGAGATTTGAGGAAAGTTTATTGGTAGAGTGGTATGAAACGGATCGCCAAGTTAGTGGCCAAGTGTACGACTTATCAACAAGTAAAATTGGAACATCAATGACCCGCCAGTGAATTGCAACCATTGGAGATACCAGAATAGAAGTAGAAGCATATCAATTGCCACGGTCTCCTAAGTCTAATGATAGTATTTGGGTGATCGTTGACCGGTTGACTAAGTCAGCCCATTTCTTACCAATCAAGTTTCGTGATCCAACAAAGTTAGCAGAGCTTTATGTCAGAGAAGTTATCAGGCTAAAAGGGGCACCGATATCCATTGTGTCAAATCGAGACACACGATTGGTGTCTAGGTTTTGGGAAGGTTTGCAAAAGGAAATGGAGACAACTTTGCACTTTAGCACAGCATTTCATCCTCAGATAGACTACCAATCCGAGCGAGTCATTTAGATTCTGGAAGATATGCTTCGAGATTGTGTTATGGATTTCAAATCAGATTGGGAGACCTACTTGCCATTAGTGGAATTCTCTTACAATAATAGCTTTCAACCGAGTATTGGTATGGCACCTTACGAGGCATTGTATGGCCAAAAGTGTAGATCACCGGTGTATTGGACAGAAATTAGGGAAAAACAACTTATTGGGCCTGAAATTGTGCAAATCACTACCAACAAAATCAATTTAGTTAAACAACGGCTACAAATAGCACAGAGTCGTTACAAAAGCTACGCGAAAAACAGGTAGAAGACCATTGGAATTCGAGGTAGGTGATTATGTTTACTTGAAGTATCGCCTTCAAAAGGCAACGCACGGTTTGGTAAATGAGGCAAGTTAAGTCCGAGGTTTGTAGGGCCTTATCTGATCTTGGATAAAGTTGGTCCAATTGCATATCGGTTGGAATTACCAGAAGAGTTGGCTAATGTTCATAATGTGTTTCACGTTTCTATGTTGCGACGTTGTCTATCAGATTTGAATCACCGTATCACTCCGGAACCGTTGATGGTTCGAGAAGATTTGACTTATGTTGAACATCCAGTTCGAATCCTAGATAGAAAGGATCAGGTGCGCAGAACTATAATCATTCCTCTAGTTATGGTGTTATGGCGTAATCATTCAGTAGAGGATGTAACTTGGGAACGTGAAGACGAGATCCGAGAAAAATATCCTCACTTATTTAACACTTGAGGTAAGAAAAGTTTGGGGACAAACTTCCTAAAAGGGAGGGAGAGATGTAATACCCGTACCCAGAAAATGGAAGCAATATTTATTTTTCATGCATTAATTAGTATAATTAATTGCATGTGATATTCGGGTAAGTTCCAGTTACCCCGATGTGATATGTGCTTTGATAAGAGCACAGTTGGACAGATGTGAAATGGGACTCACAGAAGGTCCAGATTAGATAAATTACATTTAGTTACATTTATATGATTAAATGAATATTTGTTAAAGTGTTTTTAATATTTTATTATTAGTTGTGGCCTTTTATGGTACCAATTTAGGTATCTATGTGAGAGCGAATAGGGACATGATCCATAACTAATAGGTTAATTAGTAACTTCATAAAATATTTGAAACCACTTTTGGGACCCAGACGTGATATAGACACATACTCACTTAGATATTAGGTAATTAATATAATTATTAGGGGTTTCATAATAAGACTTTAAAAAGTAATACTGTGAGTGCAAATGGAAATAGAGAAATTGGTTAATGAGATACATATGACTTCATTTGTCATCTTCTTTTAGAATAAAAATAAATAAAAGAATAGATGTAGAGAGCTAGAACAGTGAGAGTTTCAACTAGCAAGAAAGAAAAAAAAAAGAAATTTCGCGTCGTTTCGTCACCGTAACTTCGCCGTTCGACCTCTAATTCACGAACCGAAGCTATATTTGGACTCGTGAAGGTAAGGAGATTATTTCTATGTCTTTCTTTTTCAGTTTTGGTAACGTTTTTCTGCAACCTATTTTGAGGGGTGATACATATATGTGATATATAAATGTAGGAATATCATTGGGAATACCTAGAGCAAGTTTTGTGAAGGAATTTGGGAATTCTAGACTTATTTGGACTTATTTGTGAGGTGAGTATCCTAATCCCAAAATTGGATGTTTAATGTTATTTATTTGCTATTAAATATTTAATTGTGATTAAGTAGAACTGCATGTGAATATTTATTGTTTAATATGTCCAAAATGATGAAATTGCTATGATGACATATTGAGTTGCTTATATGTTTATTTGGGTTAAAGAGTCTCAAGTGATAATCACCATTAGTTAGCCCATATATAAGGGACAGAGAGATGATGAAATCCTCAGAGAAAAGGGGATAGTGGTGACGACCACAACGAATTGACTACGCTCACCAATGAATGAGTGTGAATTCGCTATATGCGACGGAAAAAGTGAGTATGGCCCGAAATCAAGGGTCCAGAACGATGGTGATTGATTACTTGACACGCCTGCGACCATTTATTGTTGTGATTGCATAATTGGTGTTATGATTCATTAAATACTCCAATTGCATAATTAGTACCACGTACTCACTAAGCAAAAGCTTATTCGATTTTGTGGCTAATGACCACGCAGGTTCGGACGAACATCACAGTGAGAAGCGTTGAAGTGTGAGGGTTCTGGGATAGCTCGAGATTAATGGTTTTTGTTTAATACGTTCATATGTTAATGAGTTTAGACGAGTAATTATATTCCTAGTGTTTAGATTTTTGGAGATAAGTTTATGTTTTGGTTTTATATTAAATCCTTGTAATATGAATTGTGGATTGAAGTTTTGAAAGTATTTTCAAATGTTTTAGTGATATTTTGATATTTTAAACTCTTGTTTAACAGGGTGAATGGTGCTGTAATAGGGAAAACTCTGCCCAAGTATTATTCGACGATTTTAAAGCTTTATTCTTATTTTATTACTATTAAGGGGGTGTTTTGGTTTTGATAATCCTTTGTTACACGCGTCCTAACCCGCCGGGGCGAGTTGGGGTCGGACAATGTGTGCGTGTGTGCACGCGTTCTTCCATGTAAACGGTTGGATACTTGAGATAATTAAAAATCCAGAAATGTCAAAATGGCCAAGCTGTAAATACACAGGATATGTATGGGGGTATACATATAGTGATTTGACCTTGACTGATTGTCATTGACAACCACATGTCCACAGTATATATCTGATGAATTGTTAAGAGTTAGATTGCTGTGCCAACCAACAATGCTTTTAAACATAAAATAGTAGGGAAAAATTAAAAATTAATTATTTATTTATTGATAATTTAAAAGTTAGTCATGTACTTTTTAAAAAATAAAAGAAAATTTATTTAAAGTAGAAATTAAAAATCAATCAACTACTTTCCTAAAATGTCTAAACTACCCCTCTCTCTCCCTCCCTCCCTTTGGTCTCTTCTCTCTCCTCACATGACCACCAACTCCACCACCTACCGCCACCACTTGTCGCCGCCGCCACCACCACCTGTCACTGCCACCACCACTACCCTTAAAGGGCTACCACCACCACTACCAAACCTAACCCAAACCCCACCACCACCACCACCACCAAACCCCAACCTCTCTTTTTGATCTCCTCTCACTCCTCACATGGCCACCAACTCTACCACCACCTGCCACCGCCGCCACCACTACCACCACCAAACTCCAACCTCTCTCTTCCCTCTCTTTGATTTTTTCTCTCTCTCTCTCTCTCTCTCTCTCTCTAGTAGGAAGAAAAAGTCATAGGCAGCCACCACCACCATTGACCGCCGCCATTATAGGGAAAAAAAAAGTTGCAGGTTTTGAAGCAACTGGCCAAACATAAGGAGCAACTCACCAAACGTTTGGGAGCAACTATCCAAACGTAAGGAACAACTCACCAAATGGTATTGGGAGCAACTTTCCAAACTTAAGGAGCAACTCCCCAAATTGGTGAGTTGCTCCTTACGTTTGGATCCCAAACGTTTGGTGAGTTGCTCCTTATGTTTGGCCAGTTGCTCCAAAACCTGCAACTTTTTTTTTCCCTACAATGGCGACGGTCAATGGTGATGGTGGCTGCTTATGGCTTTTCCTTCCTACTAGAGAGAGAGAGAAGATCAAAGAGAGGAAAGAGAGAGGTTGGAGTTTGGTGGTGGTAGTGGTGGTGGTGGTGGCGGTGACGGCAGGTGGTGGTAGAGTTGGTGGCCATATGAGGAGTGAGAGGAGATCAAAAAGCGAGAGAGGTTGGGGTTTGGTGGTGGTGGTGGTAGTGGTAGTGGTGGTGGTGGTGGCCCTTTAAGGGTAGTGGTGGTGGCAGTGTCTGGTGGTGGTGGTGGCGGCAACAGGTGGTAGTGGAGTTGGTGGCCATGTGAGGAGAGAGAGGAGATCCAAGAGAGAGAGGTTGGGTTTTGGTGGTGGTGGTGGTGATGGTGGCCCTTTAAGGGTAGTGGTGGTGGTGGTGGCAGTGACAGGTGGTGGTGGCGGCAGGTGGCGACAGCAAGTGGTGGTGGTGCGACGGCAGGTGGCGGTGGTGGGCGGTGAGAAGAGAGAGAAGAGATCAAAGAGGAAGGGCAGTTTAAACATTTTACACATAACTTGATGTGTGTTTAATTTTTAAAAAGCACATGACTGACTTTTAAATTGTCAACAAATTATTGACTAATTTTTAATTCTCCCTGGTAGTATTAGGGAGTTAATTGGTTGAGTCCAAGCAATTGACTAAAATGACTCTTGACCTAATGTGTGTAAATAATCAAGAAACAAATGCTCAATTGGCTCTACGCCTACCTAAACAACCATGTGGTCTGATGAGTTGGACAAGCCAAATCTGGATTTAGTAGTTCTACGGAAGAAATAGCAGAAAAAGAGTGCTTTGATCAGAGAGCAGCAGCAATCAACATTTGCTTCATTTTCTCACACTCATTTTCAACCAAATATGTAATAATTTACAGTAAAGAAAGTAGCCAATCAGAAAAGAGAGCAAATTGAACACGAAACCAAATGCCTAACCACCAAACAAAAGTAATTAATAGTACATACCAACTAGACCTAATTCCAATCTGACAACATACGTAAGAAATATTGGCCCAAAGACACAAGGATTTTAAAAAAAAAATAATGAACAGAAGGAACGCACGAAGAAATATATTCCCCAGATGTTTCCATCAATCTTGTTTAGCATTTGGCATTGCCATCCATCTGAACCAGTCAACCTGGAGAGAGAGAGAGAGAGAGAGAGAGAGAGAGAGAGAGAGAGAGAAATGTACAGATGTGGTGACTTACATTTTTCCTAATGTGGATTAAAGAGGTCCAAACCAAAATGACTTGGAAGCATGTGAATGGATATTTGGCAACCAGCTAGAGAAGTCCCAACACAGTAAAGAAATTGCTTTAGTATAGCTTTATTCTCGTTTTGATGAGACTTCGACAAATTGGGCACAATTCAAGATCTTCTCCACATTCACAACACGTCTGCCAAAAGAGGAAAAGCAAGACTTATAAAAATGTTCACACATTTGATTTCTCCAATATTTGGAAATGAATTAGCAGATTTACCTGATGCCCGCATCCAAAAGCCATGTCCTTCGAATTAGTAAGACAAATGGGGCAAACCTGTCCAAGACCATGGAATATTATCACTCAATACATATACTAAAAAGGGCAGTCCAGTGCACAAGGCTCCCACCATTGCGGGGTCTCAATAATAAAATTGCAATTCATAAAATTTGTTAGGAGAGCGATAGGGCGTGTTAGTAAGTGTTAGTGAGATTTGTTAGTGCCCCTAGCATTTAAATTTTATAGTTCAATTTAAATCTTAGAGCAGTTCTTCATGTCGGCGATAAGTTGTAATTTTTTACGATGAATACAATTAATAAGGGTCACAATGTAACATAATAGAACTGAAATTGCAGTTTATTTGTGTATAGATAATATACCAAAAGGCACAACTGTGCACATACGTTTGTGTATATCTCAATTGGGGGAGAGAACGGGGGAATATTCGTTTATATATAAATGCTTGCGCCTATGGTGCACTATATACAGTTTCTAAACTAGTTCCTAGCAAAAAATAAATCAAGTATGGAATTGAACTTGTGAAAATTCTTAACTATTACTCAAAACAAACTTGGATAGCAAATTGTGCAGTATTTGTTTTATTCACATTCCACTTGTATCCAAAATTTTGAAATATGATCATTACACCAACATGGTGTAAAGTTGATTTGGATCCTACCTATGGAAATTAAGCCTTGGTATCTCATGAATTGAATTTCTAGAACTAGTTCTTTGGACCCCACATCAACAAAAGTTAATAATTTGTTTTGGACCAACTCACAATGCTAAATGTGACCAACTACCGGAAAAGTGAAAATCAGTTAATACCTGGTTATCATAAGTAGAACTTGGGGCAGGTGGAGCTGTGGCGTCGGGACTGCTGTGGCCTTGATAAGGAGGCACACTCTTCTGGAAACTGCTCGAGTGCAAAGACTGTGAACTGCTAAAAGAAGCTCCGCCATGTACAGGAGGGGGGTGAGCAACCCTCTCAGGAGCATTCCCTTTCCGACCACTGTCCTCAAGCAAAGAGAAAAATGCCAAGGAGAGAGGATTTGGTAAAACTCAAGATCCATAGAGGTCATTAAAGCCTAAAAAAGTTAAAAGAACCATTTCTTACCCCAATATATTGAGCTCTATCGTCGCTTTGTATTGAGAAGGAATTTCCATTAATGCTGAAAGAGCAAATTCTGTTTCTTTCCGTAATTGAGGCACATTCTTTGACATAATTTCTGTAAAATTCACAAACTAAAAAAGAAAAAATAACTTTTCCAATCAAATATTTCCCAAAAACATACATGACAAATGCATAGGCAAATAAGAGGTCACAAATTACAAATGGAATTATCACGTCACCTGAAAATTATCAAAGGCCCGAGCAGGGATATTATCATCAAATTCCCTCATCATGTCCCAAGGCCCATCTCCAACTCCCACTAATATAATAGACAGGGGGAACTTGCTGTACAGAAAGGGTAAATTATTAATATTAATATAAAAATATGAAATTAAACAATTGATACAACTCTCCTTTTTCAAATAAAGCCAGGTAAGAATACAAAAGAAAACAAGTTGTGCCCAATCACCTTGCTTCTACAATTGCTTCAACAGTTCTTTGCTCCTGTGGACTTAACTGACCGCGCTCCGTATCAACACTTCTAGTTACCTGCGTCGATACACAATATGAATGAGATGTAGCACATGGAACAATCTGAGTTACACAAGGATAGACCTAGCAAGAATGACTCAGGAATGGCAAGCATCCAGAAGTTTTTTAACAGGTAATCAATTTGTTTACAACTGAACCCACGAACAACATTATCAGCATTTTGGCTTCCTTTTTCATCATATCACCTTCCTCCCAAACTAAGCGAGCTCCAATAGAAGGTAAAACCAATTTTATGAAAACGGCTAATAGCAAGGTCAAACACGTATATATTGTCTACCGTATTTATAGGAGAACCATGATATTTACACAGCATAACTTTAGAAGGTTAAAAACATCACAATTAAGTACAACAATGGTCAATTCTGTTAACACTTAACAGTTGGATATCATGATTTATCCTTCCAGTTAATTATGTTAAAATGACAGCGTCAAGGCAGTTAACACTTAACAGTCGGATATCATGATTTATCCTTCCAGTTAATTATGTTAAAATGACAGCGTCAAGGCAGTTTAGTGCTTCAAAACACACTCTAATGTCTGTCAATGTTTAAGCATATTAAGTAGCTAGAGCCAACTGAAAGCATGTAGGCACCAAGCCTCGAGCATTTAGAATCAATATAAAGATTTCTCATCTATTTTCTATATTCAAACTAATTTTTGTCAGCTACACTAATCATTTGTATCAACTCACCATTCAGTTCCTATTTATTGTTCAACATACAAATGACAGGAACAATGTGTTTTCATGGCTTTGCAGAAGTTTAAATGTATGGGGGAAGCATTCAGTGCCTAAGAATGACCTTGGAGTGACCTATCATGTTCAGGGCACCGTCAAACAGGAATTGCCTCTCTTCTCATATTTAGCACAAATTAAAATTTCTAGCTTTATTTTCTAGTTGCACTAAAAGCACTAGCTTCTGCTGCCACCAACTCTGAATCTTCATTTTGGATAAACTAACTAAATATGCTAAATACACCGCAAGACCTACAATTCACTGTCAACATACATGCATCAGTAAGAAAAGAGTTGCTAGCCAAATGAACTGCCTTACTCGAGCCCAAAAGTCCATTGTTTCTCAATATTTAAGCGAAGAAAAACAAAGAGAAGATGCATTGACCACGTAACCCAAACTTTGAGCTCAATAACTTGAAGTTTCCATTCATAGCATCAACTTTTCACAACATTTCAAAGTAAATTAAGTCATAGATAGATTGTGAAAATTAAGATGATAACACAGATCAATCAACTATTTTTTGCATTTCGTGGATTGCAGATCAGTTCAATTCAACCAAACCCTCCTCTTCTGCCTGTACAATTGGGCTCATCATCTACCTACATATATATTCTATAACCGTAAACATTATAGTCAAGTGACCCAGATGTCTTCCTCCATAATTTTACTTACTGAACAAGTATTTGATATGCACCAAAGGAAAAATACCTGCCCATCTGCAATTATCAACAGAACATGGTACTGGCCACCACTCTGCTCCACAATAGTCATGGCCATTTCGATGATGGGTGCAAATGACGTTGGTCCTAAAGCATTATGACAAAGATGCATAAGACATGTTAAATTATGCATATATGAAGGTGTATAAGCATAAACAAGAAAATGGCTGAGCAGTCCGCAAACCTGCCAGTTTAAGATGAGGGACGACTTCCCTGTACCTCCTCAACACTTCCTCAAATCCATTACAAAATCTCTCATCTGGATAGAAACTGAATACGTCTTGATCATGTGTCGATGCTGCCAAAATTGACCAACAATTAGCTTGTCACATAAAGTCACCCTTAAAATCCCATAAAATCTGAATGAAATTGTTAGCGAAATTTGTACCATCTCCAAATCCATAACAGGGAATCAAGTTGTCCTCATCAAAAGCTGCTAAGGTTTTCCCAATGATAGATATGGCTTGTTCATAGGGATTAAAACCATCTCCAATGTGATGTAAGCTTTGTCTGTTGAACGATCTTGCACCTAGTTACCAATACAAGTTTAGCACGCTTCACTATAACTTGTTACATACACATGAATTGTATAAGGCGCAAAGGTTAACCTGTCCACTCATTGCTCTTTGTGAAATCAATACCAACAATGAGATTAGAAGATTCAAGGCCGGCACGAGCAAGAGCCTCAGTCACCTACAAAGAAGACAATGTCTCATTTTAACTTAATATTCGTAACAAGTCCTATGCAAACAATCAAAAGATTCAGTACCATTAGAAAACCAATATCATTACATTAATACATAAGAATCTACATAATTCTAGCAATTAGAAAGAGACAAATACATGTTTTAGTGATGCCTAAATAGCCAGAAAATGACTCGCATTACTATGTTATGGCATATTGAATGGCTTATGTACTGATTGCTAACAAGGAAGCAGGGCGTACAGTATTTTTGCATATGCAGTGGAAGATTTTGCGTGATTTTGACCGACATTTCTGACTAAGATGAGACTTATAAAACATAAGAAACTGTCATGAACTAACGCCTCTTCATCACAAGCATTATCAAACAATAAAAGTGAGTTCGAACAACTAGAACAGTACATAAAAGGTGTACATGTTACCATCTCACCAACCATTCGACTAATCTCCGGGTTCCTCTCCACGGACATCCATTGTCGGCATAAATGTCTAATTAAATAACCATGGTCCACGGGCCATTGCTTGGTGCAACAGCCAAAACAAGGGTTCGAAGTCTCGGCCGATACCGAGTTGTCTCGGCCGAGTCAACTCGGTTTCATAGGGTAACGAGACGAGATCAAGGGACGATTCATAAAATAAGCAAAACGATGTAGGATCAGAGACCATCTCGACCGTACCGCCATGTATCGGACGAGATGGTGCCGTATTGCACGAGATCTCGACCGAGATGGCGAGACGAATCTCAAAGAGACAAATTCGATGCTAAAAATTAGACCAAATGGTTCGAATGGTACCTTTTCAGCATTATTTTCATAGACATGAAGGTGTCTCACCTTCGTCGAACTCCACGAGGTCTGATCGAACGATTCGAACCAGATCCATCTTCTTCACATGGTGAAACTGTTTGATTCTCTCTCTCTCTCGCAAGATCTGCTCGCCCCCTTTCAGTTCTCTCTCTCTTTGTTGTGTGTGTGGAGGTCTCTCTTTGTCTCGTGCAATTTGTGTGTGTGTGGAGGTCTCTCTCCATTTCTCTTTCTATCGCCTCCCACGATCTAGTCTGGAGTGCAGGCAGCAGCTGCTGCTCCAGTGACCTCCACCGACATAAGGTAGAGTTTGTTTTGGCTATTTTTTTTTTTTTTTTTCATTTGTTTGTTATGTATGTTTACTTAACTAACCCTATATATAGATTAATACACTATTGTAGAGTAAGTAGTGTATATTACACTTACGATAATATAATACACTATATTTGTATTATAATATATTATTTTTTCAATTTATAATACACTACTTGTAATACACTATAATATAATTGGCTTTATTTTTATTTTTTATTTGGATTACATAATAAGTTTTATTAAGTAAAATATTAGATTGTCACATTATGTTAGAAAGAAAAAAAATTAGAGTAATGCTACGCTTCCCAAATTTTCATCCGAAAAGTGCTTCCCATGATGTGGCAGTAGGGTCCGGTAAATAACTTCTTATCAAATTCAACTAGTCCCAATACTCAATCCGCATCGTGTGTATTGAATATTATGTGATATTGTAATTGGTACATTGTGTATTGTGACAATCTATTAGGTCAAATTTGTTATTCTAATTATTTTAGAATTTTTTATTATTTTTTCAGATTTTTTTTAACATTAAATCTAGCGTATCTTTGCGTATCGCCCGATACCAGCCCGCGTCGCCGCGATCGAGTCGCCGCCACGACCACATTAACCGCGACCGATATTGCGACCTTGAACCATGAGCCAAAATCACAAGCTACAAGGCGTATAAGTGCATACAAATATGGCAACAACAGATTAGATTAGTGTCCCTCACAACAAGCACTTTGCATTGTTGAGACTAGGGGTGGGCAAAGCATCGGTCGGTTCGGTTTTGGCATAAACCGTCGACCGAACCGAAGGAATCGGTTTTTTTAGACCAAGAACCAACAACCGACTGTGAGTGTCGGTTTTCATCTCGGTCGGGTTGGGTTCGGTTTACGGTCGGTCTCGGTCGGCTGTGGTCGGTTGTACATAGAACCAAATTTTCAAAACATAACGGAGTCGGAGGTGAAGAGTGAAGTCTACTTTGACTGTAAATTTTTTTTGTTTAAAAATACTAAAAAAAATAAAAAGAAGAAACAACACATTAGAAGTGAAGATCGAAAATCAGGAGATCCCAAAGAGGGAACACTTTCGCTATCTAGGTTCAATGATCAATAGAGACGGAGAGATTGGTGATGACGTGACCCATAGAATTAAAGTGGGTTGGCTTAAGTGGAGGAGTGCTTCCGGAGTATTATGTGATAGGAGAATACCAGCAAAATTGAAAGGAAAATTTTATAGGCCAGCTATGTTCTACGGGACAGAGTGTTGGGCAACTAAGAAACAACACATTAGCAAAGTGAGTGTAGCGGAGATGAGGATGCTAAGATGGATGTGTGGTAAGACTAGGAAAGATAGAATTAGAAATGAGTACATCCGAGAGACTGTAAGAGTGACTCATATTGAGGATAAGTTGAGGGAAAATAGACTTAGATGGTTCGGCCATGTGCAACGAAGACCTGTGATGGACCTGTGCGAAAGTGTGATAAGATCGTAGTGTCTGGAATGGTTAGAGGGAGAGGCAGACCTAGACTGACTTGGGAATATGTAGTGCAACAAGATATGAATATATATAATTTAAATGAGCATATAGCTCTTGATCGTGCAGAATGGAGAAAAAAGATTCATACAGCCGACCCCAATTGATTGGGACACAAGGCTTGGTTTGGTTTGGTAAGAAAGTAAATCAGAAATCAATCAGAAATCGAATCCTATGGTTAGGGTTTCGAATTGGACGAAAAAAGAATCACAATCAAAAATAAAAAATATCACAGTACCAAAAAAGAAATTAAAAATCAAGAATCAAGAAACAACATTTAGACATAATTACATATGACATATTAATATGTATAGATATATTTAGAGAGAGACCATACCGTAATGGGAAGGGTTGTAATGAGGGCCATGTACTCCTTGAGACTGTTGAGTTTTGATTCTCTTGAACTGAGGAGAAGGGGGTTTTCTGGGGGGTGTTTAGTGTGGGGCTGTGACTGAGTGTCTGTGAGAGTCTGTGAAGCCGAGCCGTGAGGAAGAGAGAGGGAGGAGGATTTGGGTTTCATTGTAAGTGTTTTAAGCTTGAGAGAGAGAGAGAGAAGAGAGAGAGCGTCTGGAGAATGGAGGGGAAGAGAGAGAGAGGTCAGGGAAAGTTTGGTTTCTCGAAAAGTGCAAAGGTCATTTTGGGTTTCCAACTTTCTCAAAGAATACAATTTCCAGCATTAGCTTTTTGCCTAGGTTACTGTGTTTTCTTTTTTGTCAAAGCCTAGGTTATAGTGTACACTACTACACTGTGTATAATACTATGTATTTATATATAACACATATATATTGATCGGTCGGTTCGGTTTAAGCGGTTCTGCGCCTACACAAACCGTGAACCGACCGCTCAACCGAACTAAACACAAACCTTAAACCGCAATCAACAGCCAATCGAAGTATAACCGACCTTTTTGTATCGGTTCGGTTCGATTTCGGTTCGACCGATTTTTGATCACCCCTAGTTGAGACCAACACTATGGACTAGCCTACTAAAATGTATATCAAACCTTATAAATATAAGAATGCAGCAGCTAAAACCTGACTTAGTCAATTACCATACTGCCCTTTCGCATCTTCTCAAGACCATAATACCCCTTCACTATACCTTAATTACGCGTATATCGTGATACTCATCTAATGATATATTGATTTGTGTAAGGGTAATTATGTCATTCCAGATTATTATTACATTCAGGTCAGCTTTTAAAATTTTATTTAATATAATAATGAGGATTCAATCAATAATATTATGCCTAATTACATATAGGTCAGCAATTTTAAAAATATTTATTATTAACTTCAAAAAAAGTCAAACAATGCGGCTATTTTGGCGACTATTTACGAATTTGTCACTAATATTTACAATTTGGTCAACTTCTCCTCTCAAATTTAGTATTCAATCAATAATATTATGCCTAATTACATATAAGCCAGCAATATCTGGAATATTTATTATTAACTTCAAAAAAAGTCAAACAATGCGGCTATTTTGGCGACTATTTACGAATTAATCACTAATATTTACAATTTGGTCAACTTCTTCTCTCAAATTTAGTATTCATATATTGTAATATGTGTAATTGCATTTGGGTGAGCAAGTTTTGGGATATTTATTATTCACTTCAAAAAAACCAACAAAAGTGACTATTTTAATTGCTATTTACGAATCGGTCACTAATATTTGCATTTTGGTCAACTTCTTCTCTAAAATTTATATATTTAGGAATTGGTCATTAATATACCAAATTTCACTTATACTCAAATCTCATACCAAATTCATATCTTATACTCAAATGCATAAGAGGGGATTGGCACGTGCATCGCACGTGTCGGGACCCTAGTGTATTAAGAAAGGTACAAACAAATGCCAGGTGTAACCATAATAAGGCCTTTAGGTTCTAGGTGTCAAGCAAAGACTACCTTGTGGTGGTTAGGTGTCCAAAACATATATTATGACACACAAATTATAATAACATCCACCACTCTTTATTTATTTATGAAATAGTATTTACTGTATACTTCCTAAACGTAGAGACTACTTTAATTAATTATAATAACATCCACCATTTAGTTTAACATAGACTATTGTAATGATGCTTAATGTGAATGTGCGGTTGATGCCCCCAAATTGTTCAATACTGGTGCAGAACTAGGAAGAATTGGAACTATCCTGTTATCTTTATACTTGCTTGTCTTAACGAAGAAGTTGGTTTTATTTCTATCAGGATTGTTAACTTGTTTATATCAGGGCTTGGTTAGGAAGCTTAGGGTCTCTTTGGGAAAGTCTTAAATTAATTGGATCAATGTCTCTCTTTTTATTTCATTCTTGTGAGAACTAAAGTAGTGATAACAAAGAGCTAGTTTTAATTAAGAGAATCATTAGAATGGACATGAATTCCTATGCAACTAATTTACACTCATCACGTATTGACTACATATACGATCCAAAGGTATCTAGTTTTTTATTAAAATTAAGTTCATGTTGGTTTAACAAAAGGGTTATTTGGATTTGGACACGAACTCCTATTACAAGAAAATAGCTTTTAACACCACTTGTTTTTTTTTTTTGGGTAATCGGAAGTGTTCGGGCTAGCTTGCGCGCACCTCGACTAATCCTCCGACGCCCTATGAATTCCCCAGTAGCCACGCTCGCCATGATTTGAACACTAAACCTCTTGGGTAGTACACCCAAAAAGCTTACCACTCGGCTATAAGGGATGTGGCTTGTTATATAGAACTGGTTGATTTGTGTACCGCAACCCATTCCAAACAACCCCTTAAGTACAATACAATACAATACAAGAAAAAACATCAGCTAAACAACGTTTAAATCTCAACACAAGAAGACTTTATTGTTAATATGCATATGAATATGGAACACAGTAATACCAATCCTTGTAGTCTTAGCATTAACAGAAATCCAAAGAACATATCATGAACCCACATAACTTGGAGAGAGAGAGAGAGAGAGAGAGAATCCAACAAGACTATGAATATCTAGTATATATATAAAGACTTAAGTAATTGAAAATGCTCAGTTGTGTGGTGGGCTACATAACAAGGTTTGCACAAAATTACCCCTAAATTCAATTATTGTGCGCAACCTAACACTTGATCTCTCACCAACATGCTAGCGTTGGAAATTACTCCAAGCAATTGTAGCAAGTAAGAGGAAGATTAACTCCAACAAAAACAACAGTCAACAGGAACGATGGATGATAGAAATTGTATTGAGTTGGCAAACTAACCAACTTCATAACTGCACCAATGGTAAATGATCCCCAAAGGGCTAGAGATATATGTTTTGGGTGTGTTGAGTGTGGAACATACATTCTTATCGTTTTCATATGCATCCTGAATGTGAGTGCCCATAACAAGGAACTTTAGAGACATCTATAGCAGGCTAGCAGCTATTGCATATAGTCAGTCTTACCTCGTCCAACGAATTGTAATTATCAGCAATCGTCGAGTACCTCCTATCAAGCTTCCTCTGCGGTTCGTGGGCTCGACCCCCATACTCCTCAGGAGGAGGCTGATAGTACGGTGGTGGCGCAGGATAAGCTGGATAAGGGTGAGCGTAGTTTTGATTGTCTTGAGGACGAGAAGATGATTGAGGATACTCGTATTGATTCCGTGATGAAGAAGACGAAGAGGTAGACCGAGGGGTTGAACTTTTGCCACCCATCAACAACTCAATAATCTGTACAATTTCCACACTTTTTTTTAACAAAACAATCCAGGACACTCTCCTTTTGAGTAATGGAATAGATCAAATCACTTAAAATCAACCACAAAACATGAGATTTAAAAACTATAAGTAAAAACCCTAGTTGCAATCCTTTGCATGACCTGGTTTGTATTTATGACCTATATTTTCTAGTATAAGTTTTAATATAAAAACATCAAAGAATAGTCCACCGTCCTAAAATAAGGCGGCCAAATAAAACTAAGAAGAATACGTAAACCCTTTGCCGACGACAAAGCAGACTTTTTTACCGACAAAATTCGTCAGTACTGCTTTCAGACCTAATTACCACTACAAATTTCCAATTACTAAATCCAGAATCGGTTCTGAGCAAATATATATATTGAGAAACGCTCTAATTTGGGTGCCAAATGGCGAAAGAAGTTAGATATAAAGTACAAACAATACATATAACTTCGCATAAAAGCTGAAACTCCACTTGCAGTTAAAAAATTTGTCTGCCCTAATTTCACTCCAAAATCCCCAAATTTAGGGACTGAAATTGAACAGCACTACTGTTTCAAGATCTAAAATGTTTCTGCTTCAAATCTAAAATGCACAGATACGATGAACTGATTGAAAGGACTAGGAAACAAACCTTGACGATGACTTAAAATTGATTCTCTGCAGCTGCAGCATCTTTCTTGTTGGAGTTTTCTAGCGTTCAAACTTGCGATTTCTTGCACAACTCCAATGGCGGATCTGAGAATATTGTTTGAAAAATAAATGAGGGAAACAAAAAGCGATTCGGCTTTTCCGATTTCTTTTTTGACAAAAATTTCTTGGTTCTGTTGGAACCACTTTTTAACAAAAAGGTTTTCCCTTTTTTTTTTTTTTTTTTTTTGGGGTTTGACACATGGAATGGAAGCTTCAACCCCCGCCCCCTTTAATTATTGCGTTCTTTAATTATTGTTGCCCAATGATTACTCAAATTATAATACGGAGTATTTATTATAAAGAAAATAGGTGCCAAAAAAGCCCTCTTTCTTAGGCCATTTCCATTCAGTACTCAAATTGATTAAAAATTTGAGTAAACCTTGATTTGATATGGACATCTCTAATGTTTATATTATATCCAATTTTTTTTATAATATTATTGTTTCCCTCCGATTGAGTATGAAAAGTTGAGTACACACATGTTCAACCCTTTCTCAAATTCACATTTTATCAAATTTGAGTAAAAAATTTTAAATTTTTTTTTAATAAAATCATCTTCAACCCTTACTTAAATTCATACGGAGTACTAAAATTTGACTAAATAAATAATGTTATTTCAATTTAATATGATATTTCGGTAAAACTCACTTTGGTTTAGATTTTGTTCTAAAATTATAGAGCATTTTATAAGATTTTGAACCAAATTTATGTTTGATATGAGTTTAGTTCAAGATTGTAGATGCTCTTATAAACTCCAAAAAAGAGAGATTCTTCTAATATCCTGACACGTCAATTAGAGGATATACTTCAATTTTTTAAGTTGTATTTGGCTGGCCTTTCTATTTTACTAGTACTTTTATAGGAGATTGTCAAAAAAAAAATCATATGGAGTTAAATAACATAAACAAGCAAATATTTGCATAAAAGCAACAATAATAATTTTTGAAATATTTTCTTCTCCAACGAACTAAATTTATAATAGTTCATTTCGTTAGTAAACGCCAAATAAAAACTCAAGCATTCAATTGTAACAAATATACTCAATTTCATGATATACATATAAAACCCCCATTTTTGCTACCCATTTAAAAATTTTGTGTTTCTTGTCAAAAATTATTTCAAAGACTGCAAATGAATTTTAACTAAATTGGATTTAAGTTAACTAAATTGTTTACTGCTCAATATAAGCTAACATTATAGGAGTTGTTCTATATGTATATGAGTAATGTTATGATTCCCAAATTTTGTATTCTAAATGATTTCTGAACACCTCAGTAGGTCCATTTAATTTTGATTTGTGGATGTTCAAATGGTCTCATCTATAACACCCGTATGCGTGTTGTTACATTTCATTACAATTGTCATGCATAATAATGTGATGTCATGTGCATTTGTGGCACATATGTGAGTGAGTTGTGACTCACGATTTGAATTGGGTGTGAGACTGTGTAGAATGAGTGTTTGGATGTTGTGACGTCTCTCCGAGATTTAGACGGTCATTGTGGAATACCCTAAATGTTTATCTGAAAATAAATTTTTACTTGTGTATTTCACTATATGTATAATTATCTTGTTTAGATTATGTTTTTGTTGCTAATTTTAGTATCCTGATGAGGACGAAATAACACGCTACATAATTGGTAGGCTAATTAGTAATTTCGTAAAATCATGTGAAATTGCGTTTTAGCAACCAAACGGAACTTAGACGGAAACTTTTATAATTTTTAGTTTTCACTCGTGAAGCAATGAATTAGGTTTGTAAGAAGTTTCGGAGGATAATTAAGAGTTTTGAGAACTCGCGGAGAGGTGAACACTATTTTTTAGAGTTGTGACTATATAGAAAGAGGTGAGATATTTTTATTTTCATAAAATTCTAACCTAAAATCTAGAGAGGCCAAAAGGGAGATTTGGGAGAGCTTTGATCTTCACGGGGCCAAACGACGATCGTTCATCCGTTGGTTTTCAACCAAAATCATATATTAGAACTTCTAGAGGTAAGAGCTTCGTTTTGACATCCACTAAGACTTGTTTGGCTAAGTTTTTTGAAAACTTATTTTCTAGAATTTTTCTAAAAAGTTGATAATCGGATTTTTGATCGATAGGAATTGTACTATACGGGCTTCTGCATGTTCTTTGTGCTCGGATTTCTTTAGAACGAATTTGAGAAACGTTAATCGGAGGTGAGTGACTCAACTATGTGTTTTGAAATGGTTTCTTGACATGTATTCATGTTTTATATAAAAAAGCATGTGTTAGTTCATATATATATATATATATATTGTTTAGTTCATATTGGGCAACTATATTGATAAGTAGGCCCAATAGCACGGTGAAATGTTTTGATTATGTTGAAAATTCGGTGAAATGTATTTGAGCATGTTTAGTTGCTATTTGGGTCAACAGAGCATGTGGTATCTGTTAGGAAACTGCGTTCTTAGAATCCGTTGACAGTGCGTATAAGTTAGTACTGCAAAAATTACGTGAAAGCTATAATAACCCTAATAAGGGCGGAACTAGGGTTACCTTGAACTACAAAATGGATTGTTGTAGTAGACGAATCGAGAACACGGGCTCGATAGCAGCTCACGATCTTCTACCGTATTCCTCTGCTGCCAGAATATAGAACTGAGTGTAGGCTCTATCGAAATCCTTTATGTTTTCTGCTCTCCCTCTTTTACGCTCTCTTTTCTATTTCGAGTTATAATACTCTTGATGGAAAAACGCAAACTGAGAGGGGAGCCGAAGCAGCATATTTATAGACTACGATAGGGACCATAAGAAGTCAATAAGGAATAGGCTTCCTTATGGAATTAGGAGACCCCAATTCGAATTGAATCGGATTTCTATTTTCATAAATTATAATTCATACCACTAAAGAATTATAATTGCACTCTTACCCTTATCTCAAAAATATATTTCGAGGTCCATGTTATTAAATGCTTATTATCTCCCTATGTTAAGATTATAGATATCCATTAATTAAATATAATTACTAAGAATCATATTTAATTAATCTCTTAAAATTCCTTGAGATCCTCTGCTTAACTTATCTGATATGTCGGATACAAAACCCACCTGCAGGATTTGACATAATCAAAAGTTATAAGCTTTCTCAAGGGGATATCATCAATCCCAAAATTGAGACATGGATTCTATCATTAATTAATATCCACCACACAATTAATATTGTGTCACACCCCAATCCGCCTCGTGTGGATTAGGACACGTGTAACAATGCTACAAGCGCCCAAATACATTAATTTGTAGAGAAACATGCGAATTACAAGGAAACACGTGTGTTAAACGACGTCAAACAACTCTATTGTTACAAAATAGCCCCCAAGGGTAAAATGGTAATTAATAAGGTATAGAAAATTTTATACCAAAAGATAGGTCTTTGAGTCCCGGTTCCAACGCAAAAAACGGCGCGCAAATCCGATTTTTCGAGAAAGAGTTATGCACGTTTGTGTAAAAGGCGACGTACTGCCAAATTTGTACGCGGATCGATCCGCTCTTTAAACCCGGATCGATCCGACTTGTCAAAAACTGGCAAAGACTTCCAAAAAAGGCCCGGCTCGATCCAAGGCAAAAAGGGGGGATCGATCCGGCTTACCAGAAGTCATTTTTGCTGGTTAAAACCGTGTTTTTCAAGTCCAAACATATCCAAACCATCTCCAAACTTCATGAAACTTTGGGAAACAACTCCAAACACATTTCCAAACACTTTTAAACATAAACCAAGCATGTACTACATATCTACAACTAGAATTGGATCAAATCCACTCATGAACTCAATTCCTTTGAATCAAAACAAATTTTAAAGCTTTGGAACTCAATTTTCATTAAAAGTTCATAGAATTGATTGGGAATGAACTCAAGCTAAGCCAATATCATACACACAACCAAAACTTGTCCACAACACTAATGACATGATATAAACTTGTCGGATCGACTCAACACAATAACCTTCGTTTAAACAACCAAACATGGAAAGTCGCATAAGTGTTTTTAACTTCACTCCAAAATCACCCAACAACGAGTTGGAAAGACAAAACCTCTCGATTGCAAGTTGAGAACTAACCAACCATTTTAGAAACCAATATTTACAACATTCTACAAGTTAGAAGAGAGTTCACATGCTCTAACCCAAAATCTCCCTTATCTCTTGTAATAACCTACATTTTCATTTAATTAATCTGTACATTGCATTGTCATATTTAAAATCAAATTTCATTTTCTGCTCTTATTTTAATTTCAATTCTTATGTGTGAGATTTATTTAGATGGGGAGCCTTGGCGCAACGGTTTGAGTTGCCGCCGTGTGACCAAAAGGTCACGGGTTCGAGTCGTGGAAACAGCCTCTTGCAAATAAGCAGAGTAAGGTTGCGTACATTTGACCCAATGTGGTCCGACCCTTCCCCGGACCCCGCACTGCGGGAGCTTCGTGCACCGGGCTGCCCTTTTTTTATGTGTGAGATTTATTTTTTGACTGATCTCATAATTGAAATTACTTTTGGGGTCAAACTGCGATTATGTGAAAAGTTAGTAATACCTGTGTGGATTTCAAAATCTGTATTTCAAAATGGTGGAAATATTTCCTTTTGACTCAATCAGTATTTTTATGAAACCAGGAAATCACTTCTTACACTAAAATGAAATTCCTGTATTTTTGTGGCGACCACCGCGCCCCGAAAATACCAGTTTATGTTCAAAACTGTCCACGCTGTGTTGAACTTTCACAGATTTTGGAAGTGATTTAAAGTTTGATTAGACTTATGCTTTACTTTCCATTAATGGCAAGTGATCATTGGCTAAGGCAATGTTTGGAAATGTTTAACTTATACGTGTAATTGTTGTGCCATAAGCCATAATTCCCAAACACTTCTACTTTGACCCCTATTACTCTAACTTGACCCTTGGTGAATCATTGGAGTTATGCATCAGTGTATCTACGTATGTATATGGCTGTGGTTGTTTTGCACTTAGCTAATTGATAAATTAAATCAATTGTAGAGTAAGGAGGATGGTTCTTGGCCCCCAAGTTTGATACTTGTATATATACACTCACATGCTCTCTTAAACACACACATCTGCACATTTGTAAGTTCAGTAAATTAAGAGAGTTTAGAGAGTTACACAAAGAGTTCTACAAAAATTTGAGAGAGGAGAGCTCTTATCCTCCATAGCTAAGGCATTATTTGGGTATTCTTATTTGGTTAATCTTTCTCAACTAAACTCTCAAGCTTCAATCTGTGAGTATTACTAACTCACTAAGAATGTAATTACATGTTTAGTTACTGTGTATTTGTTTAATTTTGTAAAACACCATGGTTGATTTCACGTATGCACTCCATGGCTTTGAAAATCAAGATTTTTCAATCTCAACCAAAATCTGTTTTCTTATATAATAATGAAAGATTATGATTCATAGATGTCATGTTTATAGTGGTAGAGCCTAATTCATCCACATGAGAAAGTATATTAGAAATTTAGTTTCGTGAACTTTTAGTTTTTCACAAAATTCTAGAGTTGTAGATTGAATCGTGCTAAATTGATAATGGATTCTTAATCCTTGTTGAAAAACAAAGAAAATCATATATTACATGTCCTATATAATTCCAGAATTGAAATGGGTCAATTTAGACCCTGTTTTGCTGAAACAGAGCAGTTTCTACGGAGAAGACGAAGCCTCAGCATCAGCTCGCGCCACGATCGCGCGCGCGAGAATCGCGCGAGCGGCCCGCGGGAGCGACCCGCGCGCGCGAGGTATGCGTCTCCAGGCAGACAGAAAAGTTTATATATATATATAATGAAATTTAGGCAGGTCGCGCGAGCGAGGCCCGCGCGAGAGACATTTCGCGCGAGCGATCCGCGCGCGCGACCTTGGCTTTTTCAGGCAGACAGAAAAGTTTTTATATGAAAAGGAAAATAGGCATATCGCGCGAGCAGCCCGCGCGCGCGACTTCTGGCAGTTTCTAGTTTTGCTTGATTTGGGGTCAGGGACTGTTTGGGATGAAATTTATATGCTGTTAAGGCCCTGTTTGGGAAATTTATTAAAACAGAATCTTAATTGGATGTATTTGAACGAGTAGAATATTATATTATGACTTATCAATTCCCGTACGTACATTGTTCCCTTAATGCAGCGTTTTACTTTGTGTTTAAGTTCATGACATTCATATGGGGTCAGTGGTACATGCATGTGGGTGTTAGTCAGTGTGGAAAAGAGTTATGGTCAGTGTGGAAGAGTACGAGTTTTGAGTTTGGGATTGCGGTTGTGGTTGTGGTTGTAGTTGTGGTTGTGGTTGCGGCGAGGGTATCTTTGAAATGCGACGGTGGCAAATATGGACACTCCCTGACGCCCATGGAAGCGTTAAAGTGTGTGAAGCCAAACTTGGACATTCCCTGGCACCCATGGTAGTGCTAAAGTGTGGCCTACGGACACTCCCTGATACCCGAGTCTGGATACTGCGTGAGGTTGCTCCGGTATTTGCATGGCGGTTTAGGTATTCAAAGTATGAGGCAATGGACACTCCCTGGTACCCCGGACCAAAGTGTGAGGCAAACTGGACACTCCCTGACGCCCCGTTGCTAAAGTGTGGCTATCTTAGTGTTTCAAAGATACCAGGAGTAAGATAGTGGGTTGTTGTGGCTGTCGAGAGAAAAGAGTCGGCAAGATGAGTGTGGTGCATTGTCTCATACACGAGTATCTGTTTTTATGAATGAACGACTTTTAATATATTCCTTGTTATTTTATAAAATGAATTCTTTCTGCGGTTTAACTATTGATTTATACAAAATGAAAAATGGAAAAAGGTAAATGGGTACGCTTTACATTCAAAGTTATGTTTTTAATACTCACCAGCTTCTTGGAGCTGACGACGTTGATGCGTCCTGGACATTCGTGTTCAGGTTTTTCAGGTTATAATCAGGAGGAATCTTATGACTATGCTAATTGAGAACGGCTACCCTCGGATGAGAAACTGTTTACTTATTATATGCTTTAAGTTTACCTGTTTTAAGTTATGGACCGTTTTGTAATAAGGATGACTGTAATAGACATTAAGCTATTGTTTTGTTTCAAGGCGGTCTGTGCCTTTAGATAACCCGTGCTGTAATATTGTTTAAGTTAGAAAAATTTTTGTAAGCCTTGATTGCTCTGCTCTGATTATTATGTTTTGTTGTTCGACGTTTGGGACGGAATCGATCCTTCAAACTGTCGCGACTTACGGGTCCATAAAGGAAATTAAACACTTTCCTTATTTATGCTACGTCGGGGCGTGACATCTCTCCCATCTCTCCCATCTTCCCACTCACAAGTCAAGATTTCAAATCACAAGTTAAGGAACCCAAAACACTAGTTACATATGACACAAGTTTAAAAACATATTTACAAGCTCTAATTCTCTCCCCCATTCCCGAGCGCATCACTTTCTCTCCGGATATTGCTCCGTACCTGCGGTGGTTGTTATGTACCACAACAGAAATAGGAAAACGGTTTTCTTAAGCATTACGCTTAGTGAGCATTCTAAACATGATTGTATGTTTAACACGTGCAATGCTATAACTAACACATAAAGCACAACTGTAGTCACCGAGTCACCAGTTATATGGTTCATTCAGACCCGAAGACATCCCTTGGTCCCGTGGCCACTTCTATTCCTTGGACTTCCGTATTTATCGGATTCTTCCTCTTCACCACCCTTATTACTCCCAACAATGAACCATTTTCCCGGTGCTCATTGACTACCACATAAGCAAATAAGCACATATACATGTATCAACACATAAACTCTATAAAAATTGATATGAAATTATTAATCCAACAACTTGAAGCTTCTAAACATGGATGAATATCTCTAACACCACTTGAAGCTTTGAACACATTAAACCCAATCATTTAGTTTGTGTAGAAAACTCACCTCCCACAGATTCTACCCAAGATTAAGCTAGAGAAGTGCTGAATTTCCCCAATTAGAGCTCAATTTCTACCCCAAAGTGAATCCTACATAGTTTTAGATCAACAA
The DNA here is from genome assembly GCA_033977485.1 of Hydrangea macrophylla. NCBI lineage: Eukaryota > Viridiplantae > Streptophyta > Magnoliopsida > Cornales > Hydrangeaceae > Hydrangea > Hydrangea macrophylla. The sequence goes on along the minus strand of CM066984.1, from coordinate 129,005,834 downwards.
ATAGCGTCTATCAAGAACGGCTACCGGAAAACGTTGCCAAAAATGAAAACAATTTACGTGCATGTAACCCTCTTACCTCCACGAGTCCAAAAGCGGTCTCGGATCGAAAAACCGGCGAACGACGGCGATGGAACGGCAAGAAAACGGTGGCGAAAACCCGTCGTCTTCGTCTCGAGAGCTCTCGGTTCTCTCTTTTGGTTTAATTCCAGAACATATGAGACTAATCTCATATGACAACACACACATGCAACTTGGCATGAGGTGTCTCAACCTTATTTTAGCCATTTTCCATTTACACCCCCGGAATTTCTTAAGTTCTTATTATGAAATCCCCCAAACATTCCATTAACTACCCAATTATCTAATGAGTGTTTGTCTAAGTTCCGTATGGGTCCCAACGTGGGTCCCACATATTTTGTGAAATTGCTACCGCACCTACTAATTTTCAATCTTTTTCATTTATACCCTTATAACACCAACACTACACATATATCAACATGTAATATGAAAGCATGTAAACACATATTCATGTAAACACATAAAATGCATTTAATCATTTAAAATGCAAATTACCATTTTACCCTTCGTTGGGTTCCATTTCAATACATGTCCCACCTCACTGGGGACTTTTCCAACTAGTGTCCCTCTCTGAACACTTTTTACATGGGCGAATCCAAGCCTCCCCTTAATCCGTTTATACACTAATTTTACTAATTAATGCATATTAACACAAATAATTAACCCGTTCTCCAGGTACGGGTGTTACATATTGTCACCAAATCCAATGAGATATTGACCCATTTAAGCATCGCACCCTTTTAGGGATCAAAGCGTAAATATCAAATGTACGTGTTTATAAATTAACTTAGGATTTAGAGCATAAGCACTCATAATAGCAATGAGGTGTTAATTATCTTATAAGTCAATACAAAGATAATTACCCCAAGTCAGTCATGGTTAATACACAAAGTGTACCAGCATAGAGAGTTGAAACTATATTGTTTCCCGTAGTTAAGACAAACCTACTACATCACCATGCTACAGTACTACCGATGGTGTGTCCAATCCCTTCAAAGACTGTAAACCAAAATCTTATGTTCTACAAGACCCGATAGTCTGATCTTCCGTGTGTAAGTCAAACTCTACACACCAAACCACCTACTACGTTGAATAAGAGACACAAATGCACAATGTTAAATAAATAATATAATGCAAACATTGTCTACACAGATTCTGTAACACCCCAAAATCCACGACACGTGGACAGGTCAAAGAGTGAAAGAAAGAGGTTAAGAAGAAGAAGATGCCCTACGTGTACCAATCAATTAGTGCAGAAGTCACAAAGGAATCCTACATGGATTCCAAAGAAAAGTCAGAAGGTCAAGGATTGACCCATGAGGACCAAACGTGTCAAATAGGGTCAATCAACACTACCCTGGTTTTCAAAGAAGTTTTAAACTGACAGAAATAAGAAGTGTCGAGAGTGGAAGAAAAGAATGAGAGGTTTAATTGAAAGTTTTCATGAAATCAAGGTTTGAGAATTCACAACCAAACGGTCCTTTAGAAATCAAAAGTAACATTTTTCCCACAACATACAAGTCATAGACTTAGTATAAACCAAATTAGATGTTAAAAGTTTTCGAGTTAGGTCAAAATTTATAAGTTAGACAGCAGGTCTTTCGACCAGTCCAAAGGGTACCTTCGACCGGTCAAAGGTACTCTGCTAGAAAAGGATTTGGGCAGTGGGTCTTTCGACTGGTCGAATGACCCTCTGCAGCAATACCAAAGAGAAATTCCTAATTTGAACAAGGAAAAGAATTTCACCATGTCTAACATGCATTTAAAAGACTTTAAGTAATAATTCTAACAAGTGTGAAATTCTACTATAATCTAAGTAAAGGGCTAAACATATGCCCAAATCAAGTATCAAATAAATTGAACTACAAGTTTCATATCTATTACAATTTCTTTTCAAACAAAAATAGAAGTTTAAAGCATTTTCAAAATAATATTCTTCTTGAAAGAATTCTTCAAAGTGCAACTTCATACATTGAGAAATCCTTGGGCCTTGCCCCAACTTGATAATACCTGAAAAATGGTTTGTCGTTTTTATGAGAACGATGGCTCGTAGAAAATATTGTAGAGATTCAATATGGATCCCATAACTAATATGCAACATGTGGTGCCATGAATGTCGTCTAGGCAATGCAACTAATGAGCCCTCGGGCCATGCACACATGATCACTCGCCTCATTACCGGACTATGAGCCACCCCCACTGGGAATGTAACATACCAACTTTCCGATAGCTAGTCGAATATAAGTTGGAGTTTGGCACGTTCTTAGGTACGTCCACCCTGTCTCACCACACAACCCACATCCGGATTTTCTTATTCACTTTTATCCCCCTTTATTGGGGTCGGATTTGCTTTTATCCCGTCTTAGGAATTACTCAAATGCCACCCATGCTAATGCTATGCGGTGTGCTCACTTGGCAATAATGCATGTGAACTCTACGATTCCAATGCAAATATTCTCAATTCACAAAAATGTTAATTTAAATTGTTGTTGGAATTTAGCAAGTCTCGTTACTTTAACATTAATCATGATGATATAGGATTTCACATTTCATAGGAATAACAACATTTAAACATATAAACTCCTATTAGCAAGAATTTAGCTTCTAGGCACAATAACTACTCCAAGCAATAACAAGTAGTCCATGTAGGGAACTAAGCAATTTACCAACATTTAGCCAAATAATTTACAACATGTAATCACATTTAAACTATTAATCAACCATTAGGCTATTAATTTCATCTAATCAACCTTTGATGACAATTTTAACAATTTATCCCACTTAGGCAACTTTGATAACAACTTAGCAACTAAACATATTAGTTTACTCCACAAACACATTTAAGGGAAATAATTCAAGATTATTTTCTACATTTCAATCCCTAGCATTTCTATCACAAATCACACATTAGAGATAAAAGACATAGTGAATGAAGACAATAAAATCTACCTTTGATTTAGGTGAAGAAAAGCACAAGAGAAAAAGAATCCAAGATGGAAATAAGAAAGCCCCAAGTTGTAGAGCTCCAAGAGACACCATGGCAAAAACCCTTTCTTTGTCCTAGCTCAACCCTTATGTTAAAGATCACCAAAATATGAAAAGGAAACGCCAATAGGAAGCCCTAGTTGAGAGGATCACTTTAGCTACTAATAGCCTTGCCCCAAAATGAAGTTCTTGGATTCCAAAATGAAGTTTGAAGAGTTTAGAGGCTATGGAGGTTTGTTTTTCACCTATAGAGAGAGAAAAAGAGATATAGAGCTAAGAAAGAATAAAAGAAAAATGCAAAGGATAGGGAGAGAAGGCCCAAGTTGGCCGGCCAAAAAGAGAGGGTAGGAGAGAGAAAGTGTGAAGCTTCTAGGAGAAGCTTGGGATTGGTTGTGTGGGTCCCACTAATGTGTCATACATACAGACACTCACAAATATTTACCCACAAGTGTACCAAATTAAATATAAATGTGATATCACAAAACCAAATTAGGTCCACACATTGACCACCAAATTACCATAATACCCTTAAATAAATTTCAAAATATTACAGATTCTCATAAAAATTAGAATAACTGATTTTATTAAAATAATAAATCAACTACATAAAGCATGGCTTTTAGTACATATCCCTAACAGTACCAAGCCATTTTGTGGAGCTGTTATAGGCATAAGGTCGCACGTTTGAAGAAAAAAAACATAGGTCTTACCGACTGCGTGAACTTATTGGTGAGGAGTCGCGAACTAGGAGTATGGAACGTACACGTGCGACTTTGGAGACTAGTATGGAAATGTAGAGAATGTGAATGCGAGCATGTTTATCATTCATGTGCATCGTAGTTTTATTCACTAAGTGCTAGCTTAAACAAATCGAAATATGTGTGGTTATTTAAATAACTATTACAAGTGTTAATACCGGCGAGGAATCGGGAAAGTGATCACGGGGTATTGGGAATTCAATTAGAAGGCGATGGGTGCACCTCATAGTTTTGTAATAGAAATGTTGTAATAAGGATTACATGACGTATAATCTATGTTTAACTTAGTATCTTAGAATGAATTCGTGATGTTGTAATAGACAGTAATCCTTTGTAATTATGTTTTGATAATGTTATAATCCAGCTAGGATCACTTTGGAATAAGTTTGGAGTTTGTGTTTGGTCCATGGTTGAATTCAGAAAACTTTTAACATGGAATTCTACAGAATATGCTGTTGCAATGAAACCAGTCGACTGGTTTGTAAAAACAGTCGACTGGATCGTTTTGTTGAGTAATTCACAGAATCATTTTGTGAAAAGCAGTCGACTGGGTCCCTCGACACAGTCGGCTGGTTGTATTTTAGAATCAGATATTTTTGCTTGGATTGGATTTCAGTTGACCGGATAGTATCAGTCAGCTGATAATTTTACACCCCAGACGACTGGACTTGGAAAGCAGTCGACTGAACTGGCTGCTAAAATTTTGAGGTCTTTGTATCTTGCATTTCCAGTCGACTGGATTGCTGGTTTTAAAAATGGTTTATTTTTATTTCCGCTACGTGTTCTTAAACTAATTCTTTTGGGAACGTTAATGAATTGATTTATCCTCGGTGGAGTGCCACTGGCTTCGGTTCTACTATTGTGGGATCGGGCTGTGACATGTAGTGGTATCAGATCAATATGTTTAGAACCTTGGGAACGAGTGACGATATATGCTAAGTGACGTTGAGTGGAGTGTGTGATTGTGACGATAATATTGTCATCATTGTATTAATGCTCCACACGTTTGCATCTATTGATTGTGACGTTGATCTGTGCACATATACATATTGTGGCATGACATGCATAGTCTTTATGTATTGTACTTATCAGGATGAATACTTGAAACGTCATGACTGACCCGATAAGAGAGTTGTCACCGCATTCGTGTATGGATCTTAAAGTGAATATGGTGAAGAATTTTGTTCAAGCCGTAAGTGAACGAGAACAGATGAATGTTCAGGCTCCACTGGTTGAAGTTCGATATATCAATGCACCACTGGTACCAAGACCTCAACATACGATTATAGAACAGTTTCACAAACAGAAACCGACTTTGTACCATGGACAAGTTAACATAGACTTGGCCGACCATTGGATGATGGACATGGAAAGACATTTTCATACGGTGATATGCACCGACGAAGAAAAAATTATTTACGCATCCGATACATTGATGGGAGAGCATTAGATTGGTAGAACAACGTGCTCGAACAAGGCAAGCCAACTACGTGGGAGGCATTTAAAGATGAATTCAACAAGCATTTCTTTCTGCGATCAGCTCATGATACTCAGAAACGTTAGGAGTTTGTGAATTTGGTTCAGGGAGATATAACCGTGGGTGAGTATGTGTCTCGTTATGATGCTTTGTTGCGCTTTGAAAAATCTAGAGTTCCGACTGACGAAGATAAGGCGTGTAAATTCAAGGAAGGGCTTAGGGAGAATATTTGTAGCCGTATTGACACTTTACAACACCCGACTGTTTATCTAGTTGAGGTAGCTGCCCGTATAACTGAGAAAAGTGTCGAAAGATATCGACATGGACATCAAGGGAAGAAAGCCAATGACAATAGAAGTAAAGCGCAAGGGAAGGCTAAGAAGCCATTCACTCAAAGTTCGGGATCGTACGTGGGTAGCCAAAGAGGAAGTACATTTGTCAGAGACTTGAGATTGTTGTGCCCAACATGTAATATGAGACACAAGGGGACTTGCTATCTATTAAGCACCTACTACCTTTGCAAGTAATTAGGGCACATATCCCGAAATTGTCCTTTGAACATAAATGTGACTACACCGAACACAACCTCGAACACCAAAAGCTACTATCCGGAGATGAGGGAGAAATGTTTTGAGTGTGGCCAACCGGGGCATATAGCAAAGAATTGTATGAGTAAGAGACAACAGGGAATGAGTACTGGGGCATCGAGTATGCCAAGTGGATCAAGGACAGATCCACCAGTGGATAAGGGGAAAGGAGTCGCACAACAACAAGGGCGGTATTTCCAGCTCAGGACCGGGAATACGGATGATATGGTCGTATAAGATATTCTTCATATTTGTTTATATCCTGCACGTATACTCATGGATTCTGGTTGAATGCATTCATTTGTGTCCCGTGATTTTGTTAAGCATTTAACTGTTAAGTTCAAACCGCTAGGATATGACTTGTGCGCATCATTGCATATTAGTGAACCATTAGTAACTTCCTCGGTATTCAAGTCATGTGAGATCAAGATAGGCGGTCTTGAGCATCGATTTGATTCCATTGACAATAAACTACTTTATGTTATCTTGGGCATGGATTGGTTGTCGGTCAATCAAGCTATAATTGATTGTGAGTAGAAACGGGTTAGTTTCTTCCCGTCAAGTTAAGAAAAGTTTACTTTTCAAGGTAAGGTGATTTAGTCAAAACCAAGTTCTTATTTAACCCTATTAAAAACTTAGTATGTTGGCAGTAGGGTGTCGAGTCCACAGGGATTGCAATGCAACAAGGCTTGTTGGCTGCTTAATAACCAATTATAATGCGAGGAACAATTAACAAACTAAGAAATAAAATTTGAGTCTTTGCGACTTTGAGATTGGTTTGATTTGTAAAAGATTATACTACAATAACTATTTAGTAAAAGAGAGAATAAACTTTGAGTAAAGCTAAGTTTAATTGACAATTGGGGGTTTTGTAAAAGGAGAGATTGAGGTTGGGGAGCATTCTCCCACCTTTGACCAAACAACACATGACTATCACACGTGTAGCACATTCTATAGTAGAAAATCCCAATGTGACAAACTATCAAACATGTGGTAGTCAACCAACATGCTAGATAGATGTTGCAATGCAATACATGGGTATAGGGTTAGAGTTTATAGATTGAACAACTTTCAATGCTTGACATTGGAAGTGGGGTCTCAAAACATCAAACCATGCACCCATGAACTGTAGAAATGCTTCAAAATGTGAGAGCCTTCCAACAAAACACACACGGATCCAATAGTGGGTTTATGATCCCCAACCTACATGATTTAGCTACTCATAATCATAATGACAACAATATTAAAGATAGGGGAGGAAAAATTATACCAACAAGATAAAATCACTATAAATGCCATAGGAAATCCAAGACAATCTTCAATATATACTTCAACCATTCAATACATTCACACTCCTTTCTCTCTAACACTAAAAATGGAAGTCAAAGTTGGTAGTTGAGGAGTAATGAGGGAGAGAGGCGATAGGATTAGAGAGAGAGAGCTTAAAACCTAAGTAAAAAAAACAGCCCCCAATAAAAATCCATCTCTAACTATATATAGTCTCTACAAATGATGGCAAACTTGTAAATAAAAGAGGGAGAAATTTGAAGCCGCGGATCGATCCCTTCATATTGGCGGATTGATCCGCCTTTCATCTGGGCCATAACTATGTTTCCGAGAACCCGCGGATCGATCCCTTCTTTGGGGCGGATCGATCCATCTTGGAATTTTCTAGCAGAATGTTCCTTCGGAATCGCGGATCGATCCGCTCAGAAGGCCGGATCGATCTGCCTCTTTTGAGACTGATGCCAAGCTCCTTTAAAACACGTGGATCGATCCGCTCAGAAGCCGGATTGATCTGCCTTTACTGGATGCTCATTCTTTTCCCTTTTTATGCGATAAGAACCAAATAGAGTTAGTTCTTACTTGAAGACATTCCCAAACACTACAAGAAAGAGATTTTTATTAGTAACACACGAACAACAACAAAAGTAACAAAAGTACCATTTATCCATTAAATCTCCCAATATAGGTGATAATTTGTGTCCAATCAGGATAAAATTATGAAGTTAAGAATGCAATATTAGACACGAATCATAAGGGTATGACCGTATCGCCGTACTTGATATCGATGATTTAAGCAAGTAATATGTTAAAGAAAGGTTGTTCGAGTTTCTTATGTTCGACTATTGACACACGAGTTCTTGGACCTCTAGTAGAAGATATTTCGGTAGTTTGAGAATTTCTAGATGTTTTTCCTGATGAGTTACCCGATGTATTTATTGAAAGAGAACTTAAGTTCACGATAGAAGTAGTACCAGGCTACTGGAAGTCAAAGATTTTAGAATTGGGTTCAAGACTTAAAGATATAATTCTCGTACCCTCTCTTGTACGCATTTGTAGAGTTAACGAGTAGTCGATCTGGGCTACCAATTAGTTTTACAAACTATATCTCCCACTGTGCATGATTTAAAGTTTTAAAAACCTAAATCCTACACATGGGACCCGCTGTGCATGATTTACAATGCTACTATTACTGACAATATCTATACAAAGCTATGGTCAAATAGCTATCTCTCAAGCTCCCAAAAATCATGTGGACAACATGTCCTGATAAACTAACAAACACTAAACCTCGTGCAGATCCTGACTCAAAAATCATCAGCATCCGATCATGCTGGGGGTGCCTCATCCTCCGGTGCAATGTCCATCGCTATAGGTGGATCGGCTTAGTGCAGCAAGTCCTCCAACTACTACTCCTTTATCCTAGTCCTCAACGACCATCTCATCAACACCCATATCCTCAACACCAAATTCTAGCTCGGCGATGTCAGCAACCATCTCGGCAAAATCCCCAACTATGGCCATAGCCTCTACTAGCGCAGCCTCTCCTATCAGAAGTCCATTTGGCTATGCAACCATCCCTGCTACCCACTCGGTTGCCATATGTAGTATAGGCCATACTGGTAACTTGTGCATAACATGTATCTCTGGTACGACTACTTCCTCGTCAGGAATATCCTCCTCTACTACCTCCATAATCACGTCTTCCTCTACCTCTGCGTCATCCTCTCTAACCACTATATCTGCCCAGCAGCCTTGGGGTCCTGGTCCTCTACTGGGTCCTCTGGCTCAAGCTTTGGCTCTAGCTTCTAATCGAAAGCATCATCTGGCTCCTCCGGATCATCCTCTGGCTCATCACCATTATCATCATCTCTAGGCTCCTCCTCTACTAGGTCCTCATCATCCCCATCTTCTGGATCTAGGTCCTCCTCACCTTGAATCGGCTCAGGATCCAAAACTGGTATGTCGGGTACCGGTGATAGTAGGTCTACCAGGTGCCAAAATTGGGCATGAGGTTGCACGCCTGAAAGGAAGAGGTGTGGATCTCGGTTAGTCGTGCGGGCTAATGGAGTAGTCGCGGGCTAACGTGAAAGGGTGGCCGATACTTGCGTTCCCGGAGACTGTAGTTATGTGTAGAAAGATGCGATTGAGCATGTCTATTATTTATGTTTATGATTATTGGCATTCACCAGCATATAGCTGATATATTGCAGTGGTTATTAAATAACCATTGTAGGTGATAAAGGCAAGGCATCAAAGGAATGAGAAAATGGCAACGGCGAGACAACATGGGGTTCTGGGGATGGGTTTTAGTTAGTTCCGTTTTCCTTATGTTCTAAACTCAATCTTGTAATAAGATTGAAAATGGTTTTGTATTCGGAATAGTTGTATTCGTAACTTAGCTAGTTGGTTTATGAAAAGCTAAAATGTGAATTTCAAGTCAATGTTTCTTAGTTAATGGATTATGTAAGTTCAGTTATTTAAATCGTGTAATAGACTGGTCGTAAGTTTAATTCGTGTAATATATGGTTCGTAGCGTGTTAGTTGTGTTTGGTTTGGTTGCATGTTGCTGAGCATGTTGATTTGGTTTTGGTTTAGAACATGGGATGATGCAGAATTAGATTCTGCTGTTTCAATCCAGTCGACTGGGGTCCTTGTTCAGTAGACTTGAATATGTTCAGAAATGAGACATTCTGCTTTGGTGTCGTTCAGTCGACTGAACCCAAGGTTCAGTTGACTGGGCCTCATAAATCTCAGTCGACCGAATCATTCAGTCGACCGGACCATGGGATTAGCTCTCTGCAATTTGCATGTCCAGTCGTTCGGGTCCCCGATCAGTCAACTGGACAACTCTGTTTTAAAAATGAATTGTTTTAAAATTAAGTGTTTTAATGGAAATTGCGTTTAATAACTATATTTATTGTTAATAGTGGATATTTAGGAGTGTAGTGGGAGCCTTGGTGGTGTGCCACGTGTCCTAGAATCATATGCACGGTTCTGGGGCGTGGCCCGACCCGGCCCGACAAATCACCCATTAGTTTTGTTTGTTTGTTTTTTTTTTTTTTTTGAGGGGGTGTTTTTCAAATTAATAATAAAGAAAAATAGAAAATACTAATGAATGAACTATATGTAGTTAAGTGATTTACGAAATAAAATAATGCATGCTTTTTATTTCTATTCTTTTTATCTTTTTTATGTTTTGTTATTTTTTTGAGAACAAAATTTTCACCCAAATTTTGCTTACCCAAACACCTCATTGGGTGAGCAAGTAAGACCCACCACATTCCATGGATGAGCACCTTATAGAAAGTAGAGGATCCTACATACTCACTAATGTAGTGATTGGGTGAGCAAAATTTGTTCTCTATTTTTCCATTATGAGTAAATTTTAAATTATAAAACTTGACTTGACATTATTGGCATTACCATAACACTAAAAAGGAATGAACTTTTGGGCTCTCTGAGTCAAAATACCTTCACACTCACGTTGACTTTATAATGAAAATTAGTGGCCATTGTTGAAGAATCTATTCTATTATCTAAAAGCGGAGAGTAGTAGCTTAATTTCATAAGAGAATGACACGCGTACAACTTCTTCATACCCAACAGTCAAAATTGGAATCAGACGGGTCAAAATAAGAGCCTGGAAATTTAATGGATTTTATATCTTCCTCTCTCCCTCTTCCTCTCCTTGCACTACAGTTTCCTAATTTTTTCGTTTATATTGAACAGAAATCAAGCGACAGAGTCCTCTATCTCCCTCTCTTGGAGAGTAAATTTTCAGAAATAGCATCTCAATGACAATTCTCATACCCCTAAACCCTAACACGTAAGTTATATGATCTCATGTTTTTTTTTTTTAAACCTTTTGGTGCAGTTCATAGAACATCTATAAGTTTTCACCATTTTTCTCTCAAACCCTAGTGTATGTCCCAAAGGATTTTTCTCGTGTCATAATTATTATCTCTACTACTTGATTTTTGAGGTTTGTTCATTTTCGAGCATGTTTTGGACTCAAGACGAGATCAATTTGCAAGGAAAACCAAAAAGGTATTTGAAGCCACTATATATGAAACTTTAATGTTTAGTTTTTCAGTCCTGGTTGTTTATTGCTTGCTACATTATAGATTAGGAAATTTTGTGAAACGAGAGTCAAAACATTCGTAGATGGAAGGCAATTCATGTCAATTCTAAAAGTTATGTTACTACATATATTGTGTTGGAAAATTCCCTTTCAGGGTCACCCATTAAGGCCATGTATAGATATTTTTCGATTCATATGGTTTATACTTGCTTTGGTTGAATGGATTTATAAAATAATAATAATGAGTTTGGTTACTATATAAAACTCTAGGAACATGAAGTGGAGTTGATAATGATAGTAATTAGTTGTAGCACTAGAGGATTTGTTGTGACTTGTGAGTACCCACTTAAAGCCTATTTGGTATATTAGTGTGTGCCAAATTCTTGAAAAAGAATTGATTTGTTGTTTATGATTTAAATTATTTTTAGTTTTAAAGTGGAACAAATTTAGAAAGAGTAATGCTATGATTTTCAAATTTTGTATCCCAACCAAATGGTTCACAAATACACGTGGCAATGGGCACCATTGATTTTGTTTGGAAGATGTGGAAGTGGTCGCACCATTATTGAACATATATGGTCCCACTACTACATGTGTTTTGGATCCATTTGGGATACGAAATATGGGAAGCATAACATTACTCTTTCTAGAAGACATGAAATTTCTTTTGCCAAACCCAATGGTCCCAATTAAGAGATTGTTGGTTCCAGGATTCAAGTTCAGGAGTGATGTTCCATTTTCTTCACCCTTAAATAGGTAACATCTAAAATATTTTCTTTCCTTTTTAAATTGAGTTTTTTGAGTTTCACACAATAGTTTTGCAGTTACAAAAACATGAATTTCCCATTCATTGGGTGTACTAATCAGGTCCTTCTGTAGTGGTTTAATTTTGCTTACCTCTTCAATGGATGGTGAGATAGGAATTTGGTATATTTATTTTCTGCTATTATTGTCAGAATTTTTAGTCTGCTGCTAAATTGGATATTTGACATATGTTTGCAGACATGAGTAGATTTGAGATTCAGCCTATCCCGCATATATAAACTTTTTTTTGCATTCTTTTGGAATATTAGATCATTTGCCTTGAGTTCCTCAGATTGAGTAATGCTATACTTCCCAAGCTTCTAATCCCAAGTGCTTACCAAATACATGTGGCAGTAGGACCACTGTGGGGTCACTTCAACATCCTCCAATAAAAAATCAGTACGCCCACTGGCATATGTATTTGGAAAGCATTTGAGATAAGAAATTTGGAAAGCATAGCATTACTCTCTCAGATTTTGGTTCATTATGAAGGTTGGGTAGATTGGTATAGGCTACAACTTCTTTCTTTTGATTTGGTTTGGTTTGTCTTATGATCTTCTCATTGGTTAGGTGAATAGACTTTTGTTATTGGAAAGGAGAGTAACTTAGCAAAATAGAAGTACACTATTGAAAAAACATGGGCAGTGTTTGGATGGGAAATTGACAATTCAATTTCTAAACTTTGGTTTTAAAATCTTCCTCAAAAGATATGCTCATGTTTGGATGTAGAACAAATGAAATCTAAAAAAATTATGTTCTCGGGTCCCTCAAATGGTATTGAATAAATTTTAAAAACTGAAACTCGAATTAGTAGTTCAATTAATAATTCTAAAATGTCCAATTCTTACCTCATAATTATGCTTCCTTACTATGATTGCATCTTCTAATATTATTGTTGCTATTTCTGTTTCTTTATTTGTTTTTACGTATAATCTAACGTATACGACTTCTTTGGAAAGGTGTGCAAATTATTTTGTGCTTTCTGTTACAATTTGGTACAGGTACAAGTTCAATAACTTATGTTAAATGTTGATTGGCCGAAAAAAAAATTAAATAGTAAAAGATGCCCCCATTTGAGCGAAGTCTCTGACCTTACCTGGTATGACTTAGAGCATTCAATTTAAAAATTAGAAGCTCTACAATGACGTTGAATTTGGTGATTGTATTTCAAAATACGATTTTTTTTCTTCATTTAATTGCATTACCAATTAAAATTAACGAACTGTAAACAATCATCTTACTTTAAAAGCTTACGCTAATATTAGAGAAAATTGTAATTTAATTATTTATTCAATAGTGCCCTTACGCGACGACATCGCTCTTAAATATTCAACATAGATTTAGGTTATTCCCTTCATTTGTTGTTATTTTGTTACAGTAATTATATGTAGATGTGAGATTTTTAGGTGTGGAGTGGTAGGAGGTAGGCTATTCCCTTAATTTGTTGTTATTTTGTTACAGTAATTATATGTAGATGTGAGGTTTTTAGGTGTGGAGTAGTAGGAGGAAGAGAAATGATACGTTGAGGTTCAATTTAGCTTGCGAAGGGAAATAATGGATTTAATATCTTTAGATATTTTTATTCACAAGTGGTGCAAATGAGTCATGAAATGTCATCTCTGTAATCGTACCTTATTACTTTCAATGACTCAAGTAAATTATTTATTGCATGTTTAATCTCTTTCTTGCTTATAACTTTTCTCTCTCTATTATATGTGTAGTCTCCCTTAAATGTATGAATCTCTCTCATATGTGTAAACCTAAGCGTTATTTTGGATTCAGTCACAGGCATCGATCAATTGGTGGACCCCGCCGCTGCCAGGTAACTTTCCCTCTTCTATCTTCGTTCGCTCACATCTATATTTGGAACTTGAATTGATAAATCCTCAATCCTTAATTATTAGATTAGGGTTTGTTAATCTAATTGGGGTTTACTTCAACTTTTCTTTCAATCTGCATCAATTTTTTTCTCCTTTATTTCTCTATCCAGCTACGCGTCAAGAAGAGGAGGTTGATTGTTTGAGCATCAATTTAGAAGATATCGGTATGAAGATAGGATTGGTATATCCGTATATGGTATTTTTCAGCCTTAGGATGGTCTTTTATAACAGTATGGTTCTTCCAATTTGGTGATATTAATTGTTTCTCTATCAAATTCTCTTGGTAAAGTTAAATTTAATCAAACAACGTGCCCGCGCATTGCGCGGGATACATGCTAGTAATACTATAGTTTCTAAATCTTTATTCTAAATATGAATTTCAATGTGTGGCAGTTTTATCACATTCAATTAACAGTAGGTCCCCTTGATTTTTGATGAAAGTTATTTTAAGTGGTTCAACTGTAATAAATGTTAGTTATCAGATTTGGATTGAAAATTTGAAAATTATAGCATTCTCATTGTTAAAAGCTTAGTTTTCTTTTCTTTTTCTACTCATAAATATGTGTTCCATAATTGTAGAGATATAGTTAATACAAAATACAGTTGACCTAAATCAATTGCTTCTCTTATAAAAATAGGAGTTAATTAGTATACTCTAAGTTTCTTTCAATAAGTTCAACCCATGAAACATTTTAGTCTGAAGTCTACACCACAAATTCGGACCAAACTACCGTTTCCATTTTTCCATTCAAAACTGCAATTAATAACCCCAAGATTTTGGGGGTTTTCAAAATTCAAAACCCAAATACCCAAATGAAAAGAAATCACATTATATCCATCAACAAGGTCTCTTTTTCTCTCTACACAATTGTTTTCCAGTCAATAGCTCTTTCTCTTTACTAGTCTTTGTTTAGAGAGAGAAAGCTCAACAACAATGGCAACGTCAGATTTGCTTTCTCTCAGTCTCCCTCAGCCTCTCCGACCTCTTCTCCGATCACACGATTGGGTTTCTGAGAAATCGACGAGGGTTTTGTGGGATTGAGATTGGAGGTGTGAATTTGTAGAAAAGATTGTTGAGAATGAAGATTGGGATAGCAGTGAAGATGAAATCGAGAAGTGATGTTGTGGGTTTCTTGTGGAGGTGTTGTCCTCCCTGGGAAGGGTGGTGCCTATTGGTGGCGGCAATTGGCGGCGGCGGCGGCGGCGACATGTCAGTGGTTGATATATGGGAAGATATTGTATTGTTTGGTAGTGTGAAGATGTTGTATTGTTGTATTGTTTGGTGGTGTGAAGATGTTGTATTGTTTGGTGGTTGATATATGGGAAGATGTTGTATTGTATTGTTTGGTGGGAAGAATTGTCCATATCCAAGGAGATGAGATGAAAAAGGCATGGAATGAAAAGTTAGTGTCAGATGAATTCATTTGTAGATTTGTTTTTAGTGATATGACAGTGTTAAATGTATTCCTAATATATCAGTGTTAAATTTAACACTAGTGTTTTTGTTTCAAAGGTTGTGGAGTGATATACTATATTGTGGTTCAAAAGGTTGTAGTGTAAAATTTAACACTTATGTTCTTACTTCAAAAGTTGTGATGTGAAATTGTATACTACTAGTTATAACCCGTGCCCGTGGGCACGAAGCGAAAAAAATAAAATAAAAATAAATTAATCCTTTAAAAGACCATTGGAATTTGTAATCATTCTAGTTCAAAAAGTGTAAATAATATAATTTAAAATCATAAGATTCACAAAACACCCTCTCAATAGACTTGCAAGAAAATGCAACGAATCCAATCAATTGACCATACCAACAGATTAAATATAGCCATGACGGTCGTGCTTTTTCTTTCCTTAATTTTGTTTTGAACTTCAAGTATAGATGCCCAAAACATTTTTATGTGATGCATATACATGTACAGGGTGGACCCAGGAGTTTTGTTCGGGGGGGGTGCAGAATCCAAAAATGAAATATGTAAGTTGGGGGTATGACTAATGTATTAAATAAGGTAAAAGAGTAATTTTGAAAAGTTGAGGGGGGCAATTAAGGGGTAAAAATGAATAATGTAAAATTTATAGGGTAAAATAGTGATTTTGAAAAGTTGAGGGGGGCAATAGCCCCAACGTGCATTTGCCCATGTACATGTGTCCACGGGCACTGTCTTCATCATAAATGCATATACATGTGTACATTAAAAAAAAAAAAAAAAACAAATTTATTTGCATAATTTTACATAAAAGAAGAAAATTCAAAAAATTTTTTTTTAAAATATTGCAATGATGTTATTAATTTTTCTTTCTTTTTGAAATTTTGATGAGTTATTTAAATTTCAAGCTTACCATTTTTCTTTCCTTTTGAAGATTTTGATGAGTTATTTAAATTTCAAACTGGTAAGTTTTATAAAGGGTTAGTATTAACTCTAGATTTTACCAAATCAAGAATTTGTGTGAGATGATTCCCTATAGATTAGATTTAACATAATTTTTGTGGGACAAATCATCCAACGGAGTAAAATATCCAGTCTTGTCTCAACGGTTGAGATTGAAAGTTAGATTAAAAAGGATAGGACCCACCGCTCTAACTTATTATATAGATGTTGTAGTTCAAAGCTTGTGGTTCAAAAGGTTATAGTGTAAAATTTAACACTCATGTTATTCGTTTACGTGATGTGGTGCGAAATTGTATACTATGTGAAGGAAAATTGTGATATCAATGAAATGTTGCAGTTAGTGTAAAATAAATGTGCAAATGAATTTGTGATAAGATATTGTTCCATTTGTTGAATAACTCGAATATAAGTGTAAAATTTAACGATTCTACTGTGAAATTTAACACTCATATTCATTGTAGTGTGAAATTTAACACTAATTTTTTTGGTGATATTGATGAATGACTATTAGATCACCCAAGAATGGTAAAAATGCAAAATTAAAAAAGATCTGTGTAATATTAAACAGAATCTAACGTATGAAGCCCTACAATTTTGACATTTAGTAACTTCCCAAACTATATGTAAAGATTAATGGGATTGATTTTGGAAATTTCCCAAAATATATGCAAGATTTATGAGATTGAGTTTGACCGAAATATACATATTAATATTATATATATCAGTTATGGATAAAATGGTAAAATTTTTTTATCACTAATTTAGAATTTTGGACTAATCTCTAACAACAATTACAATTATAAGACCTATTATTATAGAATACCAATTGGTGAACCTACTACACAAAACATAGGTAAAATATGAATTTCGACTAGATTTTTCTAAAGATAATAAAAAAAAAATTGGAAAAAAATTTAGAAACTATTGACCCTCGTCGCAACCACACACATACACACACAGAGAGAAACCTCAAAAGCAGAAACCCTAAAGAGCCCCAAGTTGAGAGAGAGAGAGAGAGAGAGAGAGAGTATTCAGGAAATCTAGGGCTTGTTGGATTCCGATTTGTTTAAATCGAAGTCGGTATTTGTTTCATTTGGGCAGCTAGCGTGGAAGGCAATGGAAAACTGTAGTCCTCCCTATACTCGACAACGTAAACGCTTCCTTGAAAGCGTTGAAAGTGAGAAGAAGAAGAAGAAGAAGAAACTATCATCAAAGGTTAAGGTTAAGAAGGTTAAAGGAATTCGTCGTTATTACGGATCATCATCATCATCTGTTAAAGCTACTACTAGTACAGACAATCCTAAGCGAGGCCGCCGAATACTTCTTTCGTTGGATGAACAAAGAACAAAAGGCTAGGTATCTGAAGCAGGTCACGGAGTCTGATGTTAGTTTTTTCTTTCTTTGCTTTCAATTTGTTTGTTTTTTTTTTTTTTGTTTTTTTTCCATTCATAGCTCTGCACTTTGGAGTACTATATATGAACATATAGACTCGAGTATCTGCTTGTTGGTTTTTGTTGGAGTTTGTATTTTTATTTTATTTTTACAGGGCTTTGAAGTGGAAGACTTTAGAGATTTTATGGGTTACGGTGTGATTAGTCCAGTAGATGGTGACATCCAGCATGATATAGAGTTAATAAATTATTGCGATACTGCTTTGAAACACTACAAGAACAAGGTTTTCTAATTCTTTTAACTTATTTTTTCTTCTCACATAAAAACAAACAAACCGTTATGATAATATTGATAATAACAAACATTGATGGATGATGGGTACTGTAGGATGCGAAGAAGCTCAAGTTTTTTAGAATTGTGAAGGCAAACTATCTTGGAGGAAGATATTTTGAGTACTTCATTACCTTTGAGGCCAAGGACGCTGCTACTGGTGATGATGATGATCAGGTTAAAACCCTTCAAGCCAGAGTTGTCGCTGATTTTGTCAAAACCAAACCAGTCAAAGTGAAATTTTGTAGGCTAAAACCTACACCTACTCCTACTCCTACTCCTTAAGCAGGAAAAAAGGTAATTAAACTTACTACTACCATTAATTTATTAATCTGAAATGAAACAATTAAAGAATGTCTTGATCAGTCTTGACGAACTTTACATGCAAATTAAATATGAAAGTTATGTGAAGTTATACCCCTACTCCCTAGCTAGCAAGTAGTATTGCTGATCATATTAAAACAGTCTCTCTTTGAGTTTTAATACTGTATTATTCATGATACTCCATGTGATTGGTGCTAGGGGGAAGCAACCTTCCAATTTTTACATTTTATGAGATTTAAACGCACTCATACCATGGATGGATTTCCACTATATTATTATTGTGGCTTTTGGATTCTAATTGCTGCGTATACTTTCATAGTCCTATCTACCTATAAGAGCTTAGTGATTTTGAGTATCTTCACTGCTTTTCTACTCTTGTGCATTACAAAAATCCCTTTAATAAATAGTGCCTTGAAATTGGGACAACTTCCCAGTATTTAGTGGAGTATATTCTTCTCTTGGTGTACATGATACAATAGTTTATTAGTGTTTTGATATAAATAGTTGCTCACTGCCCCCTGCTTCTTGCGACTAGCCATCTATGTATGTATCACTACATGATGCATATTAATTACTTGTTAAGACTTTGAATCCTTGGTCTTATTTTTTTTAATTTGCTATTCCTGATCAAACTTCTAAAATGCTCAATAGCTATTGAATTCATTGGTTTGTCTAGAATAAAAATGTTGATCTGGATAACTCTCCAACAACAATATTCATGCTTGTGGGACCTAAATCAAAGGTTTAGATGGATATATTATACCTTTAGGCCCAGTTTGGTTCACTGGAAAGGAATTACAAAAAGGAAACTAATTCAAAGTAATCCAATTCGAGGGAAACTGATGCCAAATTAGTTCCATTATGGTGTTTGGATAAACCAATCGAATAATCTTGGAAACAACATTTATCTTCTTTAAATGGTAAGTTCATTTTAAAATAGTTGAAAAGCATGATAGGATTTTAATTACAAAAATGTTTATTTGTATTATATATATCATTGTATGATTTGCAAGACCAATAGTTTCAAAATTTAACAACCATTTAATAATTTGATTTGGTAATTTAAATTCAAACCATTAGCTAATTCAAATTTGCACACTATTGATTTGTTAAATAAGTGATATAAGGTTGTTTCCCAGAGAAAGGAATCTAAATACCACCTCAACATAAGGAATGAGTTTCCTTGTTTTTCTAAGAATCTATTTCTAGTTGGAAATAGATTCCGGGTCCATTAATCATACCAAACACACAAAAGTAATTCCAAGGAATGAGATTCCTTTTCTCGCTTACTTTCCAAGCAAACCAAACGGGGCCCTAATGTAACTTATCAGTTACCCCCCCACCAAAAAAAAAAAAAAAACCACAATATCTTTGATGTACATCTTTTTATAATCATCTAATATAACTTGTGAGTTAAAAAAACTTATCAAGGAAATAATTAAATAATTAAGTTGTGTTAAAAAAGTATGGGGGAGGAAATATGCTTTCTATGGTTTTATTTAGGAGTTAGTGTTGATATGTTGCAAACATTCATAGTACTATTATTCACCCGCCTTAACAGACAAATCAAATTAAGACGTTATTGTGAGACATTCATATGATCGTTTAGTGGTGATAGACATTCATACGAACATGAAAGGTGGAACTGCTTGATGTTCATACAAACTCTATACCATGCATATATGCGCATGAAATTTCGTAGTTTTGGGCTGACTGACGATTTGTTGTGCTGTCTCTGTTTCTACTGTAGTTTTCCCTAGTAGCCTTTCTATAATTATTGTGAGCGTGGAACTGAAACTCTATGTGATTCCCCAACTAAATAGGCTAGAAACCATGTGCTCCTCAATTGGTGTTTTATTAGATTCAGTGATACATTATATAATTGTGAAAGAAAGGAATTTTATGCTTAGGAAAAAAAGAAAAAAGTAGAAGATTTTTATGTTTATCCTGCTTCTCTTATGATTTTTGTTTTTTTTGTCCTTTTAATTTTTATTCGATGTTGTCATGATATTGTAATCATAAATGTCTGAGCTTTCATTCGGACATTGTTGTGAACCTTTAAACACTATTGGAAGAACCTCTTTATATATGTATCATTTTTAGTGTGTACTTTCTACTTGTTGCCATTCTTTTATATTATCCGTAATGCTAGGCACACAACACCAACCATAACACTAACCACAACACATGTTTTCAATGCATGTACTTTGTGCTGTGTGGATTTTTCACACAGGGCTCACACTATTTTGGGAAGCACAAGGTACATGCATTTAAAGCATAGTTGTGGTTGGTGTTGTGTGCCTGACATTATTTTTATTTTATTGTATGAACAAACCATGTTTTGTGTGAATGTTATTATAATGACCTTACCCAAGTATCATAAGTTTGAAATGGTAAACTAAAGATAAATTAGATATGCTGCATTTTGTGAGAGTGCGAACTGGCAAGGTGTAGGTGAATTGAGAATGCAACTATATGAGGGAAAGTGTAAGTAATAATCGTGTTTCTTACCCCCAATTGTCTTTGGCGATTGATTAGCAAATTTAGCATCTTTACTAGGTTTGCAAGGCCTGTTGATGTTCAATTGGAATATGCAAATGACTTCTTTTTTTTGCCCCCTATTTTTTTTTTGCAGGTTATAAAAGACTTTGAAGGTTGTTTTGTGGGATCAGTTGAAGGAGGTCACTAAAAGTATGTTCCATGTGTATTAAATGAAATGAAAGTACTTCTAGTTTGGATTTGTAAGACATTTCTAATGACAAGCCTTGCAAATGGGTTTGTGAGGCTCTTATTGATGTAGTTTATATATATGTAAGTGGAGTTTGTAGGACATTTCTGAAAACTATATGCATGTTAACAACTATTTAGGGTTCCTCTATTGTATTATGCCGTGCTTTCTCATAGTCGTGGTGGCTATGAAAGTTATCGTATCATCTACTACCCTTGAGGTTTAATTAGAGCTGCTACTACCACTCTCACTTGGGGCTGTTCGAATTTTCCGTCAACCTGAAAAACCCGACCCGACCATTCTATTATACATTTACTTATATATATGTACATACACACTTGGGAAAAACAAAACCCTAACCTCTCTGTCTCAGACCTCACATCGCAGCCTCTCTTTCCTGGCCTCTCTCTCTCTCTCTCTCCGTATGTTCCATTGAATTGAAGCCTTGATCAGTCAGTCGCAAACTCTCGCTCCCAAGTTCCATCAACACGAACATAGAGGCTAGTAAGTTTGGGGTGTTTTTTTTTTTTTCGCTAGAAAAGTTTGGGGTATTTTGATTCTTACAAATTTTGAGCAGATCCTTATGAGTGAAGAAGTCCATAGATCTGGTATTTTATTTATTTATTTATTTATTATTATTATTATTATTATTTTTTGCTGATTCTTATGTATTCTCTTTTTGTATAGATGTGTATCTGTCTCTCTCTATGTATGGATAGGTATATTATTGTATATCGTTCACGTTGATGATCAATGAATCTATTTTGGATGCTTTTTTTGGCGTCCCCAACATAACCATCGTCGGTGGGGGCCCCCTCAGCATACTCCCCCTCCGGGTAGTAGCCATCGTCACCAACTCTATCACCTGCATTTATGGGAATAGGGTAGTCTGGACAAGGAATGTCCAGGCATAAACACCATCAGCTTACTTCAACCGAGTGAATAGAAACTCCCACAATATCATAGGTATAAAGTAATTACTAGTTATGAACGATATATAGTAGTGATACTAATAATATCTTGCTCTTTTTATTCTGAACTTATCACTCGATTATTCTCGTCTTCAAACCCAAAGACCGGCTGTGCCGAACTCGACTAGCTACCCCGAACTGATTATATCATCATGACATACTAGTGTTCTTGTTCACTGCTTTTAAGAACCCTTACTATTCACCGCCTGTAAGAACTCTTGTGAACACTATACATCGCTCTCATATAACGACTAATCTATGGACGTACCATTACTCTTGTTCACCGCTTTTAAGAACTCGTACTGTTCGCCGCTTTTAAGAACGCTTGCGAGTACTGTACACCCATAGCTCCCACGATCCTGGTCAAATCCCTGTTACTCGCTTATCAGATTCAACCTGAGCAAATCATCTGCTCGACTAAACACAACACTTACTATCACACGACCCCTTACTAATATTCCAAACCCAAATACGTAATTCCTGATGATACTCATACGCATTATCGTACCCCATCATCCCTTGATCCAAAATATTGCATAATAGGAACATGGAACATCAATTAAACAACTAAGCATTATGAATGATAAACTTAAAGGAAACATCTATGTTTTGTTTGGTTTGATCGATTGAAGTCATCTCAATCAATTGAAGAAAGTGAAGTTCGATCGATCGAAGTATGCTCGACCGATTAAAGTGACGATCGCCTCGATCGATCGATTGAAGTCATTTCGATCGATTGAGACTTTAGTGCGTTCTATCGATTGAACCTAGTTCGATCGCTCGAACGTCGTCTTCCCCAGATTCTTGCAGTGAATGTCCAGAGCCTGTTAAGGTGTGTTTGGGTCCTTATTAAACGTCCAAAACTCATAAAACATTATAACTAAGCTACTGAGTGAGTTCGGGACTCCCCGAACGTCGTAAGTGCGTGTTTGGCAAAGTGCATGCTCCAAGCTCTCTCCAATGGCCTCCTCTCCCTTCTCTGCCACTGTCTCTGTTCTCTCTCTCTGTCCCTTCCTTGTCCTATTCTCTGTCTTTTCTCTCTATCTCCCCCTTCTCTGACTGAGTATATATTTATATATGATATATGTGTATGAGTATATTGATATATGTATGTATATGTGTGTATGTATATATATAAACACAAGCACACATTCTCTCTTTAATCCTCTTGATTCAGCAACCCAAATCCATAAGAAATACAAGTACATATAGGGAAAGGGTAGGTGCAAGATGGCATTCCAACGCACAAACTAAGATAAGGTTTGTAGTCACGTTCGATCGATTAAAGTGTTTTCGATCGATTGAGAGCAGATCGGCCAAGTTCGACCGATTGAGACTGATTTGATCGATTGAAGTGGAGACCACATCATAAATTCAGGTCGGTAAGGTTTCGATCACTTGAAAAGGTTCGATCGATTGAACATTGAATGCTCGATCGCTTGAGAGCGCTTTGATCGATTGAAAGTGAAACTTTAAGTATGGTCAAGGGTATAAGATATTCTATACAGGGAAAGATAGGCATAGAAATGGTGTCGGAATCGTGGTTGACAAAAACCTCAAGGATAAAGCTGTGACACTCACGAGGAAAGGAGACAGAATATTACTTATCAAACTGGTAGTTGGAGTGGATATAATTAATGTGATTAGTGCATACGCGCCCCAAGTAGGATTGGATGATCACACTAAAAGACAATTCTGGGATGAGTTGGACGCTTTAATGCAAGAAATACCGGGAGGAGAGAAGATAATTGTAGGTGGAGATTTTAATGGCCATGTAGGCAAAGATAGAACTGGATATGAGAGGGTGCATGGGGGGTATGGTTTTGGAGATCAGAATGAGGCAGGGGTGAGTATTTTAGATTTCGCCGTAGCATATGATCTTGTAGTAGCAAACACCTTTTTCAAAAAGAGGGAAGAACACTTGATAATCTTTAAGAGTGGATCTAATAGAAGCCAGATCGATTTGTTCCTTGTGAGAAAGACAGACCGCTTAGCATGTAAAGACTGTAAGGTCATCCCAGGAGAGAGTTTAACATCTCAACATAGACTTATTATTTTAGATATCCATATAAAAGGACAATGTCGTACTAGAAAAGACCCTATAAACCCGTGAACTAGGTGGTGGAACCTTAAAAGGCGAGAAACTAGCAATATTCCAAGTGAGAATGTACACAGAAGCACCTTGGAATTTGGAAGATGGAAACAATACTATGTGGGATAGAATTGCAGGGGGCATCACTAGAATATCGAAGAAGGTCCTCGGAGAGTCGAAGGGAAGAGGGTTAGCTTCTAAAGATACTTGGTGGTGGAATGAAGAGGTACAAGCTGCAGTAAAGACCAAAAAGGATTGCTTTAAGAAGTGGCAAAATAATAGAGGTGAGGAACACTTCAAAAGCTATAAATGTGCAAATAAGGAGGTTAAAAGGACAGTTAGAGTTGCTAAAATGGAAGCCTATGACGCCTTCTACATCAAACTAGACACTACACCAAACTAGACACTAGCGAGGGAGCAAAATGTATTTATAAGCTTGCTAAGTCGAGAGAAAGGAAAACAAGAGACATTAATCAGGTTAAGTGTATAAAAAGCGATGACTCTAGGGTATTAGTGAACGACGAAGAGATTAAGGAAAGGTGGAAGAGCTATTTTGAGAAGTTGCTGAATGAAAAACATATGGATAACACAATGGAAGAAGAAACTGGAAGTTACGATGAAACTAGAGAATACAGATTCTATCGGAGAATAAGGAAGTTTGAGGTGGAATTTGCTTTGAAGAAGATGAAACCCAACAAGGCCTTAGGACCAGATGGGATCCCCATTGAGGTTTGGAAATGCTTGGGAGATGTGGGGGCATCTTGGCTTACAAAAGTTTTTAATAGGATTTTAATGACTAGAAAAATGCCTGATGAGTGGAGGAAGAGCATCCTAGTGCCTATATATAAGAGTAAAGGAGATGTACAACAATGCAACAACTATAGAGGTATTAAGTTGATGAGCCATACTATGAAGCTATGGGAGAGAGTGATGGAGCATCGCTTAAGAGGCGCAACATCAGTGTCAGAAAATCAGTTTGGATTTATGCCTGGGAGATCAACTATGGAAGCAATTTTTTTACTTAAAAGACTAATGGAAAAGTATAGAGAGAAGAAAAACGATCTACATATGGTTTTTATTGATTTAGAGAAATCTTGTGATAGAGTGCCTAGAGATTTAATTTGGTGGGTGCTAGAGAAGAAAGGAGTGACCAAGGGTTATATTGACGTGGCAAATGATATGTATGATGAAGCGGTTACTACAATTAGATCACCAGCCGGAGAAACAAACGAATTCCCAATTATCGTAGGCCTGCACCAGGGGTCGGCCTTGAGCCCTTATTTGTTCGCCTTAATTATGGATGAATTGACTAGACACATTTAAGATGAGGTCCCATGGTGTATGTTGTTCGCAGATGATATTGACTTGGTTGATGAGACTAAAAAGGGACTCAACACTAAACTAGAAGCTTGGAGAGAAGCACTGGAGACTAAGGGGCTAAAAAGATAAGTAAGACGAAAACAGAATACATGGAATGTACTTTTGGCAACAGTGGAAGTAGAGACAACGAAGCAGTGAAGATCGAAGATCAGGAGATCCAAAGAGGGAACACTTTCGCTATCTAGGTTCAATGATCAATAAAGACGGAGAGATTGGTGATGACGTGACCCATAGAATTAAAGTGGGCTGGCTTAAGTGGAGGAGTGCTTCTGGAGTATTATGTAACCGTAGAATACTAGCAAAATTGAAAGGAAAATTTTATAGGACAGCTATTAGGCCAGCTATGCTCTACGGGACAGAGTGTTGGGCAACTAAGAAACAACACATTAGCAGAGTGAGTGTAGCAGAGATGAGGATGCTAAGATGGATGTGTGCTAAGACTAGGAAAGATAGAATTAGAAATGAGTACATCCAAGAGAGTGTAGGAGTGACACATATTGAGGATAAGTTGAGGGAGAATAGACTTAGATGGTTCGGCCATGTGCAACGAAGACCTGTAGATGCACTTGTGCGAAAGAGTAATAAGATTGTAGTGCCTGGAATGGTTAGAGGGAGAGGCAGACCTAGACTGACTTGGGAATATGTAGTGCAACAAGATATGAATATATATAATTTAAATGAATATATAACTCTTGATCGTGCAGAATGGAGAAAAATGATTCATACAGCTGACCCCAATTGATTGGGACACAAGGCTTGGTTTGGTTTGGTTTGTTTGAGTGGTCTTGTTGTTGAATCCAAAACTTTGAAAAAATGGTCCTCTTCACAATACCTTTGTGTTGAGGTGAGTTTTGCTTTGATTGGTTCAATGAAGACCATTATCTCATTTCCATTCTAAGTAAGCATTGAGCCTGAAATTATTCGGAAAATGAAAGTTTACTTTTCTACAGGTTTTTCTAAGATGAAGTTTGTATTAAACAAAAGTAAAATCATTGGATTTTTCATTAATAGTATTTTTATATGGATTATCACTGAATAATGTAGCTTTAAGTATCAAGCAGGCTTCTCTTCAGGGTAAACCCTTTTGTTTTTTTTTTCAATTTTTTATTTTTATTATAATTTTTTTAATATTTTTTTATGGAAATCTTCATGTGATCAGCTACAAGTTTCTTTGAATTAAATCAAAGAAATTAATTAACATTGTTAGAGAAAGCCCCTTTTGATTTCTCTCAAATTTATATTTTGTTTGCTAACAAGCTAAATAGGGCTTTAATCGATTTGCTTATGCTGGTAGACCTCCAATTTTGTTTTTTTACCTCATCTCTGATGCACACAACCTAGACACTTGTCCTACCCGTGTGGGTTAGTTTATATTTGCTAGCTTGCGAAAACTTGATTTGTGGCGTCTTTAACGTTTTGTTGATCTTCCAAAAAGATAAAAACTTTGGGTTTAAATGTGAGAAAAGGCCGAATATACACTTCTGGGTTGTGAGATAATGGCGAAATAGATTGTTGCAAACTATGTTACACGTACTCTTCAAAGTGTCCGAAGGACACGGATATGATTGCCATATCTGACACGGGTACTTTGCCTTTCTTGGTTGAAAATTACACTAAATTACACTAGAAGAATCCTACCCAAGTGTCATACCAATGTCCGCAAAGAGTCGTGTCGACACGGGTACTTCTCGTATTTAGAAGAGTCCATGTTACATAGGTTGCAAATATGAAGTGCATGTAATGAAGCACTTTCAGTTTGTAGGGGTGTCCTACTGTTTCTGATAATTTGTAGATACTTGCTAAATACATTGTGCACAAATTTTCAAATAATACCAAGCACTAGAATTTTTTTTCTACACTATGATTTTATCCTTGGCCAAACGTTGGAAAGCATAAAGAAAAAATTATTTACATGAGTATGTTTTACAAGCAAAATATTTTCCGGTGTCAAAAATTTTACATCGAAGCAAAAGGTGTGATTATATGGCATTTTGTAGCCTTGGCAAATACATAGGTAGCTGCTGCAAAATGCTGACTTTTGTGGTTCAATGCCATATTTTCCTGAGAATTTTTGGAGCCCTGCTTAATTGTGTCGTTGGAGTTTATGTTGATTACCATTCCGGGCATTTTTCCCGCTGGAAGTTGGAGCAACAAGTTGCTTCCAGACATTTCAATATTTATTTATCTAGGTGATAATTTTTTTTTGGTGGGTAATGACGGGATCCCTTGTGAGTGGCTTGCGCCTCGAGTGGGTAAACCCAAGCTTGTTTATGAATATTAGTTTTGTTCCCTACGATGTACCCATAAACACGTGTTTTCTTTGCTCATTCAACCATTGTCTGGAACCTCCACGTGAGAAATGGTTGTTACTTCCAGTTTAAGTAGCTTTGTTATGTATGTTGCATTAGGAATTACACACTAAAAAAAAAAAAATGGAAATCTTGGATGTATTTGTGTACAATATTTGGAAAGCGCGACATCAATCATCAAAATACCCTAAAGAAAGAACATACAATGCTATCGTGGTTTCAAATTACAATACAATATCCTCTTGTAGCCTTTGGACCAGGTTCCAATTCGCCTAAATTGTTGCCATCTTTATTTTGCTTGAATGAACTGAATTGATTGCAATGTCGTTACTTAATTAAGTTCGGATACTTCATGTTGCTGCTATACATTATGATGTGTTGTGTTCTTAAGTAGTTAGTTGATATTTATATATTACTAAAAAAAATCAATAGGTGGGTATTGGTTTTGACAAACAAGGTGAATGCAAGGGTGGAAATTCAGAATAATGTGGAAAATTATAGGGTTTTCTGCTCCTATTGATAAAATTCTCACTTTGTGTACTCTTCGGTTGTTGATCTTTATATATATATATATATATCTCTATATATATCTCAAATGTTGCATATCAATTTAGTTTGGAAAAAACATGTTCTCTTATGTGAATTAGGTTTCTCTAAAAATGCAGTAATCTTATTTGTGTACTAATAGTTGGTTGTTTGTCTTCTTTTTCGTGATCCTGTGCAGCAGTGTTTTTTCGAGGGGCCTTGCACATTAGCGGTTAGCATTTTTAATCCTTAAATATAATAGTTAGGCTAATGTCATGTATGCATGTGACTGTGTTCTGTCTTTCTTTATTTGGATTTTACTTTTTGGTGTATTCTGTCAACATCTTAAATAAAATACAAGTTTTTCAATGTGGCAGTGCATATATGGAAAACAAGTGTGCATGGGATGGCGGCTTCGAATTGACCGCTCATCTTTATTGTCTTCTACTAGAATTTGCCATGGCATTTCACTATTCGAGTGTTGCAATATGCCATGGCATTTTTCTCCTTCCTCTTATGCACTATAGTATATTTTACAAGGGATATGAAATTGTTCTCCGTAAAGCTTTTATTTCGAAAAAAAAGGAGCGTAGGTGAGTACAGTTAGGAAAGCCACTTTGATTATTATAAAAGGAAAATTTATACTTGGGGCATGTTCAGCAAAATTCTTTTATAAAACAAATCTAGAGAACTTATCAAATAGCATAGAAGACAAGTATTTTTGGGTTTGTATTCGATTGTTTCTGGTTAATGTGGGTTCATCATTTCCTAATGGGTAACTCAAAAGTTTTTTAGCCGGGAACTTTTCCAAGCTAAGAATTGGCAAGTACTCACTCTTTCTGGCTAAATTTGTGAATTTACTGTTGGTTTTTCTTTCTTTCCAAAGTTCTTGTTAGATCAACCATTTAATGAACAAAGTTTTGATTTTTTTTAATTTCCCTTAGTTGCATTGTTTTTGGGTAATGAGTAAAATGTAAATAGAACAGGAACACTTATTTTTGCATGATGGTTTTAATGGTGCTTGCAACTTTGTCTGTCCATCTATGTTTGCATAATACATGCGCCAAAAAAACATAAAGGGAGTTCAGAACTTTCTCTAGACAAACTTCCTTTTGTGGACATATATCTATTGTTGGATTCTACCCAAACCAAAAAAAAAAAAAAACCTTCAGTGTCTGACATTTGTATACTTGTGAGTTATTGTTTTTGTGTTTGCCTTTGAATATAGCATATGATAACCCTATAGTCGTAGAAATCGTGGAAAATCGTTGGTGGAATTTTCATGCTCTACAAACCGATTGTTTGGATTTTGAAAAACTGAAAATTTTGTATCTTTCTTCATCATTTCTCTGTCTTGGGGTTCTCTAAAAAAAACTTACTTGGAAGGTGGTGGTGGTGGTTCACAGTGGTGCACGATGGTGGTGGTGGTGCTGGATCACGGTGGTGCACGAAGGTAGTGGTGGCGGCTCGCAATGGTGGTGGTGGTGGCTCGCAGTCGTGCGCGATGGTGGGAGTGGCCCGTGAAGGTGGTGGTGGCGGCGAAGGCCATGGCAGGGAGGAGGGAGGAAGTTTTGGAGAGAGAAGAGAGTGAAAAGGTGGATCGATGGTGGTAACGGTGGTGGTGGCGGTGGATCGGTGACGGTGAGGAGAGAGATCTTAGAGAGAGAGGGATTGAGAGAGCAGATCTATTCAGAGAGAGAGAGAGAGAGAGAACAGATTCTGATCTCTTTTTTTTTTCTCCATTATTGGGGTGTTTTAGGAAGAAAAAATGTTAGATTTATATCTCTAAGGATGTAGCAAAATAAAAGATTTAAAATCAGAAACTTTTTAACAAACTAAGCAAACAATTGGACTCTAAACTCTTGAATGTTAGTTGTAGGGATTTCCACTAATTTTCCCTAATTGTTGTGAATCTTGTGATGATTTTATTATTTCAATTAATGTTTTGGACATATTGGTTTTTAGGTGTTAATTTAGTCCTTCAAATTAGTTTGTGAGAAAATAAAACAAATTTAGACAATTTTGTTTTTTGTGTTCCTGAAACACACACACACACACACTCACCCCCCATCACAAAAAAATAAAAATAAAAAATCACCGTAGTAGGGCTGTATACGAGCTGAACCGCTCAACAAGGGCTCGAGGCTCGGCTCGGCCCGACTCATTTAATAAACGAGCCAAGCTTGAGCACACATGGAAGGTCGTGAACACGTTTGATGAAGGCTCGTTAGTAGGCTCGTGAAAGCTCGTTAATAGGCTCGTGGAAAAGCTCGTATGTATATGTATTAATATTAATTATAAATATATAATATACAATACTATACTTCTCAAATTTTGAATCCCAAATACTTCCCGAATATTCTCATAAAAAAAATTCTTCCCAAATACATATAAAAGTGTTATGTACTGTCTCGCTCGGCTCGTTACAATGGGACAAGGTGATCTCAATGTTACACGTATTTGGAAAAGAAGCATTTGGGATGCAAAGTAGCTAGTTAACAAACATTGATATATTAAAATTAACCTAAATTGTTAAAATTGTACCGTATCTTATTAAAGAGTAATGTTACGTTTCCCAATTTTTGGATCCCAAATATTTTTCAAATACATGTGGCAAAATAGCTAGTTAACAAATGTTACTAATTTTTACAAAGTATTTCACAACTTGATCAAATGTTGGACAATTGAGTGTGTTACACGTGTTGCATATATGACGCCTTAGTTTTGAATCTTTTGATTAACATTGAGCAATGCTTTGATCCCACATCGGATGTGAATGAATTGGGTGAGGGAGAAGCAAGCTATAAATGGAACCTTGCTCCTTCGTAAAAGATAAATTGGGCTTCAGCTTTTGCTTTGGCCGATTGAGCTAGAACTTGGGTTCAGCTTTTGTTTGGGCCAATTGAGCTAGATCAGAGCTTGGGCTTGAGCTTTTTGCTTGGGCCGATTGGGCTTGAGCTTTTGCCAACCAAGCTTCGAGCTTGTTTGAATCAAAAGTTTAATTGAGCCGAGCTCTGTATTTTTTATTGAGCCAAGCTCGAGTTGGCTCATTTAAGAGTTTGGCGAGCTCGAGCCGAGCTTTGGCAAGGTGTTAATCGTCCGAGCCGAGCCTTAAAGGCTCGGCTCATATGCACCCCTAGGACCTCAGCTAAGTCGTATTGCTTTCTTAGCTTTGTAATTGGAGTATTTAGGCTTAGTTTGGCCCCCACGTGGCTTTTTAAAAGGAGTTTATGAAATTTATTACTAAGTTGTTCGATAATTTTATACAAGTGACACACTACTCTTCAAAAAAAAATCATGAAACCAAAAAGCAACCTTGAGCTTTTAAAAGCTCCATTCTAGAGCTTTTAAAAGCTCCCCCCAAAAAGGCCCTAAGTTCAATTTTTGCAAAGCTCATAAACTAGTTACCAAATGAATTAACATGAAATTGTGCTTTAAAAAAGGAGAAGCACCAAAATGGGGGCCAAGCTAAGCCTTTAGTAAGAATTAGGCATACTTGTATTTATTTTTTATTTTTTTATGGTACATGTATAAAATTACTCTACTGAATAGAGAGAGAGAAGAAAAGGATAGAGGGAGATATAGAAATGGAGATTCAATCATGATAGAGTAAGAATATTGGCCTTAAAGGCGGAGGAGGATGGTGCTAGGTAGATTTCCATCTGAAACTTAAAAGCAGTAGCTAGTAGGATTTGCTTTCTCAGGAAAAAAGGTAAGAATTGTATAAAATAATATATATATATATATATATATAGGAGATAAGTTGAAAATGAAGATAATATGAATGAATGGAAGAAGTCATTCGGTGTGACCTTTCCTTTCCTAATGTTCGTATGGTGGGTGGTCTGAGTGATAAAGAGATCAACCAAACTTATGTGAAGGTATCCCTGAAATTTAGTATTCGAAGTTACATCAACTTAGAATATGCAAACTTTAATATTTTGCTGTGGCATTTTGTTTAGTGTCTGAGTTGAGATTAAATCTTATTGGGTTTATTTGAGTGTTTTGTTTCCTCAGCTGATTATTTAGGGCTCGCATGGTAACATTGTGGTTTTTGGTTTTCAGTTTTGGTTTTCATTTTTTGTATTGGTTTTCATTTTTTGTATTGATGCCTTTGGTTTTCATTTTTTGTATTGATGCCTATGAAAACCAAAACTGAAAACCAAAAACCACAACGTTACCATGCGAGCTTTTAGATTTTGATCTCCGCCTTGGTTTCATTAGAATTTGGTAGACGGTGATTCTTTACTATTGATGAAAATCCGTTATTCGCAGTCAATGGGATTTATTGATGTCTTAAATATTTTTGGTTGGCTGTCAGTTGGCATTTGCATTAAATTTATCGCACATAGTGTTTTTTTTCTTCCTGAAGATGTAATTATCATTTATCACTGTTCTCTTTCAGGTGTTAAGTCAAGTGCCATATTTCAGGCTCTCTGGTGGATGCAACCACATATTCCTCTTCCCAAGGTACAATTATATAGTTTTGATCTTTTGTTTACTTAATAGCCTTGACATGATATATCATCTTGAATCCACATGAAATGATGAAGATATTGTAGGTTGCCATTGATAGATATACGTTTTGAAACTATTAAGAGGACAGCGTATGATGAATTTCAGTCTGGTCTAAGGACCCTTTCCTCTTTATGTTTTTCCTGTTGGACACTTGATGCAAACATGTCTCTGAACATCATTGAGTGTCCATTCTCATTGTAAACTATGTTTATCTAACTCTAATGGAAAAAAGAGAGAGACTTTATAAATTGCGGTTTTGTCTTGTGCTTTATGAGAGAGCAGTCTTAACTAAGTAATTATATTTTTTAGCAATTGCCCCATGCGTTGTTCTAGGGTTACTGAACCATTACATATACTGGGTTTGGTAAGAGGACCTGGAAAACTAAAATTTACGTTGTGATTGATCTTGTAGATTTCTTGGGCTTCTAAAATTCCATCCTCGTGATTGAGCGATACATACATACATGCATACATATATTTATATATATGTATACTAGCCTTAGACCACGTGCTTTGCACGTGGTTAGTGCACAAGAGGATAGATTTTAACTGGTCAAACACTTGGCTCGTACAAATAATTTAAGATAAATTACAGTAACAACCCCTCAACTATGATTCTTTTTCAAACACCCTCCTAACTATAAAACTCGACAACTTGACCCTCTCAACTATCACATTTTTTCACTGACACTCGGTCCGTTAAAATTCCATCCAAAACTATCGTTTTTGTACAATGTGAGCAACATATGATATAAAATATTAACAACTTGATATTAATATATCTTTCCATTGAGTCGTTGGAAATTTTAAGACAAAATTATCCTTGTTGCATACATAATTGCCCTTTGATGTACGTAAAATTTTAGGCAATCTTGTTCTAAAATGTTCAATGATTCAAAGAAGAGTCAAAATGTCATGTTGTTAACACTTTTATATAATGTATTGGTACATGATACAAAACAATTCGTTTTTTTGGATAAAACTTATCTGAAGGGTGTTAACGTTAGTGGAAATTTGTTATAGTTGTGGGGGTAAATTTGTTGAGTTTTATAGTTGAGGGGTTTTTTTTTTTGAAAAAAGGTCATAGTTGAAGGGGTATTAGCATAATTTATCCAACAACTTATTAACATCTTTTTAAAATGTGTTAAAAACAAAGTTGCTAAATCGCTATGATTTCTCTCAAAACAGACCCTCACGTGGATTAAATGTTAAATTTAGCCACATATAGGATAGTTTTAAGTGTCAAAATTAATCCCACACAGGCTGTTAACTCCAAAATTAACCCCTAAAATGGATTAAGTGCTAAAAATTAGCCCGATACAGGTGGGAGAAATAACAGCATTATACCCACATAGGTGGTTAGCCTCAAAATTAATCGCACAACGGTGGTTAAATGTCAATACTTTTGGCCAATTTTAAAATTTTCATCAATTTTGAGGGAAATCTTAACTGTTTGACTTTAGACTGAAACCACATGGGGTTAAATGTTCACTTTGAAGCACAGGGGAGTAAAATAAAAAGGGGCCTAATCACATGGTGTAAAAGGTAATTAACCCATATTATTAACCTTATATAGGATTGACGACCTTTGCTTCAGTCACAACTACCAGGGTTAAGGTAATGTTTGATAACCCAATCAAATGTTGAAGAGAATTGCCGGTACATATTTTTTCAGTGCGATTGATAATGTATAGGGACTCGCCACTTAACATTGAGAAAGAGGTTTTTATTAGCAAAAGAGAGGAACAACGAAGGTTTTCAAAGGTACAATTCATCCATAAAATCTCCCAGACTAGGTAATAATTCATGCTCAATACGGGTAAAATTATGAAGGTAAGAATACAATATTGAACACGAATCATACCCCCCAACTAGCATGTTGCTAGTTTCTTAGCAACAAAGCTAAAAACTAAGAGATTCAAGAATAACCTTACACCATTGCTCCCGAGAGAACCCATTCGTGGGATTCACGCTTGAGGTGGCGAAAGTCGCACGGTCCGAGAGCATGTCCCAATCAAGGTCTTGGTGACCATACATGGAAGAATGTGGTGAAGTTGAAGGGGAGAGATTATTCAGGTATGGATTGGTTTGAGAAGACGAGGGTCGCCAAAAAGAACCACTAGCGCTACCACTAGAGCTAGAACTAGCGTTATTAGGATTAGCAAAGGGATTGTTCATATCTTCATTGCTTTGATTTGACATGGTAGCGGCTTACCAGTTTTCAAGTGAAGGCTACTCCTTCAATGACAACCAATAAAACAGAAAACAAGATTAAAACCAAAAGCACAATAATTAGAAACTAAGCGACTGAAGGTTGTTGCCAATGCCAATCCCCAGCAACGGCGCCATTTTGATGTTGTCAAAATCAAGTTCTTATTTAACCCTATTAAAAATGTAGTATTTGGAAGTAGGGTGTCGAGTCCATTGGGATTGATACAAGAACAACGTTTGGGAAGTTTAGAAACTAATTATAATGCTAAAAGAAAGAAATAAGAAAAGATGATAAAGAAAAGGGAAAAAAATAGACTTTGCATCTTTGGGGTGTTTGTTTGATTTTTAGAGGATAAAAAGGAAAACTAATCTAAATAAGCAATAGGTTGGGATCATTCCCCCCATCTTGGGTCACAACAAGGTGAAATGGACTAATATTTGAAGCACATCCTAAGGTAACATTTTATTATGGCATATTATCAAACACAAGGAGTGCATCTATGTGATAGATAAAAGGAACTTTGCGATTTCCATAGAAACGGATTTGAAACTAACGTTTGACTATCAAGGATGTATGACATACAAGATGAAGCCTCCATGGCTTCTAATCCGAATGATTTGTCCACCCTACACTAACTAATCTACTTGGTGGATAAATCACCTATGAAGCTTTCAAAATGTAGTATTTAAAACCCAAGAGTTTGAACAATCAAGATGCTTGACATCAAAGATGAAGACTCCAAGTTTTAAATCACACATACAACATTTATCAAACACATGGAGTGCAAAACAAGGTTAGGTAATATTCCATATGAAATACATAGGGTCGGATACAAAGTCTAAGCTTTGACAATAAAAAATGCAATACAAATAAGATGAAGTCCTTAGTTTTGAATCCTACACAAATAACCCTAGAAATGCTACAACATTAAATCCAAGAGCTCATAATCCACAACCTAAGTAAATCTAACTAATAAAGAAAAACATAGCAATATCATCAAAGGAAAAGAGATAGAAGATGTACCTAGCCATTAAAACTTCAATTGATTGCTTCAAGTTTACAAAAATCGAGAAGAAATGGAAGGGAACCCAAGTGGGTTCCAAAATGAGAGCGAAGAACCTTAAAAACTAACTTAAGATCTCCCTTAAAATAAAACAATCTTTTCCTATTTATACAAAAACCACAAGAATGGCAAACTTGTAATTAAAAAGGGGGAAAAACTACAGGTGCGGATCGATCCCAGGCAGAACGCCGGATCGATCCGCTATTCAAAAACGCTAGCAGAATCTTCGTCCAAAATCGTGGATCGATCCACGTGTAAAAGTCGGATCGATCTGACTTTGCGAGAAGACGTCTCCAGGTCCTAGGGAAGCAGCGGATCGATCCGCCTTTGCGCCCGGATCGATCTGGTCTTGCTGAATGGTGATTCCTGCCCTTTTCATGAGGTGAGAACCAAAATACTTAGTTCCAACATCAACCAAGCTCCCAAAATCTACAAGAAATAGATTTTATTAAAAAAAAGTGAACAACAAAAAAAACAACAAAAGTACAATTTATCCTTTAAATCTCCCAGTATAAGTGATAATTTGTGTCCAATAAGGGTAAAATCATGAAGTTAAGAGTGCAATATTGGACACGAATCAGCTCTCCTAACCAACATATCCATGTCTGATGTGGAAGTGAACTTTGAAAATGATTCATAATCTTCCTCTTTGGTACCTCTCTCTTGTTTATTTTTTCGAGATAAGGTGCACAGATCCTTTTGGCGGGTTAAAAGAATGAATTCTACAATACCACCACACAGTGATGCTTAACACTCTCAATATAGATGGTGTAAACATCCTTCAAGGATCTCATCATAAAACATAACAGGCACTTGTAAATTTGAATGGCTTCGAATCCTAAATTTAATCGTTAATTTATTTAAGCTACTTCCTGACACGTGTAAATTATGAAACTTGACAGACCTATAGTAAACATAATTTAGGACGATTTTTGTGTTGGGATCGAATGATAGAAATGCCATCTACTGTGATGAAATTGTAAAATTTGTAATCTTAAGTTTCTTAGGCGTGAAAAGATAATATTTATGTACAACTCTATCTTTTTCTCATATTTAGAATGCATTAGCTATGTATTTGTAGGATGGTGGGCCTACTAACATTTTTACAGGGTTGGCTCACTATGTGATCAGATGGTAAGAATTTATTATTGGTTATCCGGGTTTGGAACGTTTGCCACCAGATTGAGGGACTGTCTTTTTGTCCTGATATGTGAGTAGAACTACTATTCTGAACCATTGGTTTGTTTTGTACAGTTATTTATGTGTTTGGAAGTCTATGGGATGCAATGGATCCCTAAGGTTGTTTTTCTGTTTTTGGTTAACTCATACCAGCATTTTATATACTGACCCGGGTGAGTAATGCATTCGGGGCATTTCTATATGAAATGTAGTCGAATGTATGTGCAAGTTTAGTAATGGAGGAGATTTTCTGTGGAGCTTCTCTGTGTGTGAAGAGATTATTGTTGTACTGTTTCTTAGCAGAGTTGTATTAATTTTCTTGATATACTTGATTTTTATATCTGGCAATGTGAGCCATTTTTATAATATTGTAGTTTGGATTGTATTATTGTGATCGGGAACAGTGTAGTGGCTGTTGACCAAAGGATATCTAGAATTTATTTTCTGTATGTTGAACTCTGTACGGAAATTTTATTTAATGAAAATGGTGTTTCTTTTGTAATTTGAAAAGGGAATAATTTTTGCAATGGAACACTAGTTCTTTTATAATGAAACTGATTGCATTGGGAATACAGGATTAATAATGAGTTTTCTTTAAAAAATAAGATCACGTGTTCTTATTCAATGAGTATTCAATACTATTTTCAATATGATTATTTGTTAACCTGTGTGAGGGTGTCATCCTTGGGGTTTTGACAATTCAATATTAGTCCAAATACATGCTCTGGATCGAATATTTAGTTATCCTAAAATCAGGGTGTGACAATTTGTTTGGCATTTGGATCGTCCAATATCTCTCACACATGACTATTAGTCCTTTTTACTTAAATAAACTTTATAAAAGGAATTATTTAATTTCAAGGGAGTGTGGTATTGATAGTCTTGAAATTACACAATTAAAATAGATTAATTGTTCAATCCACAGCAACGCATTCAAACACGGCGTTGGAATATATTATAGTTTTGGACGTCCAACTATAAGTAATCCAGTTAAAGGGTCTCACCCGTAAAATAGTTACCCATGATAAGGTCTATTACTAGAGTAATGCTAGGCACACTTTGAAATTCACATTGAATTTGACATCTTATGCTTTGAATACATGTACCTTGTGCTGGTGAATTTTTCACACTTTTCTGTGCACCACTTACACAGCACATGATACATGCATTTAAAGTTGAGTGTCAAATTTAGTGTGGATTTCAAAGTGTGCTTAACATTACTCCTATCACTATGCACAGTCTCCCACAATTATAGGCAAAAACTTCTAATGTGGCAAACCACTATTGGGTTCTGTAAAAGATCACTAGTATGGATCATCTGTCTAGAATTTTATCTCATATATAATAACCTACACACAATCTGACTTAGCCATCCCTTAAAACGTACGTTGGTTCTGAACCTATGGCTCACCACTCTTCTTCCCATTTCTCTATCAACTCCACTCTCTCTCTCTCTCTCTCTCTCTCTCTTCTAACTTGCGCACTTGTATATTATATCTATATAATAACAATATAACATTTTATATATATACACATAGTACACCAGTTTGCACACATGCATTAAATGCTTCAGACCAAAAAATAATAATTAAAACTCATGCATTAAAAGCTCTCAATGAATCTTCACAGCCTCTCTCTCTCTCTCTTGATTTACACACAACCCCATATGCACCACCTTCTTCCTCTTTGTCCCATGCCCAGAAGGGCCAGAACCCTTTCCCCTCCTCTCACCTCGACACTCATCACCCAAACTTAGGATAATTCAAACTTCCCCAACTAATCCCTCCTCTCTAATATCTCCCCCTCTCTTTTCAAGCTCTCTGTATCCCCCTCTCTTTCCTCTCAACTTCTGGTACTCTCTCTCTCTCTCTGCCCTCCCCACAACCACCACCCTTTCGGACTCCACCACTACTTCCTCAGCTGGCCACCATCACCATCACCTTCACCACTAGGTCCACTACCTAGAGAAGCCATAACCCTAAGAGTATTTACTATTTTCGAAAATAGTTTTTGAGTAAAAACACTAACCTATTAGATCTTAAACATAATTTTTTTGAAACCTCATCCCTATTATGTCTTAACAATCATAGACCTTTTTTATTTCTTTCCAAAAACAAATCCCTATGGGGGGGGGGGGGGGGGGGGGGGGGGGGGGGGGGGGGGGGTTTAAAACACTAACCTTCCTAGAAACTGCGGCATTTTTTCCCCTTTTTTTTTGGAAAAAAAGATCTTTGGTCTCTCTTTTTCTGGGGTTTAAATCTATTTTAAAAGGCGTATTTTTTTTTTTTTTTGGGGGGGGGGGGGGGGGGGGGGA
The DNA here is from genome assembly GCA_033977485.1 of Hydrangea macrophylla. Taxonomy (NCBI): domain Eukaryota; kingdom Viridiplantae; phylum Streptophyta; class Magnoliopsida; order Cornales; family Hydrangeaceae; genus Hydrangea; species Hydrangea macrophylla. The sequence goes on along the minus strand of CM066984.1, from coordinate 128,966,170 downwards.
CCTAAACCCTCTTTTAAAACCATTTTTTAAAAGTCCTTTAGTCTCTCATGTTTTTGGGTTTTTACTTTAAAAAATAGTTTTTTTATTATAAAAATAATGGCCCTTTTTTTTTTTGAAACCCCCAAAAAAACATTTTTGAAATTAAACAGTTTTTTGCTTTTTACTTTTTTTTTTAGTATAATTTTTTTAAACCCCAACTCTTTTAAAACCATTTTTTAAAAGTCCTTTAGTCTCTCATGTTTTTGGGTTTTTACTATAAAAAAATAGTTTTTTTATTATAAAAATAATGGCCCTTTTTTTTTTTGAAACCCCCAAAAAAACATTTTTGAAATTAAACAGTTTTTTGCTTTTTACTTTTTTTTTAGTATAATTTTTTTAAACCCCAACCCTATTAGTATATCTTAACAATCACAGACTTTTTTTTTAATTTTTCAAAACCAATCCCTATGATGGTGTTTTTTTTTTTTTTTTTTGGTTTCAAAATTGGTTTTTGAACCAAAAAAAAAAACCCTTTTCGAAAACAGTTCTTGAGTTTTTAGTATTTTTTACTATAAATTTTTTTTTTGAAACCCAACCCTATTATATCTTAACATTTTTTTTTAAAACCCCAACCATATTATTTCTTAACAATCATAGACTTTTCTTTTCTTTTATTGTTTTAAAAAACCAATCCCTATGTTAGAAGTTTTGATTTTATTTTATTTTATTTATTGGGGAAGGGGGGGGGGGGGGGGGGGGGGGGGGGGGGGGGGGGGGTTGTGTGTGTGTGTGTTAAAATCACTAGCCTTCCTAGAAATTACTGCAGTATTTTAAATTTTTTTGAATTGCCATTTTTTTTAAAAAAAAAGGACCTTTGGTCTCTCTTTTTCTTGGGGTTAAATCTATTCTAAAAAGTATATATATATATATATATATATATTTTTTTTTTGGGGGGGGGGGGGGGGGGGGGGTTGGGTTTTGCAGATTTAATAACCTAAACCCTTATTATACATATTTTAAAGCCTAACCATTTTTATAACCTAAACCCTCTTTTGAAAACCAGATAAGATGGGAACATATTTTCGATCGATTGAGACTGATTCGATCGATTGAAGTGGGGACCACGTCATAAATTCAGGTCGGTAGAGTTTCGATCGCTTGAAAGAGGTTCGATCGAATTGAACATTGAAACGCTCGATCGCTTGAGAGCACTTCGATCGATTGAAAGTGAAAATTCAAGTATGGTCAAGGGAAAATACAGAATGTTATGTATTATTATACACATCCAAAAATACAGGATATTATAGTCTGTCCAGCATGGGCCCCAACAGGCATCATCGTCTCCTTCCCTTTATCCTGAATATTACCGTCAAAATCCAAATCACCAACCGGTGGCGGCGCAACAGTTGGAATTTTTTAACTGGGCAGGAGGGTTTCTTTATGGCCAATGCATCCACAATGAAAACAAAAGGCGTGAATATACTCATTTTCCACTGAACAATCTGGTCCCCAATGATGAATTGGGGAATGAGGGGTTTCCGGAGATCAATTTCAAGGCAGATGCGAGCATACTTTCCTCTAATTGAAGAGGCTGTGTGAATATCCGTTTTAATAGGTGTACCCTTACCTATTGCAAACAGAGCTTTCTCCGTGAAGTACTCAATAGGGAGCTGAGTTAATCGAGCCCAAACTGTGGTCCTACAGTCTTGCACCTCTGATGGTTTGAAGTCCGGATACCACTTTCTCACAATCAAGTAATGGTTCATGATTATCCATGGACCCCCTTGAAAAACTTTCCAATAGTCAGAAATCATATCGAATTTAACCAAGTAGTATCCATTATCTAGATCCACCAATTCAAAATCCCCTTGTAAATACCAACTTCGTCTAGCTCGATTTTGGAGGGTTTTGAATCCAATGGGTCTACCCAATAATTTGACTAAGAGACTATCCCTCCATGGATCCGTAATTTTGGACAGGAAGGTAGGTGGGAAATTGACTCTAGGGCACAGCGGGTAACCTTTCTCAGGTTCGGTCTGATTTTCTAACTCATGCGTATCTTCCTCACATTTGACAGCAAGATGTGACTCTCCACATTAAAAGCATGTCCTTGACTCCACCAAGCACTTGGGAATACGATTTGGGTTTCGGATTTTTACTCTGGTGATCCTCCTCATGAATCTTATGAGAGTTGTCTGAAAGAACTAGCCCATTTCCTTCGCCTAGGGTTTTTATTGGCACTCTCATCAAGCATTTGATGATCATTAACACAGTAGGGGTGATTGTTCTTGATTTTTCTGATGCTCAGTTGGAGATGATCATTCTCCTCCGGTGAACGCTCCGTCAGGTGGGAACTAGCCGTTGCGCCCTTTTTATTTTTATTTTTAAGAGTAATGCTATGCTTCTCAAATCTAAATCCCAAATTCACATCCCAAATGATGTGGTGGTGGACCCGCTGTATTTTGAATGAAGTTGAAATTGTTCCATCATTATCACTACAAGAAAAATGGCTTTTGGCGACGGTCAAAAACCGTGGCCAAAAGAAGAAAAAACCGTGGGTAAGAGTATTAACGACGGTTCTACCACGGTTTTTCCAACCGTGGTCGATGCCCCCGTGGTTAATGCTGGCCACGGTTGGGAAACCGTCGGCAATAGCTTTGGCCACGGTTTCTTAACCGTCGGTAATGTCTTTGGCCACGGTTCCTTAACCTTCGGCAAAAATAGTTTTAGTTGTCTAATTTGTACTTTAATCAACATTTGTCGCGACGTGGCCAAAGGCATTAGCAATTACCCACGGTTGTGGAACTGTCAGGAACTAGAAACTAATAAATACAAATTCCATTTGATATGCTTACAGTAATTACCACCATTCAAATTCCAATTAAATACAAGTACAAATAAATTTAAGCACACTTAAAACAACTAGAAACAATGCCCAAGCACAAATTAGTACAAAAAATTTGAATATTCAATCAAATATTTTCATCATACATTCTTGAATGATAATATCCACAATCTCCTCAAACCATTACATAAAAAGAGTGTAATATCAAAGAGTTTCTCCTTGAGTTTGCAAAAATTGAAAAACCAAAAATAAAATATTTAAATGCTAGCTAGCTCTCATGAACATGTGAAAATAAAAAGAAATGCTATCTAGTCTCCAACTTCTAGATTCTCAACTGTGCGGATGTTTTGAGTGACATCGATTCTTCTACGACAGTCACAACTCTTCACCCATCCCCTATAGAGTGTTAGCGAGAAAATGAGAAATTTAAAACAAAACACACATATATTGATTTAGAACAAAAAACACATATCTTAGGATGACTAATGAAAAAGGCACATGTATTGCTTGCTCTTTTCAACAGAAGGAACAATCTTAAGTAATAATTCGACTATTGTACAATGTATATGTACAAGCATTTAATATTTGAATACATTTTTGCTCACTCCAAAATTGCTCACCCTCCTCTCCCATTGGCTAATGCAGTGGGACTCAGAATTAAATGACAATTAAGTAATGGTGTAAAGTACTTGGTCCACTGCATTAGCAATGGGAGAGGAGGGTGAGCAAAAGGTGAACAATTTTGGGGTGAGTAAAACTACACTCTTCATATTTACCAAGATTGAAACTTATGCCTCGTTACATTTGAGTTTGCCTATTTCTATGCAATACAAAAAAGAGTACTATTGATTTTGTTTAAAGAAACCGTGCTCTTCTTAGACCAAGGACAAGAAGGTCTACAAATTGTATAAACCCAAAGAAACCTATATGCTTAGATTGATTTTAATGCCGGGCCATGTGTTAAGACAATTAATACACACATTTTATTGTATTTGACTTGTTGCAATGACCAAAGTAAGACAAGGCACTGAAGATTATGAACAACGAATAAGACTAAGACAAGGCACTGAAGATTATGAACAACGAATAAGACTGTTTTAAACTATAGTTTAAAAGGCAAGAAAATATCATCAATGCCAAAACATGTCAGGAAAGACAAAGAAAAATGAATATTTATACTTGTGTTTATTCATACTGACCAAGTATATATTTCTAAATTTTAATTAAAAATGCCAAATAGCATAATATTGTAATCCTAAAGGCTCAATTACATGTTTCTTTCCTGACCTGGAACCCTAGAGTTACAAATTCCTTTTCTAATGCCTCAACTACATGCCCTCATAAATAAAGTGGAAAATTTCAACCAAATAATAAGTTCCAAAACAAAAAGAGGAACAACAATGAACTCTTCAAGTAGAAGACCAACCTCAACATTTCAAGAATATCTAGCCAGGTATAGTGTTAACTTCTCTCCATGCCCCTGAAAAAAATTTGGAACAAGACAATGTGATTTAAAAATGAAGCAACAGAATAATTTTACAATTGTGGACCAAAAACTAAAGTGGTCTCACTGCCACATTATTTGGGATATGAATTTGAGATTAGAATTTGAGAAACATAACATTACTCTTTTTTGTATGGGACTTTATTAATTACTACTACTAATTAAGGGATCATTTTGGCCTCCCATGGTTGTTAGCCAAACCATTTTTTAAACCTTTGTTTTCCTTGTAATTAGGGAGTCTCTAATATTTATTATTAATTTTTTTTTGATACTTACCTAGATTATGGTTGGACACACACACACCACACATGCACAAACCCAATCACAACCCAACTCCAAAGCCTCACAATGACCCACAACAAAGCCCAACAAAGGCCACTCATTCCGACTAAAGAACAACATGGGATGGGGGCAAGCAAAGACTCCCCTTAAGAGGAGTCGAACGCACTCACTCTCCACTGCAGAGAAAGTGGTGATACCACTCGGGCAACATACCATCGATTGAGTCTCAAACTTAATTAAGTGAAATTCACAAAAAAAATTAATAATAATAATAATAATAAAATAATAAAATAAAATAAAAATCACTACC